>CM031234.1:190726340-191206340 GCA_018340775.1 Taxus wallichiana var. yunnanensis
CATCCTTTGAGGGTATGGTCTACTTTATACATATGTAATATAGATGGAAAAATATAATATATATGATAGCCATCCTTCAAGGATCGATCTATTTATTTCTTTTTTTTTTGATTTGATTTTTCTTTTCTTTTTTTTTTTTTTGACTGAATAGTTGTCCTTCAAGGGAGTAGTCTATTTTTGAGTGCTTTGAATTTTGATTGGAGCATCCTTTGATTTTTATTTTGACATGGGGAAGATCTGGGAATAGCTAAGTAGACCACTTAGGAGGGGACAATGAATGTACAAGAGACACCCTAGACCCTTTGCATGGTTCCAATAGGCAAATAAGAGGGTGATGGATGTAATGATCATAGAGTTCTCATTGAGATGGGAGAGCCTATTCATAAGGAATATACTAAGAGAAGATCTGTGGTGCTCATATTTAAGGTCATATCTAGGAAAGTGACGGATGACCATATAATTCCAAATCACTACGATGAAATATGGACGAGGCTAATGATAGAGGGATGATCTAAGGATATAACTAAGAGCTCACTAGAAGACACACTAACTATATAATGGTTGCAAAGTGCAATACATTAAGAGATTCCACTTCTGTTTTACCATCAAGGAGGTGAAAATCGATAGGCTCTCAACCCATACTTATGTGTGATAATGTATGGTCCAATCCGGTTAGGGGAAAAATTTCTGCATTAGCTCCTTTCTATGGTAGTGATGTTATGATTTTATTTAAGAACGATGTCACCAACATTAAATTTGTGTTCTTAGATGTGCTTGTAATAAGCACGTTTAATGTGTTCTTGATAAACATGATGGTTTTCAATATCAAGAAGGTAGCGCTCATCTAACAACTCAAGTTATGTTAGACGTGTTTGGTGATAGTCCTCATCAAAGATGAAGTCGTGAAGGGACATGGGTAAAGATAGGAATTTTAAATTCAAGAGGGAGAATGGCTTTATAACCGTGCACAAGTGAAAAGTGTGTATCCCCCATGGAGGTACGGATGTTAGTCCGATAAGCCCAACGAATGAAAGGAAGATGGAGATGTTAGTCACGTCTCGATCGGTCAATAGTTTTCACAATAATGTTTCAAATAGATTTTTAGGGATTTCAACCTATCCATTATCTTGAGGATAGTATGGAGAATAGAAGCTTTTTGATGTTAAATGAGTCACATAGATTCTTAAGATATTTGTATTTAAAGTAATTTCCATTTTTTGTGAGGAGCACCAAAGCGGTAAATAATGTGCTGGTAGATAAAGTTAATGACTGGACCAGATTTTGTTGAAGTTGTGGGAGTTACTTCCACCCACTTAGTGAAATATTCAGTTGCAGTGATGATAGAATGATGTTGTTATGAAGATTGAGGATTAATAAGACCGATGAGATCAAGACCCCATTGTGAGAAGGGCCAAAGGTCCTGAGCTGGCTATAAAGCTTGACTAGGAATGCAAATAAGATTAGAATGTTGTTGAAATTTTTCACACTTCTTGACATATTCACAACATTCATGATTAAGAGAAGGCCAATAATAGTTGTTATCCAAAAACTCTCCTAGTTATCCTAAAGGATAACTTATATTTTCATTATGACTTCATGTTTCACATTTCAGGTTACATGCACTCAAGATTGTTCTTTTAAACACCTTAGCATGGTTGCAATCCCTCTATGCACACTTACATGCCTTCCTAGAGCGTTGAAGGAAATTCTTCTATCTCCTTCCATTTTCCCTCACGTGCCTTCCTCTTGCGCACCCTCTTTCTCTCCTATCCCATTGTGCACTCCTTACGCGCACCTCTGTAGACTTACCTTCCAATCAGCTAAGTCCCTGGCATTCCTCTTATGTGCTTACCTATACTTAGTTCTTTCATGTGTCCTCTTTTACTTCTTCCTCTGTACGCATTCCTTTAGTTGAATTCTTGCATCTTATTTTCATACTTTCCTTCTACAAGTATGCCTTCCTCTCATGCACGCTCCTTTACGCCTCCCTCTATTTCCCTTCCGCGCACTTGCTCCTCGTCTCCCCACATGCATAGGAAGAGATGTGCCCCTCTTCACCTCTATCTTCTTTCCTCACATGCCACTTTCTTCCAATTCTTCCTTGTGCCCACATTCCATGCGTTCAACTTCTTTCTAGTCAACTCTTGGTGCACCTTCAAAGGTAAAATACTAAGCATGTTTCTAAATGAGCGTGGAGTCTCCATGCGTCTGGTTTCATAAAAGGACAAGGTCAAGGTTGAATATTCAAAGCATTAAGATAGGCCAATAGCAAAGGGTGCCAAGTGTCAGCATGGTGCTAATTCAAGAGCAAAATTTGGGGAGGGTTTCCAAACAAGTGCCAGGTTATTGAGTGTCCCCGGTTAGATATATGACCCTACCGAGCAAAAGACTTAGCCAAAACATGAAGAAACTTATCAAGCTGTGGAAGAAGCCACATGTTAGCTCAGCGCAACTTCAAAAGAGAAATAAAAAGGCTTCCCTCAAACATGCACTAGCCCTCCACGTGTCCGGTTTCAAAGGGGGACCTTTTTGGTTGAGTTGGTTCCCACCATTTTGTACGAACCCAATTCAAATTTCAAATGAGCATATCTTTTGACTCAATGCTCAAAATCCAACAAATATGGCATTGTTGGAAAGATCTCGGCCTCTTCTATGCCATGGATATTTATAAACTTAATTTTGGAGGGGTTAGGTGGGGTAAAATGAAGAAAAATTTCTATGTCATTAATACAGGATCTATTTTCCCCAATAACCAGATCGGATTTGATATGATTTGTTGTTCCTCCTCCTTCGAGGCATCGAACAAGTAATTGATGTAGACATGACAGATTTGGGGTAGATTTGTAGGAGGCATTGACATTGGTGGTTAAATATTTGAATCTGAGTTTCCCTCTATTTCTCCTTCTCTTCTCTCCTCTCCATTCTAAATAAAGCAAAGTTATACTTTGTAAAAACATCTCTCTCTTGTGGTAACGGCACCATGCCAGAATGGTGGATGAATTCCCATGGTCTCAGAGCTTGGCATGGTCTCTACAATGTATTCTTTCCTGCTTTCATGAATGTAAATGATTATGCATCCCTTAAGTAATAAAATCATGTTTTATGGAACTCTTATCTTCCCTCTCTCATTTTCATTACATCTCACCTCTTTGTTTGCATTTTCGGCATGTTGTGTGTATTCCTTTGCTTGCACTCCCCATGTTCATGTGTTGCGCATGTTGGAAGGTTGAGCCCACATGTTGATATGTGGCACATGCTATCCACCCTCTTCTCACGCACCCTCTTTATTTCCTTCGCCACTCGTGGAGAGAGATTGACCCTTTCCTTCTGGAAGGCTCTATCACCTTCCTTAGCTTAGGATTTCCCTTTCTACACATCCTTCTATCCTTGGTCCCTTGGCATGTTTAGTCTAGGATTTTCTTTCAACATTAGGAGTAGCAGTAGTGTTAGAGGTAGGTAGAGGAATCGGCCTTCTCTAGAGATCCATCCCAAGTGTGCAAGGTCCCACAACTTGGGGACAGTTCCATTGTGGTCTTAGACACCTCAGCCCTTTTAAGATCTAAGACATGGGTGCATGTCTGAGCAACCAATAATAACCAAGATGAAGAATGTGCTTAACAGTGGCTAAGCCACTAAAGTTTCCACCATAAATACCATCATGTACCTCTTGGATAACATGAGAATATTCATGGGATTTAAGGCATCAAAGGAGAATACCATCAAATCCACATTTGTACAGGATGCCGCCAAGGATTACATAGTAGTTAGCATGCCGAAGGAAAGAACTCCTAGCATTATTGGATATATCAGATGGGATGATGGATTTGGATAAATAATCAAATATTTGGGAATACCAAAGGTTTGATGAATTAGATTCAACAAGATTAACATGGGGTAATTCATGAAATGGTCGATCACTGTGATGATAAATGATAGAAAGCTTGGATTCCTCTATTTTCCAAGGAATGAGAGCTGCAAGGGATGTCATCATATCAGTGAAATGATTAGTGAATCGAGGGACATATTGGGTAGTATAATAATCAAAGGATTCGAGTAGAAGATGAACAATGTCACAATATTTTTGAAGAGTGTCATTTTTGCACATTGATACTCACATGTGACTTGTTTGATGATAAGTTCAGAATCCCCATAGATCTCAGAATTTGTACATCTAAAAAGGCGTAGTTTTAAGACCTAAAATAAGGGCCTTTTATACCATATTATTTTAACACTCAAAATTGAGTTTGTTTTTCCTGAGGGGAATAGGAGTTTCCTAAGAAGGAATGAGAACGACACCAACGCCTTCCCCTTGCTAACACTTTGAACCATCTAAGAATAGGTTCATCTTAAGAACATCATACTCATGATGAAAATGATTGATTGATTAAATTGGGAAATTCTCATTAGGATAATGTGAACTAGGAAGAGGGGCTTCTAGTAATTTTTCTATGATAGCTTAGCCCATAATGGAATTTTGAAGAATAAACTCAAGGTCAAAATTCATCATGAGCATGAGCCATCAAGTAACGTGATCATTATGGTAAGGTTTAAAATGCAATGTCTTAAGAAGATGAAAGATAGTGACAACATAAGTCTTGTGATTAATAAAATAGTGGAAAAGTTTAGAGGTGGTAAAAAGAGCGCACAACACATCTTTTCATCATCAGTGTGTAAAAATTCTCATAGTCATGAAGGGTGTAACTCATGTAATAAATAACCTTCTCATGACCTTGGTCATCATGATGTGCTAATATAGCCCTTAGAGTGTGATCAGTAGCATATATGTATAGATAAAAAGGCTCCCCCTCACATGGAGGTGTGAGCACTGGTGGAGACAAAAGATATTTTTAAGGTCATTGAAGGATTTTGGTCCCAATCTTGTCTTTATGAAGAAGATGATGAAAGGGTTGGAAACAATATGAAACTTACGAGATGAAACGATGAACTGATTAAAGTTGGCCTTAAGAATACGAAGCTTCTTAAGATTGGAAGGAGGTGGCATTTTAATGATTTCTTTGATTTTTGCAAGGTCAATTTCAATACCCCTAATGGAAATGATAAAGCTAAGGAGTTTTCCAGTTAGCACTCCAAATACACACTTGGCTGGATTAAGGTGAAGGAAAAAATGGATAAGGCACTCGAAAAGGACTTCAAGGACAAAAAGATGGTCGTGATGATGTTTAGATTTACCTAAAAGGTCATTGACATAGTATTCTATTGTTTTATGGATGAGATCATGAAAATGTAAGTCATGGCCCATTGATAAGTAGCTCTGTTTTTCAAACCAAAGGGCATGATGTGGTAGCAAAAGGTCCCCAAGGGTGATGAAGGAAGTCTTATGTTAGTCTTCTAGACATGATGAGGATTTGATTATAACTAAAAACCCATCCATAATGGAAATCATCTCATGGCCTGTGGTGAGATCTATAAGTTGATCGATGTTGGGGAGTGGGAAGTCATCTTTAGGGCAAGTGAGATTAAGATCTCAAAATTCAGTACATATGCAAAGTTTTCTTGAAGCTTTAGCGATGGGTATGAAATTTGAAACCCATTGAGGATAGTCAATGGGGATGATGAAATTTTAGAAATAAGACATTATAACTCTTCTTTGATGAGGAGAGACTCTAGGGTACATGCAATGAATATTTTACTTAATTGATTTTGCATTAGGAATGGTGATGATATTGTGAATGACGATAGAAGGGTCAAGACCTAGCATGTCTTAATATGACCATGAAAATTCTTGGCTATGACATGAGAGAGAATGTGGTAAAATATTCAAGCTCATGTGGATCGAAGGAATTGACCCACCTTGAGGATGTAAGGCTCTTGAGGAGTCCTGATATTGACATCGATGGTGGCTTCATTGAGAAGAGTGGATGTGTTAGATGGTAAGGTCTTATGAAGATAAGAATCCTCTTCCCCCATGTGGGAAAGAATAGTGTCATCATTAGCACATTTAAAGTATGTCAATGGTAGAAGAGTCTTCTTCTATCATGTGGCAAATGAAGGGACCTAGTCTTTCACACTTAGGTGACCGGTCCCCGAGTTTGGTGGATACTAAAAAAATTGAGGTAATAGAAATGGTGTCATCCATTTCCATGTCTTCGAGAGTCAGAAAATATGGAGAAAGTGGAGAAGGTATGTCCATGTCTTCGAGAGTTAGAAAATATGGAGAAGGTGGAGAAGGCATGTCCATGAATATCTCAAATGGTGGAATGGGGTTAGGGGAATGCTCCTAGTATCCTAACCCAAACATTTTGTGAGGCTTGTGGCACTAATCAATAATGAGGCTATGTGGACCCTTCTCATAGAGTCATCCCATGTTGAATCCCTTCCATGCACAAAAGTAGAGATAGTGTGGGAAAAGGATGGTTTGTTAAGGAAGCTTAAAACCACCGTATAAGGTTTAGCATGTGGAAGATCATCGATGTGAGAAGAGGGGGTATCGAAACCACCATAAATGAGATTGGTGTGAAGATGTGGTGGACCGAAAGGAATAACATCTCTGACATTTGGTTGGTACATGGGTGCTTTATCAGGTCTATTGATATGGTGAGGAGTGGGAAGAGTGTTAAGTGTGAGAAGATGATACTCCCCATCATAATTTTGTCCATTATGTTTTCTAGGAGTCATCATTAGGAAGTTTGGAAGAAGGGATGGATGAACTAGTGGATGGTGCGGATGATCATCTTTGGGAACAAGAACATCATTGGGTCGATAAGTCATGTTGCACATCTAAAAGGGAGGAGTGTCCCCAGGAAGTGTCAAAATATTCCCCTCATGCTCATATTTAAGGGAACGATGGAGTGTAGAGGGAACACAACGCATAACGTGGATCCAAGGTCACCCAAGGAGAAAACATTGTATTGAAATTATCCTTATATGATGTAGAAAGACCTCATGGAGGATCTTCTCACCAATGTGGATAGGAAGAATGATTGTTCCTAAGGTCGGAGAGCGACAACATCATTAAAAGTGCAAAGGACCACGGGTGTTTGGGCAATGAAAGGCTTTTGTATCTTAAGTTGATCAAAAAGTATGTGATGGGAGGATATTAATGCTTTCTCTCCACTATCAATCATGGACCATCGGATGAATGTGTCATTAATCTTGACCATGATAAAGAGGGGAAGATCATGTTCTTCTGGTGGGATATCCAAAATCTCAACATCATCAAATGAGATGGTAGTAGAAGCCATGAGTGCTCCTACAAGGGATGCAAGGGCTGATCCTTGTCACTGGATGTTGGAATGCACTTTAAGGCTTCAGTAAGATCATGTCTATGGTCTGACGAGAGATTTGGATGAGCTTATAGAGTGACATCTTGACCGGGGCTGATGGATTTGTTTGACTATACTCTGTTCAATAGGCCTAGGTGCTGCTAAGATGGAAACCTTAGGTGTTGATGATGAGGTTAACTCCTTAGGAGGAGGAATGGAATGAAGGTTTTAGCTTTTGGTTGAGGGTTGTTGATTTAGGCTCACGTTGGCCGGACCAAGTGGTCACCTGAAAAATGTTGATGAACAAGGGGGATATCTTCGGAAGAATATCATATGGAGTGGGATGGCTGCAAAATTTTGTGAAGAACTAGGGGACTTTTACATTTGATGGATGAGGTCAAAGGTGTAGATGTTGGAGTGGAAGGAAGAGATTGATTTGGCTTGGGGAGAAGGTATTATTCCTTAATGAATCCATGGACAATGGCTTGGAATTATTTGCAATGCTCAAGTGTCATGTCCAGGGGCATGGTGATATGCAAATGAGGTTGGGATTAAACCACAAGGGCTTCTTGTTATTTGATTCAAGGCCCTAATAGGTGGAAGCATGATTGTGGAAATTCATAATAAATGTTGGAAAATGTCCATATGATTCACCCAAAGCCTTAGGAGGTGTTTTGTCCTTGTAGAATGTCTTGGTCTTTAAAGAAGAAGTGGATGCCTGAGATGATAAAGTTTGATTATGTTGATGTCTTGATGGTTTGGGTTCAGTTTTGGCATAGGTTAATGTCTTAGTGTTGATGGTTTTAATTTGGGTTGATAAAATGTTCTTGATGAAGAAGTTGTTGTGTTGGATGGTTTAGAGGTGGGAATGTCAATTTTCTTATAGGAATGTATAAGATATTTTTGAGGTAATGTACTAATGGTTGTGGATTTTTTTATAAGGGTGTGTCCTTAGGAGGAGTGACAACAATTTCCACCGGAGGATCTAGAGGTGGTGTCACAATTGGTATAGGTGTAGGAAGTAGTATTTATTTGATGGAATCTAAGGAAGTGAAGATTGGTTTGATTGTGTCAATGAGGTAGAAGAATCATTTGAATTTGTTGTTTGGAAGTGTTTTCAAAAGTTCTTCAAACAATAAATATGGTGTTGAGGAAGAAGGTGGTGTGGATGCAATTTCACATTTGATGTGGGTGGGTAAAATCTCTAAAAGAGGCACCAATTTTAATTCTAAGATGGTATAACTAGTAGAAGTGGGATGGATGTAGGTAAGGTTGGATCCAATGAGTGGATCTGGTGAGTAAGTAATGAAGTGGATATAATAGGTAACATAGTAGATGTGGAACCAATGTCAACTATAGAAGTAGGTGGGAATGGTTGTTTCATAAATACTTCTAGGGGAAAAATGATATGTTTGTGAAATGGGGTCCTAGTAGTAGGAATGGATGTCGAGGTAGATGTAGATATGGTTGGTATGGCTATGGGGATGAAGTTTAATGGGTTTGTAGATGTAGGAATAATATCAAAGGGATTGATGTGGTTGGTGATGAAGGAGGAAGTTGTAGATTCTTGATCAATGTTTTTTAAGTGTTTATAGTATGAGCATTAGGTGTTTGGGTTGGAAGAAGTGGTGGTGGTGGATTGGCTTGTTGGTGCATGATTTGGGAAAGGTTGTTTGAAGATGTCAAGTGGTTGATTGGGTGAAGAATTAGGATTGTTGACCTAAAGGTCACCTTGATCAATGAGCTTTTGAACCAAATCCTTGAAATTTTGACATTTCTCTATGTCGTGACCTCGGGTTTGGTGGTATTTACAATAATGGTCTTCACAATACCACATGGGTTTCGGTCTTGACTCATCAACTAGGTCGATAGGTGGTAGTGTGATTAGATTTTCCACTATCAACTTGTCAAAGATAGAGGCATATGATTCCCAAGGGGAGTGTAGTTGGGTGTCGGTCGTGGGCTTGTTGTTGAGTCCACATGTTAGATGTTGGTGCAAGAGAAGATTTGATGACCACAACATTGGCCACTCCCTTAGATTTCTCATTATGTGTGGATGTTTTAGTGAATTCATGTTTAGGTTTGTTCGATTTTAGTTTTAAATGACCCTACTCAAGGGTGTGTGTTTCAAGCTTGTGAGCCATGGTGAAGGCTTCATCAAAGGTTTGGAAGGATTGGATTTGTAGGGTAGAGATATATGTTTTGCACATGAATATGAAAAGAGCTCGATGAGTTCAATTTGTGGAAGGGTAAATGATAGTTTATTTATAATGTCACACCACCATGTGACGAAGTTGTGATGGACTCATCTTCAAACTGTCTATGGTGTATAGATCATTGATAGTTATTTTATGTGCAATGTTGATCAAAAAATGTTCTAAAAACAATTGTGTGAGATGATTGAAGGAAAATATTGAATATTGAGGGATGTTATTATACTAGTCTAATGTTAGACCAGCCAAAGACATGGGGAAAGTGTGGAGCATCAAGTCTTGATCATGTGCAATAAGATAACACATATGTCTGAATGCATGAAGGTGTTGTTGTGGATCCTCCTTGTTGTTAAACTTGGTGAATTTTGGCAATTCCCAATGTGGAGGATATGGCTTAATTGGTATGGATGGATGAATTGGCTCATTACAAATTTGTTTGTATGATAATGTAACTTTGGGCCCTAGGGTGGCGGCCTCAAGGTTGGCTAACCTATTCATGAGAGCATGCATAGGATCATTTGATGAGGTGATAATGGGTTGTGGTTACATAACTTGTGAGGTAGCTGGATAAAATTGTTGGTGAGATTGAATGTGTGTTTGGGGGATTGCTTGATGAATGTGAGTTAAAGGTTGAGTTTGGAATGTTTGGTGTTGTGTCATGGGGATATTGTATGATTTTTGAGATTGGGTAGGCACTTGATGAGTATAAGTAGGCTGAAATTGTTGTTGAAAGGGTTAGACACTAAATAAGGAAGAGCACCCATAAGAGGAGGTTAGGAAGTGATGATATGCATGTGTGATGTGAGGGGATCATGTTGTCCAAATAAGGACATGATATTGGGGCCAAAGAGGAAATAGGAAGGGTAGTGGTGATGGTTGTATTGATTGGGTGAAGATTGGGTGGAATGGACATGACCAATTGAGCAGTTTGGTGGGGTGGAGGATTGTTAGAAGATGAGGCAAGATCATTTACTAAAAATTGTTGATTGGCATCAGGATTAGTCTAATAAGGGTAAATATTTTGAAGTGGTGGACCATCTAGGGGAAGTTGAGTTGATTTCCTAAGGAGATAGTCTTGAGAGCCACTAGATTGGCATCAAGGATCTCCTTGTAAATCCAAGTCACCACGAGGGATAAGAGGGGGTCCAAAAGGTTCCATTCTAGTGGATGGTGGGTGGGTGGCTAGTCTAGATGGGATGGAATGATGATAGAAGAAGGGATTAGTTTCTCCTAAGGTAGTGGTTTGAATAAAGGATTCTGGGTGAGAGACACTAAAGAGAGGATTAATACTCATGAAAGAGGTAATCAAGGGTATGGATGAAGCAATTGTTGTAGTAGACATCTGTTGAGTGAGTGAAGGTGGAACTGTTTGAAGGGAATTTTTGTTCCATTCTTTTGGCTGTTGAACAAGTAATTATGGGCATGAAACAAGAACAATTTTTATGCTAACTAAACCAAGAAAGTCAAGAAAATAGTTTTTTTATTGTTTTTAATTAAGAAAATGTGAAAAATAAAAAGGGGATGGATAACGGGGTACCTAAGAAGAAGGTAGTCTATGTCTAGTTTCAGGTTTTTTTTGGCTTGGGAGAGTCTTAGGAGGTTTCCTATTGGGTGATGAAATCCCAATCAGTCTACCGGGTAGGATGTTTTTTTGATGTGTTGATTGATTTGTGAGTTTTAGGTTGTGTGTGAGGATTGTGAAATGCAACAAGTTAACCCCTACTTAAACTATGTGAGCAAGCAGGATGCAAAAAGAAAGGTTATTTTTAAAACCAAATCAAAGTGTGATATTTTGATGAGGACACACACAAGGAAAGGGAAATACGATGCGAAAAGAGAAATAAGGAAAAAGAGGAAAACCTAGATAAATATTTTCCTTTTTATCTAAACTTTAGCGAAGAGTGATCTAGCAGTTGAACCAACACAAGCAAGTAAGAAGTAGGGCCTCAATGTAGTGTGTTAGTAGAAGACAAAAGAAGTAAGAAAATAGAAATAAATTTAAATGGATCACTAAAGGGTGGTCCCACCGGGCATGCCAAAAATTTTGGACAAGTTTCTTCATTCCTAATCAAATGAATGAACTAGTACTAAAAGCAACTAGAAAATCATAACATGGAGGGTTTATAGTACCTCTAATGTGATGTGATGGATGAACGGGCATTAAGTAGTCAATGATCCTTTTTTAGATGATGACATGTAAATAAGATATACATAAAAGGAGATTTATTATATGAGATTTATGTGGGGTTTCTGATAAATTAGAACTAAGAAGCGTTAACTTCCTTAGTGGATGTCAACCCCCATTTAAATAAATATTGAAGTAAAGGATTGATAAATAAATTGCATGCAGAAACAAAAGTACTACTAAATCTGAGAAATAACTAAAATTGATCTAAAAGATTTGATTGAAATAAATGTAAATGAAATGTTACCTGGTCTAGGTCGATGCGACCCAGATCTATGCAAAAGGCAGATTGATGGTGACCTCGGGAGGTTAGATCTAGAATGTAACTAAAATATGAAAACCTACAAGATCTCAGTATGTAACCCGAATGCAAGAAAGGCTTGTGTATGTTGGAGTTAACATGTAGAAGGGATTCAAGGAACAGAAAAACTAGATAAATTATAAAAAATAGATATTGGAAAGGGCAAATTAGGAATCAAGACCCTAGTCGATGGCGACTAGGTTGAATCAACAGAGAGATTGTATGAAATTTGGGTAGGGGTTGAGGTCAAAAGGATGAAATGGAGAACTCTGCAAGCAAAGAAGATGGAAAAGGATGTTGTTAAGGAAGCTCTAGGTGTTGTAGAGGATGATCTCGAACCTGTAAAATATTAGATACAAGAAAAATAACAATAATACAATAAAAGCTGAATAAAGCAACACAAAGATAATGATAATCTTGTGAAGGATGATGTGAGTGATGTAAGCACGTTGAAATGATGTCAAGGAAGTTTGTAACTATTGCAAAAATGATCATTCATGAGATTCAATTCACAAGTCACGAGAAGGATCCAAAATTTGCATGCATTTGATTTTTGATCTCTTTTTGGAAAGAACTTTAACTTAGTTTTATAGGTTTGATAGTGATCGGCCTAAGTCACCATCGAATATGGGGAAATTTTCACCAATGTGATAGATTTTTATGTTTTTGGTGTGATTTCATGTTTTTAAGAGTTGGAAGGGTGCTTTAAAGATTATTTGTGGGATTATATTGCTTGGAGATAAATCATGGGTAGTTAGGGCATAAAAATAGATAGGAAGAAAGCTAGGAAAAAGCATAGGATAGGGATTCGGGATAAAAGCATCCTAAATAGAAAGTGGATTAGGGCAATATATGATGTATATTAATTAATTAATTATATTAATTAATTAATTAAAGGTGATGGGGTGGGCAAATTAAATAAGGGGTTAATTAAATTAAGAAAATATGTGTGTATATAATTAGTGATGGGGTGGGCATTTTAATTAAATTAAGGGGTGTATATAATTAAAAGGGGTCCTAATAGGATCCTAAAAAATATGTGCATGCGAGTAAAAAAGGGTAGAGATCTTGAATTTAGGTGTCTACACAAAGAACTAATAGCCCAAATGGAATGGATCTCAACCTCCCTCAAATTCAAAAAAAGAAGAGCAAATCAAACTCAATACGGAGATAAATTCTCAATTTGACAAAGAGAAAAAATCCCTTAATGAAAAAAAAGACACTTGCATGATACATGAAGAAGAACTCATAGCCTTAAGAGATCAACTAGAAGAAGAAAAATATAGAATGGATATGTATCGCAAGATGGAAAAGATCTTTGAATCCTTGAATGTCATGTTGGATAGACAAAAGGTAACATGTGACAAGACAGGACTAAACTTCGTGAGAAGAACCTATGAATAAGTGTGAAGATGACAAATCTTGTTCAAGTAGACAATCAGACATGAAGTGAAGTGGAAGAACCATATTTTCACAATAATCAACACACAATAAATTTTATTCTTCTTTGTTACTCGTATGAGCTTATAAAAAATAAATAGGAGATGTAACTCCTATTATTATGGAGATATAATCTCCAAAAATATCTAAGTAGTTGTGATTGTTACTCACATAACAATACACAACTCAAATAATAAGAGTTGTTTAAAACAACTCCAAACTAATATTTTTATTGAGTTGTTTATTCAACAACTCTTAACAATATTTACAAAATAACAATTACTTTTTATAATAATAATTTACTACATGTAAATTATTAAGCACCATTTGAGAACTAACCACTAAATTCCTAACATTCCCCCTTAGGGCGAACATGGGGAAAACTGCTGGTGTAGGTGGTATATTTATTCACTTATTTAGTGTTATTGCCACCTCACCAGGTGAGTCATCTCACTTAGGTGGACATGGATCTAGGTGTCATCTTAGTTATGACAGATTCTCTTACAGAATCTGTCATATGTGTAAGTTGCGTCATAGGAGTTACATTCCCATTTGGGAAAGTAACTCCTCTTCTCCATTATGGAGGAATCTTTTCTTACATGGGAGTTACACATTTACTCCCCTATATGTACACACCTTTCCTGATCTATGAACATGGAGCATGGGCCTCTTTTGAGCCTTTTTCCCTCAATGCATGCACATTGCTTTTCGAGTGAGTTCTTGCTTCGATCTTGAAGCTATGCCATTTCCACGGTTGAGTGCAACGTGTCGATGCTCACGCATTCCCTCCAGATCTTCGTCATTCCTCCGACAAAAACCTACCTTTGTATTTGCACCTACTTTCATGATTAGATGATTTTTATTACAGGATAATCACAAAATCGTCATATTGTTTTCAAACAGCTTAACCCTTAATCAAAAATGGTGGTTTTCAATTGGATTACCTTCAACCAAAAATGAATGTTTTCAATTGGTTTACCTACAACCACATCATGATGTGTCAAGTACTATTATCAGCCCTCATCACATTTCACTACAGGGAATAACATAGGAAATTTTATTAAATTCTGCTACTCATACACACATAGAAAATGTTGACATAATGGAAATGGAACATTGGGATCATGTTCCCCCCTTAATGTGAAATTTTCACTTATTCAAATAGGAACACTATAAACTGAAGCACACTAAAACTAGAACATTGAAAACACAATGGAAAGCACACTGCAAAAAATAAAAGAAAATACTCACACCAAAAAAATGTCACCACAACAAAATGCATCATTGTCGTGGCAATCGATGAGAGGTTGTTGATTGACCTCAAACCTTTGATGCCTCCTTCCTTCAATATCATACTACTATCTCAGATTGTATTTGACCATGAAGCTCACTTTTACAAGGATCCCCTTAATTTAAATGCGGACGTCGGATTACACTGATAGTGCATCTAGCTAAAAGAGGTGATTTTTTTATTTTTACAAATTTGAAAATGACTCTACTAACAACCCAAATGACAACTTTGACTCTTTATAAGACCACCTAAATAAATTATGAATGACAATAACACTTATATTTTTAAGAATTTTTGACAACTTATTACAAAACCCAATATTGGATTTAATAAATAAAATGAGTTGACCTTTTAAACAAATTAATATCTATGAACTTAGAATAGACAAGAAAACTTATAAAACTAAATTATTATAAATTTTACTAAAACTAAAGACTCTACATTAACAAATAAATGACCGACTAATGAGACTCTTCATCAAATAATGAGCACAACTAATTGTACAAGTATCCGACATAAACAACATAAAGGAGAATCACAAGACCACCGAGACCACATTTACTTTCGATTCATGGATTTGTGGGCAGTATGAATCTAGCAAAATTAATGGCATAAGCATATAGATCTTCAAATGAGGGGAAGACGTCTACATGGGCATAAATAAATACAATTTTGTTGAGCCAAAAATGAAGCAGATACCATAATGATCAAAATTATTTGTATTCCCTAGAGCACTTTGAATATCATGTAATATAGTGTCCTCAATTTTGTTCCAATGTTGAGTGTGAAATTTTTTTGAATGGTGAATAAAGCACACAATCATATGTGAACCTCCAAGCTATGTGAATGATATAAATAATAGTTTTAGCCTATCCCTCCACGTTCACATCTTAGTAAGTGTAAGAAATACAAGGTGTGGGATTGATTGATATCTTTATCTCACCAATTTCCTTTTAAACAAATTTGAGTCAAGGATCCAAATGATTATCAGGATCTTAAATCTTGGATAAATGAAATCATTTCACTGAATGAGAAACAAAACACTAATATTTCCATTGATTAATATGTTATTGAGAAGGGCTAGACAATCTATTATACATACAATAAACATCTACTGCAAGCCTTGAAACATTGAGTTCAATTTGAATTTCAAATACAATGATTCAACTTGAGGATTGAGCATCAGTCATCTCAATTTCATAAATGCACTCATTATTTACAAGCTTAAGACTATTGATGGCTTTGATACAAAATGAAGCAACAAAACCATATTTTCACAATGATCAACACACAATTGATCTTCTTCTTCTTTGTTAATCATATGAATTTATAAAAATTAAATAGGAGAGGTAACTCCTATTATTATGGAGATATAATCTCCAAAAATATATAAGTAGTTTTGATTTTTACTCACGTAACAATACATAACTCAAATAATAAGAGTTGTTTAAAACAACTCCAAACTAATATTGTTATTAACAATATTTACAAAGTAACAATTACTTTTTACAATAATAATTTACTACACGTAAATTATTAAGAACCATGTGAGAACTAACCACGGAATTTCTAAATGAAGATGACCAAGGGGACAAATTCCAGAAAGATTACATCAATTAGGCAACCAAATGCATTCGGTATGAAATAACATTTAATGGTTATTGCTTCTCTTGTCATAATTTTGGACACAAAGCTAAGGAATGCAAGAAGCATGTCATGAATGATCATCCATGGAGGGATAATAGAGATGAGAGAACAAAGAATAGAGTATTCTTCAACTATAAAGAGAAAGGCCACATAACTTAATATTTCCTCAAGAACCGAAAATCACTTTTAGAGGATAGAAGATTCAAGAGGTATGAATTAAATAGTTTGATATAGTTGTAATATAATTAGACATGTTTCTAGTAAGTGTCATGGTCATAAGAATGCTAATTTTGGTTGGAAAATCAGTTCATACTCACATAGAAGCAAGATTCAGTTTGTCTATTTCAATTTTCATAAACTTGGAGACTTTGCAAATCATTACTATAAAAACCAATATCTTAGACAAAAAACATAACTCAAGTAGGAAAAGGGTAGGTTAAGAAGGTTTAGAGATTTAAAACCAATCCTAATAATTTTTCAAAAAATTCATAAGAGAGACCATCTCAAGATATACATCAAAAGGTGGTTGTAATGAAATTACTTGTATAATTAAGATTATGAGCAACAATCAAACACAAATAACATAATATTTCATAATAATGACGTCAATATGCAATTAGAATAGCTTCGCCACTTCGAGGGGGAAACCTCCAAACCATATAATAAGACTCAAATGCTCAAATGATAATTAAATACTACTTAAAATCGCCTATATATACTATTCATATGCTATGTCCATCACCAAGCCCAACCTATTATTAAGCATGAGAAAGTATAAATGATATAATTAAATGATATGGTAAGCCACAAGTTGGCTACTCATATCCTAATACAAGCAATAGGTTAAGGGCGTAGCATGCCCTTCCCCTTCAAACAAACATTGTCCTCAACATTGAATAATCCTAGATGTTACTGCAAAAAACCTTCATCCTCCCAAGTTGTGTCTTCTATGCTTAGATTATTCCACTTGATCGGATATTCCTTAATGTCTCTGTGGTTCTCAGCCTCCTATTACATGTTTACAGAATCTTCTCTGGCTCCAAAATGATTCTTCCTTCCTTGTCAAGTTCTAGTAACTCAGTTTGGGATTCAATTTCTGTCCAATAACCTTCTTTAGGCATGAAACATGGAATACTTTGGGTGTATGTGTGAAGATGGAGGCAACTCTAGTTTATAAGCAACACTGCCAATTTTCTGTAGAACTTGATAAGGGCCATAATATTTAGGAGCAATTTTTTTATCCTTTTTCTCATTGCTTTAGGGACATCTGTTTGTAAGGTTGGAGACATACAAAAACCCACTCATCAATTTTAAAATGTCTTTCACTATGGTGTTGATCTACTTGTTATTTCATCTTGTTTTGTGCTAATGCTAAATTATCCTTCAAACTAGCCAAAACTCCGTTGTTGATGTTGAATGTATTCCTTAACATCTCTACGAACTTAGTTTGCACCCTCAAGGAGGAAGTGATAGAAGGTGGATGGTAACCATATAATGCTAAAAATGGGGTCATTTGAGAAGAGGTATGAAAAGATGTGTTATACCACCATTCTGCCAGTGGTAGCCATTTAATCCACCTTTCCTGCTTATCTAATACAAAACAATGTAGATACCCCTCTAACCATTTGTTGACCACTTATGTTTTCCCATCAGTTTGAGGATGATAAGATGAACTGTGAGCTAGCTGAGTACCCAAACATGAAAATAATTCCGTCTAAAAATTACTTGTGAAAATAGGATCATGATCACTTACAATTATCTTGGGGTTCCATGTAGCCTTTTAACTATCTCCAAAAAAATATTTGCGGATCGATCTTGGTTGCAAATGGATGTGATAGGGCACAAAAATGGGCATATGTTGTGATCCTATCCACAATCATGAAAATAACATTCTTACCCTCTAAACAAGGCAATTCGGTGATGAAATCCATGGAGACCTCCTCCCATCTCTCGCTCGGAATTGGTAAGGGTTGTAATGCAGACTGGTGTCTTAATTATTTCCCATTTGTTCTGTTGGCACACTAAACACTCGATACAAAATTTTGTAAATCCCCTTGATTCCTTCTCAAAATAATTCTCTTTTATTCTATGATATGTCTTCAAAAACCCAGAGTGTCCAACAAATGAGGCATGTAGCTTTGCAAGAATCTTATGCTTCAACTTAGAATCTTTACTCGAGTATAACTTGTCCCGATACCATAGGGCATTACCTTTCCACTCAAATTTGTTAGATGGCATAGATCCTTGCTTGATATTTTGTATTAGAAATTGTGTATCCTTATCTTGATTCCATTCTAATCTTGCTTCATCTACCCAATGGCCGTCAACATGGACATTCCACATAGTAAGGCATTTGTCGATGTATCCCTTCTGGACAATGCATCAGCTACTATATTTTCTTTACCCTTTTTTTATATGATTTCAAAATCATAACCCAAAATTTTTGTTAGCCACTTTTTTGTTCCTCAAAAGATAACCTTTGCTCCAAAAATCATTTGAGACTATCATGATCATTTTTTACCTTGAAGTGTCTACCCATGAGATAGGGCCTCCATTGCTTGACCGCATGAAGAATAGCCATTATTTCTTTCTCATAAACAGGTTTGAGCAGATCTTTTCCTTTGAATTGGAAAATCTCAAATACAATTGGTCTTCCTTCCTACATTAGAACTACTCCCAATCATGATCTTGAAGTGTCACATTCAACAATGAATGTTTTTGAGAAGTTGGGAGTAGCCAAAATTGGGGTGCTACATATGGCTTCCTTCAGTTGCTCAAAGGATTTAGTGGCTACGTCTGTCCAATGGAAGGCATCCTTCTTTAGCAATGCAGTGAGTGGGGTTGTTATTCTACCATATCCCCGCACAAATATTTTGTAGTACCCTATTAGTCCTAGGAACCCACGAAGATTTTTTAGATTTTTGGGCCTTGGCCATTCCACCATAGCTTTGATCTTCTGAGGATTAAATTTTAAGCCTTCATGGGATACAATGTGACGTAAGTACTCTACCTCTTGTACACCAAAAGAACATTTGGATGGACGTGCACAGAGAGTATGTTTCTCCAAAACTTCCAACACTTTATTTACATGTTTTAAGTGTTCTTCCCATGTCTTACTATAAATCAATATGTCATCAAAGAAAACTAATACAAATTTCCTTTAAAATGGCTAAAAACAGTGTTCATCAAGCTTTGAAAGGTTGAGGGCACATTTGTAAGACCAAAAGGCATTACCAAAAACTCATAATGGCCCTCATGAGTCCTAAAATACTTTTTATGAACATATTCCTCTTTTATTCTAATTTTATGGTATCCCGAATGAAGATCTAATTTTGTGAAATAAACAAAGACCATGTAATTCATCAAGTAAATCATCAATTACTAGAATAGGAAACTTATCTTTGATAGTGTACTTATTGAGTTCTCGGTAATTTGGACACATCCTCCATGTTTCATCCTTCTTATGTACCATGACCACTGGTGAAGAATATGCACTCTGGTTATGCCTGATGATACATGCCTTCAACATTTCCTCAACCATTTTCTCGATCTCACTTTTTTGGGAATATGGGTATCTATATGGTTTGATGTTAGGTGTTTGGCTCCCTGGAATCAATTGAATGGCATGATCATGATCCCTAACTAGTGGTAGTCCCTTTGGAATTGCATCAAAAATATATGAGTGAGCATCAAAAATCTTCTGAAGATCGGGTGGCATTGAAGAATTTGTATTTTGTACTTATATGGAAAATAACTTTTCTATAAATCCATCTACTCCTTTTTTGAGAACCTTTTGCATCTAATGAGAGCTAATAATCTATGGATACTTAGCTACCATCCCATTCAATTTTATTGTCCTTCCATCTGAATGAAATCGCATGAACAATTCTTGGAAATTCATCTCTATAGTACCTAAGTTTGCGATCCATTGACACCAAAAACAATATTTTCCCCTCCCATAGAAATAGCAAATGTAGGTGAGTCTAACATGTAGTCTCCCATGGAAATATTGATACTATGGCACTTTCCTGTGCACTTGACTATCCCACCATCCGCAATCATAACTTGCATTTCTGGAGCTGGGTAAATAAAACAATTGAGGCGGGTAGCTAACTTACTATTTATGAAGTTATGAGTACTCCCTGAGTCAATCAACACCGTCACCTTCTATTTTTTGAGATAGCCAATAACCTTGAGTGTTTGAGAAGTACTAATACCTGACAATACATGGAAAGAAATTGTAGGTTGGTGATCATCTACTTCATATTCTACTGGTTCCTCAACCTCTCTTATAATTTCAGCTTCCTCATCATCCTCATTATCTCCATCAATATAGAAAAAATTCTTCTCATCACATTTATGTCCCGGTCCATATTTGCTATCACAATTAAAACATAATCCTTTTTCTCTCTTTTCTTCCATTTTTGAAGAGTCACTAATTGGCCTATCAAATGAAGGGGAAGGGGAAGAGATACTATGATCTCTCGGTGTTAATGAAAGGTGGCCTCCTACTACAAAGAACTTTTTCCTCTACACAATGTTACATGCTAATAGAATCAGAAATCTTGAGTGGATTAAACATATGTACCTCATGCTCAATGTGGTCCTTAAGACCCCCAAGAAACAAGTCATTCAGATTCTCTTCTGGAATATTCTCCACCCTTAAGGATAGGTTCTGGAATTGATGCACATAATATTTGACTGATCCTATTTGTTGTAGCTTTTCTAATTGACTAAATTAGTTCTCTAAAACACTGGAACTATAGTTCAATTACAACTCCTTGGTAAAAATTGTCCAAGTGACACCAAGACCATTCTTCTGCCTCTAAGCACATAACCATCGATACCAAACGAATTGGTCTGGTTCAAGATACAAGGATGCCAATGTCACATTTTTTCCTAATGGTGTTTGATGTAACTCAAATAAGTTCTCCATTTGATTTATCCAATTCATGGGATCCTTACCATAAAATTTGTGCATATCCACTTTCAGCATCATGTTCTATGGTTGCGAATAAGTTGGTTTTTGATTAGACTAGAAAAGTGATCCAACATGGTTATTTTGTCCATGATTTTGAACTGAATATCCTCCTTGGTTGATATGGGCTGGATTTGGGCCATATTGTTTACCCTTTACATGTTGCATGATATCATCCAATCGATGATTGATTTGGTCTATGTCTCCTTTAGAGGCCATCTCAGATTGTACATTTTATAGCTCATACTCAAGTTGGCTCACCTTATGATCAACTGAGGTAAACCCTAGTGCTAAGGAATTTGTATTTACCCCTTCTAACTCCATCTCTTCAATCACTACCCCATCTTTATCTAGGGTTTTACCCAGAGTAACCGGATTCTTTTTTGCTCTTGTGGAAGGCCCCACCATGATGTCAAACCTTAGGGTTTAGGGTTTTAATACAAATTTGGCTAAACAGGAAAAAACACAGAGAATATACTAATACTATTTTTTTAGAGATTTCTGAAAATGTAAAGAACTTGAAAATATTCCACAATTTGCACCCTAGGAGAGATTTTATGAAAAACCCTAAATTTGTAATAACTTTTGTAAAATAAATCAAAAAAGTCTGAAATTTTTAGGTAACCTTACTTGAAATGTTTCAAAACTCTGGTAAAAATATATCCCACCAATTCACTTTGGTTCGAAATATATGGTGGAAACAAAAAAATTAGGGTTTTGCCCTAATTTTGGCCCAGATCGCAACTCTGATACCACTTGTAATGAAATTACTTGTATAATTAAGATTATGAGAAACAATAGAACACCAAATAACATAATATTTCAGAATAATGATCTCAATATGCAATTAGAATAGCTTCGCCACTTCAAGGGGGCAACCTCCAAACCATATAATAAGACTCAAATGCTCAAATGATAATGAAATTCTACCTACGATCCCATATATATACTATGCATATGCTATGACCATCACCAAAGCCAACCTATTAAGCATGAGAAAGTATAAATGATATGGTAAGCCACAAGTCAGCTACTCATATCCTAATACAAGTAATAGGTTAAGGGCGTAGCAGATGGTGAATCTACTAAGAAAGTTAAGAACAAGACAAGTGTCACCATCATGAAGAGCCTCCATGCATAATCTGAAGAAGATAGGAAATGAAATCATTCAGACATGTCTGTGCACAAGAATTCATTCAATTCATGAAGACTCGGGAGATGAAATTAGCACTACTAGCAATGCATTCAACAAGCATGAGAAAATGTCAAGAAAAAGAGAGGAAAGAATGATTCATCAAGCTCCTTTGATGACTTCCTACTTTTCTAAGATGGTTTAACATAAATAGAGTTCCTTCTCTAGGCTTCTATAAGGAATATTCTACTTGAAATAATTTATGGTGTGCTCTTGAGGTAAATTCATCTTCAGTAGGTGCTGAAAGAAGGTCCTTCATGTTGCAAATTGAATGAACAGAAAAAGGTATGGTTTTTAACCCTCTTATAAGAGTCTTCAACATACATTACCTATGTGAAATACCTTCAAAATCATGTGTGTTTGTCTAAACAAAGGAAATTTCTTTCACATGTGTCATTTGGTGTGTCAAGTATATTTCCATAAAACCCAAGCCAAGTTTATCGTATTTGATCTATCATCAAGATTTGAGTCATATAAAAGAGTAAAAAGAAGATGCACATATCTGCTACCAAGTATGTTGATGCTTCAAAGTATGATTTATATTTTTAGAAAGGTTTAAGAATTGTCCAAAGAAGTCTAGAAATGTCTTGAATTCATCCAAAAGTCATGAGTCTCTTGAAGTGTGTGAAACTGAAATATCAAGATCCATCATGAGCCGAGTTAAGTTCCAAGGTTGTTCTTAATCAATTAACCCTGCTCCACTCTTCAAAAACAAAGTTATGAAAATAATGGTCACTAGAAATATTGTCATGAACTAAAACCAAGTCAAGTTGAGTCTAAATGTTGATCCCAATTGTGATAAACGTGTGTACTTATGAACAACACATTGTCCCACGTAGTCTTTAAAAGAATTGATCCATCAAGTGTGTGTCAGCAAGTAATTTGTCAAACTCTACTCTTAATCATTCTTAATCATGTGTTTCATAATTGACCTTAACATTCACCAGTATTCAAAGTGCAAAGGTGCTAGATAGGATGTCTATGATGCTCATGTCATGAATGACAACAAGACCATGTGGTTATGAAAATATTGTCAAGAAAATTTCAATTCTACCCAGAACAAATTTTTGATCATCACTCCATTAATAGGTTTCAAGCTCTACATAAAGTGTTAAAGTGTGTCTTGATATATATAAAGGTATGAGAAATGGTCTTATGCTAACATCTTTTCAATTATTCCCGGACAATATTAAGTATTTAGAGTTCTTATGATCATGATTGTGCCTAAGGTGTTGAAGTGCATAATGTTGTTCTAGGATTGTTTATCTAAGCTCACAAGCCTTTATCCATGAAAGAATCATCAAATATCAATCAAGATCTTTTGAGTAGTCAATATCATGATTGAAATTGAAGACAATTAGTGTTTCTATCCTTGGCAATGTGTATAAGATGTAATAGCCTACAAGAGAATAAGGTGTTCGATTTTGAGTGCAAAGAGATATTAAAGTGATGCCCATTCAAGAAGACTCAAGTTTATAATGTGAATAAGGAAATTTCCTAGATAGGTTTTAGGTTCTCTTAGTAAACTTACAAAAAAATTGATCAAGTTCTACCCACGTGAACTTTGAGAATTCACAGTCAGGACCTGATATCCTCAAATATTGAGAAGTCATCATGGGTTGACTTTGAAGTCAAATCAAATGTTAGAAGCTTATACACTTTAGAATAGGTGATATGTCATGAGGTAGGTATAGATATCAGGTTGATTATAAATCTTCTAAATACCAAATAAAGTGTAGTACCCCTGTTATAAGAAGGCATATTGAGTCATGTCGATAATCGTAAGTGTTAAAATATCTTAGTTGTACCTTATAGAACCTTGAGGTAGGTGTTGAAAATGTATGGTATTTTTTCCATTTATCATGTATTTGGAATTCAAGATATGATAAAAGTGTGAATCTTCATGTCAAATTCAAATAGAAATGTCTTTTGGGTAGCTCTTTGAGTATCCTTGTAGCATGGAGTAAGAAAGAGTTAAACAAGATTGTTTGGACTTGCCTCAGAACCTTGAACTCAAGTGGACAATTCTAAAACTAATTCCATATGTTTTAATGCTTTATAAAAATGGTGTTATTTTCTTTGTGAAAAACTATTCAAGGAAACGAGATATTCTTGCAAAGGAAGAAAGCAAAATGAGAAGGATGGAATATGTGCATGGGGATTCATGAGTTAGAGATTAAAAATCAACATTGGAGGATAATATTAGAAATCCTTTGAACTAGGATAAGAGTTGAGAAACTCAAAATGAAAAAAATATGTCAAATGGGTACAAAGTGAAACCCTAGCTAGGGAAAATTTTGAAAGAAGTGATCAAATCAAGATTTTGTGTTTGAAAAAACTTTAAAATTGGTACATAGTCTTGTTGCAATATTAAAAGAAGTATTTGAAATTTTTGGGTGATTAGAGACCGTACGGTCACTTAATTTCTTGACAATCTTACTGTGTAGTGAACCTAACAAAAATAGAAAAATTCAAATTCAGGCAACATTGGCTAAAGGAAAGGTTTGAGTGATGAATGTTATAGGTGCACAAGATTAATGGGTCCTTGGAAACTCAATTGGTTTGATTTGATATGGTAGAATGCAAAAATTATCACTAAATTTCTTGTGTTGAGAACTAAATTGCACCAAGATGAAATACATCACCTTACCAGCACCAAGACACTCACCCGCATCTTCAACCGAAGTACTTGCCTCTCTAATGGAAGCCTCGTCTTCATTTTGTGTTATTATATTCTACCTCTCTAATGAATCTCATGCATCTAACTACACCAAGGATGCATAACTACTCCTCTATCTCTTACTCAGATCTGCAATCCCAAACATGCATGTGCAACTAAAACATACAAGCACTACAATACCAAGATAACAAAACCATACCTCATTCCCTTAAATGAAAAAGGACAATCAACTTGTCAAACAACAGTAAGTGGAGAAGTGTTATAGTATAAGTTCTACATCATTCAATATCATAAAAATAGTGCTACAAGGACACAAATACATGGTTAAAAGTTATGCATAGAGATTCATGGTGATATGAGAACAAGAAGAAGCTTTGATGCTCACAGTGCTGTGAAGGATTTCATGTATATGGATATTTTAGAAGAGTAACCTACATGCATTAGAAGGATGATTAAGACAAGAAAAGACTTTTTGAACATCAAGAAAGTTCCACAAGCTTGAACACCAAGAATTAGTTAGGTGAACAATAAAAGATAGCATTCTTTCAGGGGAAGTAAATCCCATGTTCAAGAAAGTCACTACAAGAAAATAATAAGGTTGTAATCACTAAAGAAGAATTTCATAGTAGAGCTAAATATTTCATTCCACCTACATGACACAAGGCTAAGAAATGAAATCTTAGTCTTGCATAGGAAATTAGGTACATATGATTCAATCCTAGTGGGAGTAACGAGGGGAATTTCATGCAATATATGAGTTTCTATAGATGGCCAAATTTAAGACAAAATGCACTAATAGGATGACTTAGGAGCTAAGTCCTAAAGAGAAAGTGAAACCCATACATGGTAGAGTGAAACTTAATTTGATAATATTAAGTTGAGACAGGAATATCCATGAGATAGAAGGATATTTTTACTCAAATGTCAAATTGTTAGCATGTGTATGGGATTTGAGAGCATCTTCTCAGGGGGAAACAGTGAATTCAATGCATGGTGAAGGAAAAAAAATAGAGTAAAAGCAAGGAGATATAAGAGATAGATCTTAAATGATGATTTTGGTTAACATTTCAAACCAAAATAGAGGTCAAACAAGTTGATGCAAGAAAATACCTTGAACAAATTCAAATACTGCTCACTATAAGGAAATGGGAGAGAGGATCCATCCATATAATCCAAGTAGAAAGAATTTTCTCCCATAAAGTGTATGATTTTGAAAGGACCAAGTCAAAGAGAATCAAAATTACCATGGCTTCCTCGAGGTTCATGTCTTTTGTCCCACAGCAGAACAATGTCTCCCACTTGAAAATCTCTGGGCCTAGCCTTCTTATCAAACAAAGCTTTCACCTTTAGTTGATGAGCTGAGATCTTATCAAAAACTTGCATCCTATCTTCATCCAGCTTCTGAAGGTACATGATTCTCTTTTCCAGGGAACTGATGAAACTTGAGTCCTTAATAGCCTTCATTAAGTGCAAGGCTGGTAATTCCACTATTACTAGTAGCTGAGCTTCAACACCATACACTACCTGAAATGGAGACATCCCAATTTCTCTTTTAGGTGTAATTCTATCTTCCTAGAGGGCATCATAGAGCTTCTTGTGCTAGTTCCTTTCAGAGTCATTGACAAGCTTCCGAATGATGGTTACCAAATTCTTATTTGTTGATTTTGCTTGTCCATTCCCTTGAGGATAATAATTTGAAGAATGGGCAAGGGAAATTCCATAACCATAGAAAAAATCCATCATCTCGAAGAAGAAAAATTGGAAGCATTATCAGTCACTATCTTGTTTGGTACCCCAAACCTTATCAAGATGTTCTCCTTGATGAAATTACACACCACCTCAGAAGTAGTGATTTTGAATGGAATAGCCTCTACCCACTTTGTGAAGTAATTTGTAGTAGTTAGCACGTGAGTATGTCCGACACTTTGGAAGGTGGGTTCGAGTTCCAACGAAATATAATCCCCATTATTGAAAAGGTTCATCAATCATTAATGGTTAGAGTGGTAAAGAAGCCATCTTAGATCTCCCAAAAAAAGTCGATAGGCTTCACACTTACCTACCCAATTTGATGCATCTCTAAAAATGTAGGCCAATAGTACCCTGCACAAAGGATCTTATGGGAAGTGATAGTAGAAGATAAGTTCCCTCCACAATCCTGATCATGAAAATATGAAAACAACCTCTTCTATTGCTCTTTGTCCACACACTTAAGGAATCTTGCATCTATGCCTCGCTTGAACAAAGAATTTACCCATAATACATACTTGTGCATACCTTAGATTAATAGCTCTATTTTCCTTGGCACTCAAATGGGATGGAAATTCTCCATAAGTAATAAAATGTGTAATATTAGCATACCACTCATATGTTGAACTGAGGATGAGGACAACATGAACATTAATTGCTTTTGTGGAAAATTCTTCATCATCCCCTTTAGTAATAAGCTCACACAAGCCTTTACCCTGGACTATCTTAGTTAGCTTGATATTAAGGTCATATTCTCAGACATTTTCTACCCAATTTCCTCTCTTAGTTCCAAACTCTTTGTTAAGAAATAGAATTGATGGTTCTATCAGCTACAAGCACAACAGAGTGAGAATTAAGAATATAAAAATGAAACTACTTAACAACTTTAACCACTGAAAAAGCATGTTTCTCCATCATAGTATATTTTAATTCATGAGATTTTAGAACATAGCTCATTAATGCAATTAGAAGTTCATGATTCTCATAATTTCCCTGAGTTAGCACAACAACAAAGGTATTTTTAGTAGCATAACAATAGATGATAAAATCCTTGCTAAAATCAGGACATGCTAAGATGGGAGTTTTAGCAATGGATTTCTTGATATCTTCAAATGCTTCCTTACCTTCAGAATACCAACCAAAGTTTTTCTTTCCTTTCATCATTTGAGAAATTCTCATAGTCAGTTCTACAAAATCTGGAATGAATCTCCTTAGGAAATTTATCTTGCCAAAGAAAGAGTGAACACCCTTTTACCTGTGGGAAGAGGAATCTGTTGGATTGCTTGAACTCTTTTTGGATCTATCTTGATCCCTTCTTTGGAAACAATATGCCCTAACAACTTTCCTTCAGTAACACAAAAGAAAAACTTCTTAGGATTGAGAGAAACTCCATGTTCTCTACATTTTTGAAGAACTGTTTCCAAATGTTGAAGATGATCTGCCCTTGTTTTGGAAAAAATAGTCAAATCATCAAGGTACACAACAATACACCTTCCCTTTAGGCTACCAAAAGATAAATCCATTTCCCTCTGAAAAGTAGCACCAACATTGATAAGACCAAATGACATTCTCTTGTAGGAAAAGGTGCCCCAAGGGGTAGTAAAAGCAGTCTTGTGCTGATCTGGGGTACTGACTTCCACTTGATTGTATCTAGAGAATCCATCTAGCATTGACAACATCTTAGAGCCTAAGATAACTTGCAAAACTTGATCCATCATGGGGAGTGGATAGTTGTCTTTTAGAGAGGCTTGATTCAAATTCCTGAAATCCACACATATGTGAATCTCACCATTCTTTTTCCTGACAGGCAAAATGTTGGCAATCCAAGTTGAATGATCTATAGGAAAAAAATCTTGGCTTTTAGTAACTTCTGGATCTCTTGAAAAATAGTATTAATAACCTTAGGATTATACTACCTTCGATTTTTCTTGAAAGGTTTGATCCCGTGTCTCGAGAGGATATAATGCTACATTTATTTTGGTTGAAAAGCCTTAAGATATTCATATGAATAGGCAAGAACATCATAATGCTTCCTTACTAGGCTTACTACTTTTTTTTTTTCTTGAGTGCAACATTTTCCAATATTCACCACCTTGGGTTCATCATTGCTTCCAATGTTGACCTTCTCATACTCGATGATTATCAAGTCCCTTGAGAAGCTTTAGATTTGATAAACATATCCTGTTTTCAAATAGATCTTCTAGGATCATCACCCTTTGTGAATCTTGTTACCCTTCAACTTAATAGAGCCATCTTGATCCATTTCTTCCTTGATATATTCCTCGTTAGAGGGCACATATTCTCTAGGAAGAGTTTCACTTCCTTCAAAATATAACTAATCAAAGTTATCTTTAAGCTCCAAGAAAGAGAGAAAGTGTTGATCATCATTGAAAACCTGCCAGTTGCTTGCATTATCTCGGCACACTAGGCCTATGAATCATTTCAATGGTAAATTTCTCTTGAGATAAATCTAGATGAGGAATCAAAAAGATCCTGAGACAACTAGAGAATCAGCTCTAGTATTCTTTTCTCTTGGCACAACTTCAATTGAGAAAGAATTAAGGAATTCAATGGAGTCCCAAACAATATTTCTATAATGTTTTAATATCCTATTCTTGACTTAGTAAACATCCCTTACCTATTTTGTAATCAAATCTACATCACCACAAGCACAAAGATTCTTTACTTCTATTTATTTTGCCATGCTCAATCCAAGGATGAGAGCCTCATACTCAGTTATATTATTTGTATTTTCAAAATGAAGCTTGAAAGAAAATGGATGAACCTTCCCTTCTGGAGAGATTAACACTACACCAGCTCTAGAACCAACTGAAGAGCAGCTTCCATCAAACTCTAAAGTCCAAATGCCATTGGGATCATGAATCACTCCCGTAGGAAGTTTTTCCTCATATTCTAACATGATCATATAGTTTCCATTCCCTATATATTCATAGAGTATTTGTGCTTTTGGATCATCAGTCTTTTG
Organism: Taxus wallichiana var. yunnanensis; assembly: GCA_018340775.1. Taxonomy (NCBI): domain Eukaryota; kingdom Viridiplantae; phylum Streptophyta; class Pinopsida; order Cupressales; family Taxaceae; genus Taxus; species Taxus wallichiana. The sequence goes on from CM031234.1 coordinate 190,756,223, forward strand.
TACAATATACTCACTCTGTTTCTCAGGTAATAACTTCTTCATCTTTCCATTGATTGGGATTAAGGCATGTGACCAGTCCATCTGAATTTCACCTCCTACCTTTCTACATAAATTACTACTCAACAACATACCATATGAAGGAGGAATATCAACAACCAAAATAGTGGCTAAGACCCTTTTCTCTAGAAAAGTAGCGAAGGCTACTTGTGCATCTTTAATCCTTCCAACCAAAGGAACTTCTCTACTCTCCATGGAATAGCAATAACCAAAGGCACGTGTTAGAGTCAGACCCAAAGCATGAGCTAGTTTTGCAGGGATTACATTATCTGATGCTCCTAATTTTATAACATAACTACTAATTTTATGGCCAGCTATGAGGAGAGTCACATAGAATGGTTCAATTTTCTCATTAGGGGAAGTGACTGCAGCCACAAGGCTTGGTTGAGGTGAGGAAGAGGGAGTGGGTGAAAGACCTTTAGAAGTATTGGATGGGGATTTGGATTTGGAATTGACAAATTTTACCATTTTAGAAAAGGATTTTGGATGGGTTTGGTAAAACTTTGCCTCGAAATTTGGATTTTGGTCTTTTTAAGGTGATATATAATATAAAAATACCTATAGGTGGATGGTGCATCAATAATAGGAATAGGAGAAATATTTGATTTATTAAATTTAGGAATTGAAGGACAATAAGTTTTGGAAACTGAGGTAGAAGGAGGAGGATTATCATTACTTACCTTTTGCATGGAGGCAAAGTGGGAATATGGGATCCTCTTCTAAAAACCACTTTGAATAGTCATAGGAAACTCCTTGGATTTCTTAGTAGGCTATATTACCTTTTCTTTTCTCGTTCATTTTCTCCCAAGTCATGATAACATATAAATCACTATTCATCTCTTCGCCACTCTTTCATCATATTCATCTTCATCATCTATACCTTCTGTGGTGAGGAAATCAACTTGAGATCCACCAAGCTCTTCCATTTCTTCATCAACCTCTTCTTCTGGGTCTTTAAAGTATTCATTAAACTCCTCATCATTAGGTTCTTGAACTTCACAAGTTACATTGACTAGAACCTTGATAGGTGGGCCTTCAATAGCCAATTTATTTTGAGAAGGAGGTAACCAGTTCCTAGGCTGAAAATTCCTTCTTGGAATATCTTGATAAGAAGTATGTTGAGCCAACTAATTTTTGATAGCAATGAGATCATTTGCCAACTTCTGTAATAACTAATCTAAATTAGCTCTAGGAGAGGAAGAGGAGGATGATTTATACTTGGAGGGTTCTCTTTTAATTTTACCAGATATGATTAAATCATCCTCAACCTTGATATTCAAACGCTGATCAACATCCAAAGTTTCAAGGTTATCTCTCCTTAGTGCATAACTCACTTCAAGTAACTAAGCATTGAGGAAGAAGAATTTTAGGATTTGATCCATAGGTTGAGTGTTATGTGGAATTTTATGAATGAGATTGTTGAATTTGGCCACAAATTATCTCATGGGATCATGTGGTTCCTTCTTGATATGAGAAATTTGAGCCAAGAGAGCATGCACATCTTCAGCAGGTTTGAAACATTGCTCAAACTAAGTTTTCAAGGTGGTCCAATCAATAATTGACCCAACAGGAAGATGATAGAACCAATTAGTAGCATTATCCTGCAATGTCTCTACAAAGAGCTTGAAAGAAACGTCTTCATGCTCAATCCCAATAATCCCACATGCAATGTTAAGGCTGCAATGTGTTCATATGGGTGTACCTTCCCATCACTTCAGAATTTAGGAAAACCTTTCCTGCTACTCCTGGGTAATTCATGCAATGGTTGAGGAAGAGCAAGAGGCCCAATTCGTTGTCCCCAAGGTAGAGGCACTACCATTTGTGGGAAGATTGTCTGAAGGGGAACTGAGACACCAGCAAGTATCAGAGCAAGAAGATTAGGGCTGAGTTGTTATGGAGGAATGCTATTCTTGGAGTTTCTATCTTTAACAGGGGTGTGCTTGAAGAATGAGTTCCTCTGTTCCTTCTTGCTGGAAGAAGAGGGAATTTTTGTTGCTCTAGAAGTTGAAAATGAGGATCTTCGACCCTGAGAGATTTCTTCCCACGTGTATATCGTAGAGTCACTAGATCAAAAATGATCTTGAAGTTGTTATTTTAAAAGGGATATGTTGGAAACAAAATCCGTAGTGGAGTCGTTAAAAACTGTTGGGTCTTAAAATGGTACTTTGATCAAAACCACAATCGGGGGACAACAAGTCCGTCCTCTTTATACAAAAGTTTCCCTTATTGAAAACAAACAACAAAGCTTATATACAAACGTACAATTTTCATCTCAAGGTTGGACCTCTGACATCTTGAAATGCTTTTATACCAAAATATTATCAATACAAACGAATATAAGAACTGAAGAAAGGAAAGAGCAGTAATATAACAACACTTTCAGGAAATATAGATAGTAGAGTATATCGTTGCTGAGCAAGAGTGATACAAAATAGAATCATTCACAGTCACAACATAAGATATCATTCCATAGACACAAAGTTCCATAAATCATATCAATAAGAACACAAAGTTTATTATCACAGAAATTAAATGATCCACGAATTTCAGATGAGCAAGAAGGGACAATGGAGGAAGATAGAGAAAAGGGGAAAATCCTTCTGTATTGATTTACTTTTGACTATAATTACACTTCAAAAGTATTAGAGTCCAAAATTTTGCAATGAGATAAAATCTTACATTTATAGATGAAGCCAAGAGAGGGGAAGAAGAGAAGTAAGAAAATATGATTTGGCACCCAACCACCAACCATCAATTCCCCTGCAAATCCATCTACAATCTGTCAAATCTAGTTCTATGTGGCTTTGGTGTGTTGATGAAGGATAGAAGACCGGATCAGATTTGATCTAGTTGAAGTAGTTGGATCCCACATTAAAGGTTTGAGAGACATTTTCTATATTTTCACCTAAATTAATTTATCCAATTGGCTCTTTTGTGTCTGCTTTGGCATGTTGGATAAGGAAGGATGGAAATCAAATCAAATCATGTATTAATGGTGTGAAATAAATTTTCCAGTTTTCTAACCACCAAATCCTTTTGAAAATAATAATTTATGCTTCTATGATATAGAGGAGATCAAGACCTTTCCAACAATATAAAATTTGTCAAATTTCGAGCACTGGAGTAAAAGTTATGATCATTTGAATATTTGAATCGAATCCGTACAAAAATAGCAAAAATGCAAAAATGGATCCATGGGCCCGAAATTGAAATTACGCCTTTAGCACAAAAGATGTAAAAGTGTAAAATTTCCCCATAGCCCCGTAAGCCTGCGCAACTTCACATTTTACATTTGGGTCTAACACGTGGCATTACCTAAGTGGTAACGGAGTCGCGACTCACTTTATAATTTTACTTCTTTTAGAAACGAGGCTCAAAACGTCAAAGTTCTCCGCCATCCTTTGATCCTTCTATAATTAGCTGATTTGGGCCTTGATCAAACACTGCCTTTCTTCATAGAAAACTAAATTTCCAAAAATGACCTGATGACCCACCTTCCCGCATCCAATCAGAAATGTCCACGTACTTGTGAATGTTGAAAAAGAAATTCACAGGGAAGATTCACCCGTCATCCATGACTGTGGGAAAAATACAGAGAGGGAAGGCTCCACTATTTACAATCGAAAATCAAACTGCTCCTTGTTGAAAGAAGAACTATAAAAATACCGTGCTCAATACGATCCATGGCCATAGAAAAGGATTTGAAAATCTCATTCGAATGGAGGAAATAATTCTCAAGCCTCCAGACAGGAACCATGTAGACTGCAAGATTGTAAATTAATAGGGTGAGATAGTAGATGAGCACCAATTTCTTCAAAGCGCAATTTTTTCTCTCTCCAGAATTCTCACTCTGTTCAAACATCTCTCGAGTAACCAACTCAATTTTTTCAAATCTTGACTTAAAAATGAGGGGAATTTTGAGGGTGACAACAGGATGTATAGGTCCTTTTGGCTAATAAGGGTTTTGATGATTTTAAGTACAATGCATGTACAAAGTGGGTATTCAACATTGACTGGAAGATTAAGGTTCTTGAGGAAGCCATTGGGGAACTCAAGAACATGTTCCAAAAGGGAGATGCTTTCAAAACATGTGTTATGTCTCGCTTTCTATATATTCACTACCATATATTCAAGGATAATTCAAGTGATAAGTTATCCATTTATAAAATTAAATCCCAATTCAAGACATTTGTAAAATAATATTTGTTCAAACAAGACACTATCTCTAAGGAGAAAATGAAAGAAATTTTTACACTACAGGCTACCATCACAGATGCCAACAAAGAATTCTTAGACAATGCAGAATTCGAGAAAGACATGGAGAAGTGTTTGGGAAGTTAGACTCATGCCACTACCAATACAACAATTCCTCGGGAATGGACATAGCTATAACTTTGAAATGATTCAGAAATCAAGTGTTAAAGACAACAAAGGTTGCCAATGCATCTACCAGTGTCTCGACTTCCTAGTTTCTTTCTTTTCTTATTTTAAAGTACCTAGTTAAAGTGGCTTTATCTCTTTGGTTGTATAAACAAGAGATAAGTCAGGTTTGTAATATTTAATTAGATACTAATCTTTGAATTAAAAGAAAGGAAACAAAAAGACTCTTTTGTAACCATTTTTTTGGTTATTTAAAGATATCTTCTTGTCATTATAAAGGATCAAGATTTTGATCATTTATCTCATTTCGTATCCTAACCTCATCACCTAAACCTTACACAATTATTTATTAATTACCTTGAATTGATAAATCCACATCACCTCACCTGCCACCTCATTTTTCCACCTCATCGTGACCTAGTCCTAACCCTAAACTAACCTAATTAAGACCTATAACTTGGTCTACACCTACACCCATGATTAAGGACCCTTTCTCGCACTCCAAAACCGACATTCTAGTCACTTGACCAAGCCCGCAACTAATCCCTCTGGAGAAAAGCAGGGAAGGTGGGCTATTTTACTAAAAATAGCCTACTTTTTCCTTACCGATGCCGGTTCCTACTCGACCGCCGTCGGTTACGTAACCGCCATCGGTTCCCTGTAAAATGGGCTCCCCTAACCAGAAACAAGGGTCGAAGGATTTTTGAATCAACAGAGATCATTGGGAGCGATCAAGAGCATTCGGATCTTCACTTGGCCGAGCAGAGACGAGTGAAGAGACAAGGAGAGTTGCAGCAAAAGGAGATCAAGCCCAAGATTGCAACGGAATAGCCAGAAACCTGTGATACTCAGCTGATCATCGGGAGGGAGATCTCTCATCTTCTGTGTGTCAAGCCATCCCACTTGAGTTCTGCCTTTGTCATCAGAGTTCCTGGACCTGCATCTTCGTCAATAAACAAGTAAGTTACACCTTGCATGTCCTCTTTAATAACATTTCTTAGACTTTTTGAATCACAATCCCCCATAAATCCATTCCTAGATCCACTACCCAACGTGTCATCAGATCTAACTATCATTCATTTACCTCTCACCATCTCATTACCTAATATCACTCATATACTAGCCTTACCAACAACACTGTTACCCTACAACACAACCACCCCACAAAACAACCAACCTACAGATCCTAGACCATACCGATATCGGTTATCAAAGAACCGGATTTCGGTTATCTGACTCAAAACCAGAAATCAGCCTTTCCCCTACCCGTCTCAACGAAGCAATTTAATTGATATTTTACAGTCTTTTGTGTTAATTCATATTAGCAGGGGAACTGACCACCTTCGAAAGGAAGTTTTATATTTCCTGGGCCCAAGGCAGTTCCCTCATTTATTGTCTAATCAAAATCTTGTGGTCTTGTGTTCTTATTTGCAGGTAGTCCTTCCAAGACAAAAAGGAGTTCTTCGCAATAACCCGATCTTTCTCTACGGTACGCGCACACCATCTCGACGCTCAATGTATTCCTCCTAGCCCTAACCTTATCTCTGCTTCTAAAAGGAATGAAAGGATAGAAGCAACTCTATTCCCAGAAGCCGAAACATTCCGAGCGAAACATTTTGGCACGCCCGGTGGGACCCATTTTGGGTTTCTTTCTTTCTTGCTTGCTTTCATATAGGGAGTATACTTGCTGTTTTCTTCTTCTAAAAGATATTCACAAGGTTTTGTATTATTTTGATAAAAGAACTTGCTTTGCTTTTACATCTCGCATTAGTGAAAGTCATCTCTTTTGCTTCATCGAATATCATTTTCGATTTGGGTTTAAAACACGTGCATCAGCATTACGTCATTTTTCAATTCTAGCGAACATAGATTAAGTAACAGGTCGTATACACGTGGGGGTGATATCCACGGTATTGACAAGAAATTAATCTTACTTTCACTGCACAACACATACCGAATCACTTCACAATTAACACAACAGCTCAAACATCCCCCCTTTTCCGCGGTATTCCTCCGCCCGATTGAGGTAACCTTATAAGCCAAAACAAACTTGACATTTCCCCTAAGTCTTTTGTTTAGGATTCTGACATCATTCTACGTCTAAAGGCATAAGCCCACGATAATTAAAATTAACCCTAGGGTTAGTCTCTGGATTTGCGTGTGCATCTTGCTTGTTTTTAGTTCTGTTTTCTTTCTCATACTCTGTCTTCTGTGATCAATAATTGACAAGTATACTAAACGTTGTTAAAAATCAAATTAGCAGCCTTTTATATCTTGTTAGCCTGATTTTACACCGACATCGCTTACCGACCGACGACGCCGGCTATAGTATAACCGACATCGGCACACTTAGACCGATATCGCCATTATCGCCTTTTCCAATTCCCGACAAACCAAAGAACCTACCAATTTTACCAGCCGAGTTTGTTTCTTTTCTCTCGATGATTGAAACCCTACTGTGAACTCCTGTCCATGGTTGTTATCACTCGAAAGCAAGCCGCCGCCATGGTTTCACATGCTTGCTCTGTTTCTTTGCCTGAATCACCCCCTTCACATTCTGTGGGGAATCCTACGATACCAAATGAGGTTCCTAAAATTCCTGTGGGAGATAAGGACTTTGCCAAGTTTCTGGATGCTAATTCTAGCGCTGTACAATACTATTTGTCTCATACCCCTGACCGTACGCCTGATGGTCAGCTCCTTGTTGGTATGCCTATTAGTATAGCTGCTCATTTAGCTCCCACTCCACCTGATAACACCGCCTTGCTTCCCGCATCTTTAGCCCCGCTCCCAATCCGACGGCTTCGCAGGTTCATACGACTCAATTGGCTTTCCGTTGGTTAATCTTGACCCCACATATCATTACCGCCGATCGCCTCCTACCTCATCTCTCTCAGACATCGCCCGTTCATGACTTGCTCTCTGCCACCTATCCACACTAGCTTTCCTTCTCAAGCTCCGCCTACCTTTTCATTCCCATACACGTATCCAATGACCTCAACATCTTATATGGGACATCCCTATTCGGTCGCCTCAACATATTCATCCTCCATACCTTATCAACACTTAACCCCACCATTGTCCAGTGGAGGCCCTTGGCCCAATTTGCCTCCGTTTACCACAACCGCACCATCATCTCATCCAACCACGGATTTCATCAAACAAATGATGGACAAAATGCATAATCTGGAGGCTTCTGTTTCAGAAGGTCGTAGCGCCTTGACATACGAGCAAGTTTGTCGAGCCTATTCACCCTTCTGTCCCCTTCATTCATATCCTCCTCAATGGGAATTACCAAAATTTACCCGCTTTTAATAAGAAAGAGGACCTCAACAACACTTGCGATCATTTAGACATGCTTGTTATTTGATTGCTCATGATGATGCCTTGTTACTTCAAGCACCTTTCCCATGTCCTTATCAGACCCGCCTTGAGTGGTACAAAGCTTTAACCCAAGACTCAATCTTCTCTTTTAACCAACTAGCCCAATCTTTCTTGATCATTTCTCCATTAACATTGCCAAGAAAGTATCTATCACCGACCTTTATGCCATCCGACAATTCAAGACGAATCTATCGCAGATTTCGCTGACGATGGCGGGCCTTATCAACCAACTTACATATGCCTTGCCTCAGCCGACTTATCGAACTTTTTACGCGGCATGTGCTAAGCACATTTCTCCTACTCTTCAAATTCAAACTTTCCGCACATTTGATGAGGCCTTTACCATGGCTCTGAAACTAGAAATTCGAGCCTTAAGAAGAAGAAAATTGCGGTCACGCAACAAAACCCCACTTTCCGAACTCCGATTCTACCAATAAACCAAACACCACCACTCCTCACACGTCCACTTCTTCAAAATCAAAAGGAGCTGTCCACGCGGTGATGGTCAAATCTCAAACACCGTCTAATACCCCACCAAAAACCACCTATAAGTACAAAGCCGAGCCCATCAATTACACTCCTCGGGAGAAACTTATGGTGTCATCTTGGAAAATTGCTCAAAGCCGAGCTATCACCTTGCCTCCTATTAAACCCACTCCGGCTTGATTCTACCCGCGCTATACCTTCCTGGTACAAAGAAAATGACTTCTGTAACTTTCACCGCGTAAAAGGACATAGTCATGAAAACTGCAAAATGTTGAAAAACATAGTGCAGGAAATGGTTGACGCAGGTGATATAACCCTCGATAATCCTAATGCCCCTGCCAACCGAAATTTGAAAATCTTCAACAAACCATTCCCAAATCACTCATCCAACAAGAATGTAAACCAGATATCTTAGCCGAGGAGAGTGTTCATGAGATCCATGCAGCTTCGACTCCCAGCCAAAAGCCTCTATCGAGAAAATTTTGAATCAAGCCTCTCCACTAACACAGAGTCCGAACCTCCTTCACCACCATCAAGCCAAAGCGAAATCATTCCTTTACCCATAAAAGAGTTAACTGGCCTGAACTTCTCTTCTCATCAATGAGTCTGCTTACACCACATCCCTACAAGACTGCGAACGGATGTTATCTAATTTATCTATTTCCCAAACGTCCCTTCTCTACCGCTTTTTGCTGCACGCACAAGAGGAAGGCTCGCCACTCCTTTTGACATCCTTAGACGAGAAATCTCGCACCAACATCACCAAATTCTTTAACCATAATGCACTCCTCTCAAACATGCCCTCCTGCCTATTAGTCCTTCATCGCCTAAATCTTTTCAACAACCGGTCGACCTCTTAATATCTATTGATACAGTACCTCATCTACCCCCTGTATCACACCCACAGTGGACTGGAATCACAACCCACCTTTCTTCCGTACCAAATTTACAATTCATGCCTGAAGATTGTCATTCTCCAGAAGATAGATGAGTCCTATGGGAACGTTTGAGTACCCCCTATTCTACTCAAATGCAGGTGACCGATCCGGACACCTCTACCATATACCCTAAGTGTTTACAGAAACTCAAAATGCCTATGTCCTCATTCTCACCCCCCGTATCTATACCAAGTAGCCCATCCACCTCTATTAACCTAACCAAATCTTCCCCTACACTTGGGACCTCACCAATGCCCAGTCTAACGCACCCGCCTAAGCGACTCGATTTATCCAAAAATAAAGCCGCCCCGCCACCTAGGAGACAAACTCAATCCGTGCCTCTATCACAATCAAAACCATCATCGTCACACCTACCTTCCATATTGGGACCTCATCCCTCCACCTTGCATCAATATATCATACCTCCTGCGTTTTCTTCAAAACGACCTACGCCTTCTGCACCTATACAGAGATCAAAGGGTATATCAACATTGTCACCCCACGTATCCTGTCCACCCATCAACCCTAAACGAACTCCATCATCAAAGGATTTATTTTCTGTCACTCCCCTTTCTCCGTGGTTGTTTCCCGCTACCACGTCATCTGTAGCCTCATCATCTAACCAGCTGAATATAGCTTCTGCGCCAAAGAAACCACGTTTAGTGAAAACCACGTGTCAACACCCCTCGGCTAAACCACCACCCGTACGAACCAACCACGCCCAAACATTACCAAAACCCACACAACCAATACCCTCATCCTCCTCCGATTTTGACCCACTCAAAGGATCTTACGCCAAAATCCTTGCTATGTTGGTGGAGAATGCGACCATTTCCCTACCCCCACTTAGACCTTATGACCCGTCTAAACCTCGACCTATAGGTTATGATGAGTCTAAAATCTGCGCCTATCACCGCACACCAGGACATGATGTGGAGGGATGCAAAGCTTTAAAACCATCCTTCACAAACCCTCTCCCCCGTATACAAAGGTTAAGAAAGACAACTTACGAAGGGAGAGACCTTTAGCTTCAATTCCCTCTACTATACCATCTGTCCCCGCCTCACCAAGATCTATCATTATTACAACCCCACCTCTTGAAGACCATGATTTATCCCAACCATCTTCCTCATCTCAGGTCTACGAGATTAATATGATTAGTGTTGCTACTCGAGCGCAGAAAAACAACGAGAAAGCGAAAGAAAGCACACATGCGTCCTCTCTTTCTCCATCCAGCATCCCGATTGCACCACCACCCAAAGTGGTTATTCGTGGACCCGCTTACCCCGTCTCTAATGGAGTTGCCCATCGAGCCATGATCAAACAGCTTCACCAATCACCCGTAAAAATGACACTATATGATCTCATTCAGACTTCTGAATCTCATCGACAAGCTCTCGTTGAAATTCTTCAAGGGATCGAGGTCTTACCTAATGAAACCCTACCTGTTGCCTCCATTCTAACACCCAATCACGTTGCTTCTCTCACCAAACAACCCACTGCCCCAACCACTTCTGTCTCTGTACAACAAGTCGCGGCAATGGCTCTCAAGATGAAATTGTTGACTTTGGTACGTAAGATCCCGACTCGCCTTTTCATCTCACCTTACGTCCGGGACATTCAGGTACGTCGTGTTATGATTGACGGGGCGCTAGCCTAAACATCATCTCTTCAAAAGCCTTCCAACAAATGAATATCCCTTCTAGCTACATGTGTGCCAATCCCATCATGTCATGGTCATTCAATGACGCTATTACCTCTACCTTAGGCACCGTGATCCTCAACATTCGGTAGACCACGTACTTTACCCGAACTCTTCTATGTCCTCAAGGAGAGTTCCAATATAATATATTAGGTCGCCTCGATCCGGCTATGGGATGCGTTCCTCAACATTACATGATGCATAAAATTTGAGTACGAGGGAAGTCCTACACCGTAAAAGCTGATCCTCCCCTTTAAAACTTGCAATATGTTATACCGCCCTAACGATGTGCTTGTACCAATCAAGACACCCATTCATTCAACCCAACCATCCTCTTCAAATGTACCTCAACCATCCACCTCAACCGCACCTACGCCTTCAACTGATGAAACCACCGCCGCAAAACCACTTCCTTCCCGCAGCCTAACATCCCAACCGCACTTTAGTAGATGTTTTTCAACGCCTTACGCTGGGGAGTATCGCCTATATAACGTTAGTTCTTTCCATACCCCACAGAGTACGGACGGACAAGTATATGCACATCCTACCTATGACCGTCAGTGTGGGGGGAAGTAATCTCTTACGACCACCCCATCGCCGCACTAACCTAACGTATGGGGGTGTTGACGCATCCTCCATTACCCCGAACCCCCTCTTGGTGTGGTTCCTTCCAATCCGATTTTCAATACTTGACAAATCGTCATTTCGCCCTCACCTTCTTGACTCGCTGTGCTTGGAAAGGCTTTGGTTTTGGTCTTTATGAACAAGGCCGACATACACTCATTCCCGTGACTACACGCAAACACAATGATCGCAGGGTGGTCTCGGTTTTCCGAAACACCTACACAGAGGAACCTCGTGTCCGCTTGTCTTCTAGAAGACAACGACGCCACCCCTACCAAACCATCATCACCCATTTTGCCTTCACACCCACGTAGTCGATAGATCCCGAATCTATCCCTCCTAACTTTTTTTTTTTTTTTTTCATAAATGCTATCTTCCTAGGTCCTCTCACTTATCAACGCGATAATGAGGACCCTCTTCTATCCCCTTCTATATCCGCATGATCAAGAGGACTCACCTTCAATTAACGTTGTTGAGTGTCGATGATGACTCCATCCTCACTTACCTCGCGCGATGACTCTTATATTCAACGCGCCTTACCATCTGAAACTCAAACCATGCTGAATGAATCTACTATAGAAATCAACATCCACACGGAGGAGGATCCTCACATTGTGAAGATCGGACAATCCCTTAACACATCAGAACAAGTCGCCTTTACTACCTTTCTCCGTGCTCGCAACCAAGCTTTCGCTTGGTCCTACGCTGACATGCCAGGAATTGATCCTGACATTGCTGTCCATAACATTACACTAAAACCCGATTCCAAGCCAATTAAATAGAAATTGAGAAAAATGCATCCACGCATTGCTCTCTTGGTCAAAGAGGAGCTTCAACGACTCCTTTCTGTTTCCTTCATTCTACCTATTGACTATCCTCAATGGATTTCTAACATCGCACTGCTACTAAAGCGACGGGGACTTCTGATATGCACGGATTTCCGGATCTTAACCTCGCTTGCCCTAAGGATGACTTCCCCCCTAGCATTGACCAACTTGTAGATCTCACCGCAGCCATGAGATGCTCTCTCTCATGGATGGCTTCTCGATATAACCAAATTTTGGTCAGCTCTCGCCGATCAACATAAAACTACCTTCATAACTCCTCGGGAACCTTCATACTACGTGTAATGCCATTTGGCCTTAAGAATGCCGGTGCAACCTATCGGCGGCTATGACCTACATTTTTCATGACATTATGCACACTATCCTCAAGATTACGCCGACGATCTTCTTGGCAAATCTAAACATCGTAGTGAACATCTCGATGTTTTAACCATTATTTTTGATCACTGTTACAATATTCTCGTCCGCCTTCAACCAAAGAAATGTGTCTTTGTGTCCTTTCGGGAAACTTCTTGCTTTATCGCCTCTTTGCGTGGCATCGAGGTCGACCCATCTAAAGTCAAAGCTATCCTAGAAATGCCCCCACCTACCAATCTCAAACAATTGCGTAGTTTACAAGGTAAGCTCCAATCTATCCGACGCTTCATCTCCCAACTCTCGATCGATGTCAACCTTTCCATCACCTTCTTAAAAGGACATTGATTTTCAATGGAGCGAAGAGTGCCACCAGCCTTTGAAGCTCTCAAAACTTATCTCTCGCATCCACCCGTGCTTATCCACCTCGTGACGACCGCCCTTTCTACCTTTACCTTTCCGCCACCGACCACGCCGTAGGGGCCATGCTTGCACATCGTGACTCGAGAATCGAGAACAAGCCGCTTATTATATAAGTCGACTTTGGTGGACTATGAGACTAGGTATACACATGTAGAAAAGTTATGCCTAGCCCTATCATTCGTGGCTACCAAACTCCGACACTACCTTCTGAATCACAAAACTTTCGTCATCACCAACACGGACCCCATCCATTACATGTATGCCAAACCTCATCTAAACCAACGCATCGCCCGATGGCTCATGCTCCTCGCCGACCTCGACCTTGAGTTTGTCCACCAGAAATCAATCAAAGGACAAACCATCGCAGATCAACTTGCGGAAGCCCCTTTACCAGGGGAACAATTTACCAATTTTACATTCCCCGACGAACTCATCGCCACTCTTTCACTCAAGGAGGAGTCGTATCCAATGACCCTCTTCTTCGATGGATCCAAATGCCACCGCGGTGGAGGAGCCGGCGTTGTTCTCATTCCTCTCGACGCTGAGCCTATGCCTCTCTCATTCCGACTCGATTTCCCTTGCACTAATAATACAGCGGAATACGAGGCCCTTGTTCTGGGTCTCCAAGTTGCGTTACACTTAGGTATCAAATCTATCAATATTTTTGCGATTCTCAATTGGTAGTCAATCAAGTTATGGGCATCTACCAATGCAAAAATGAGGAACTTCAAAAGTACAAACACTACGTGGATTCACTTCTAGCCTTATTTACTCACTATTCTATCCAAACCATTCCCCGCTCCACTAACAAATTTGCATGGATACTATGGCTTGCTTAGCCTCGCAAATTCCAGCTTCATCAACTGACTCTGACATTTTCGTCTTGGTCCAACAACTCTTTGCCCCATCTTATTCAGCCCCGGTTGTTTGTACGATAAATACTGTGTCTGCTAACTCGCACAGATACCTGTATCACCAATTTCACGACTACCTTACAACCCTCTCGCTTCTCCCATCTCGACCTTACTAGTACCGGAAAAAACGCGCGTTTCTTAAACGCGTTTCTCGTTATCTTGTTATGGGAGGACTCCTTTATAAACGTGGCTTTGATGGCATCCTCCTTCGATGTCTCACCGGTGCGGAGGTCACCCATACCATCCAACAAGTACATGACGGTATTTGTGGCGGGCATTTTAGCGGCCTTGCCATGGCCAAACGAATCCTTCGCCTTGGTTATTATTGGCCTACTCTCAATAACGATTGCTACGAATATGTTAAGCGTTGTGTTATGTGTCAACAACACGCCAACCTTCAACATACTCCTAGCCACCCCCTACAGGTCGCCCGAGATCTTTGGCCTTTCTCACAATGGGGTTTAGACCTTATTGGTGAGATTCACCCGCCCTTTCGCAACGCCACCGATGGATTATCACAAAGAACCGAATATTACACAAAATGGGTGGAGGCTATTCCACTCATTTCAACCAAAAAAGAAAAAATTGTAGAGTTCATTAACCACCACATTATCTGTCGTTTTGGTGTTCCTCATCGCCTGATAACAGATAATGGAAAATCTTTCAAAAATAAGTTATTGCAAGACCTTTGTGACAACTTTGGTATCAAACTTAGCTTCTCATCACCCTACTATCCACAAGCAAATGGACAAGCCGAATCCTCTAATAAAACCCTAACCAAAATCCTCATGAAAGTTGTCAATGAGTCCGGAAGAAATTGGCACGATCACATTCCCTTTGCCCTTTGGGCTTATCGTACTAGCATTCGTACCTCCACTAGTGCTACACCTTTTTCTTTGGTATATGGTACCGAGGCCGTCTTGCCTCTCGAAATACAAATACCCTCCCTCAGGATATCTCTTCAGGATATTCTCACCAACGATGATTTCCGCCAAGAGCGGTTAGCCCAATTGGAGCTTCTTGACGAACGTCGTCTTACAGCTCTCGATCACCTTCAAATCTATCAAAAACGTATCAAGCGTGCTTATGATAAGCGACTTCATGAGCGTACCTTTAAGGTTGGTGATCTTGTCCTCAAAGAGAATCAACATGTAACCAAACTAGAAAAGAGCAAACGTGGAAAATTTGCTCCTAATTGGATTGGGCCTTATATAATCACTCACACGTATGGATCAGGCACTTATCGTTTAGCTTCACTTAATGGTAAACCTGAGCCTGAACCCCTTAATGCCTTGCATCTTCGACCATTCTACTGTTGAATTTAGTGTTACATCACTTCTTATCTACCTACTGCTCGTCCCTTGAGCTCATTCACCGCTACATACGCTTTGTTTCCTACACCTCATAATAAAAATCAAGCTCACATAGTTTGATTCTCACCTCACCTTAGCGATGCCCTCCCCTTTTTAGTCTAGTCCATGACTTCAAAGTATTAAAATAACACCTTCTTATGGGATTTTCTTGAGTCAAACTTCCTACCAAACTAGATGCTTCACGCCAAAAGAACATCTAGCTATCTAAATTATATATAGATCGCTCCTCGAAGGACAAATGCTATATGCCAAACTATTGCTACTATTATATATAGATCGCTCTCCGAAGGACAAATTATGCACTAAAATCATATCTCACACTATAAATAGATCGCTCCCTCGAAGGACAATATACACACCACCTTTTATCGAAGCTTCTCGCATTGATCACTTTGTGAAGACCTCAAGAATAATACAATCAATATCCCTTGTAGACTTCCCGCATCGATCAGTCTATAATTCAATAAAATAAAAGCCTCATTCAAAAGAACTTTTGAGTCATGGACTTGTCTATTTAGGGTAGGTTCTCTTTCGTCAGAACACTCACTTTGTAATAAGTTCTCCGTACCTCAGCTATACCATCCACCTCACCTCACCATTTGTTTCAACTCAAGGGACGTGACGTACACCCGATATATTGTGATTATACAACTCTTTTCACCTATCGACTTCTCGTCTATGCAAGGTACCTAGGGGTTCAAGCTCATTCTACGTTATTATGTGGTTTGTTTAGTTCTTTTCACCTACGGAGCATTCTTTCCTCTTTGCCTCGCATCTAGGATTGTGTGTTGATCTTAATCAGGACATGGTTCCCTACTACTTGGGTAGGCTAACTTTCGCTTCCCTTATACCTTTTACAACATCACCAATTCATTACCAACACCATCAACCTTACCTTACCAATATTAATATCAACATTTTTACCAACCAACAAATTGCCTAACCATACCTAAATTCACCTCTCCCTGGTCCTAAGGGAGAACTACATCGGTCTGAGGCCCCTCCTTGCTTTGTGCAATGGGCTATGTAGGCAGCACTTCGGAGACATGGGGTCTCCCAAGGTTAGCTCGACCATCCCCTACCATAACCTATCATGTGTGGTAAATATAAATATTTTTGTGTATTTCTATTTAATCACATTCCTCTTTTATCCTTTTTCAAAACACCAACAGTCAAAACGAAAACATTCTTATTATTATCATAACTCAAATCAACATACATATTCAGTTTTATTTAGATGTTAAACAAATACATCTTCTCTATCATCGACACGCAGGTCGGCATCCTTATTTATTCTTATACCTCTATAACATTTATTCAGACCCTCACGCCTCATCCCGCACCAGGTGATGACCGTGATCGTCGACGCCTCTCACCAGGCCTCTCTGTCCTCAACGGTACCACGGCTATTGGTACCGCCCACTGATCTACCAATCTCTCCTGTAACATATGAATACGCCCTCGCATGGAGGAATCCAGCCTCTAGTCTCTCCGCCCGTGACTCCGCAACCGCTAACAATCCTCTTGCCTCATTCACCTGCGTTTGGAGCTGCTGAACTAAACTCTGCAGACGATCTCTCTCCGCTGTAATCACAGCTATGTCAGGGCGATCACGTACACCTCGCAGCTCTGCTACCCACCATAATCTATAGGCCTCTGCTGCTCTCGCATCCATTACCTCCGCGATCGGCCGCTACCTCTCTGGCCCTTCTGGAGGTGTTGGCTGGGGAGGTGAGAATGCTGCCTCGGCATCGATCCTCATATATGGTCTATAAGCCTGGGGTATATCCTGCACAAATCCAAATTGTCACCGCACGCGATCTATAGGAATCCTCTCATACTCACCTGGCCTGTGCCCCGCGATCCACCTCAATCGCTCTACACCCCTCAACTCCTCAGCTATGTTCTCTGTTACCATATAGTTCCCGTAAGGCCTCCAACAGATATCCGCAATCGTCACCCTCTCCCATACCTGCCTGTAATACTCAATGTCACCCGTCACAGCCTGGGATCTTGCCTCTTGTTCTGTCTGGACCCATCGTCTGAACCCCAACCTCTGTACTCCGGTCTCTCCGACTGGATGGGTCGGCCTATTGGTCACACACAAACAATGTGCTCATAGGCCCAACAATGTAATAAGTATGAACAATCCAGTGTCGTCCTGTGATTTCACCTACAAGCCCATAAACCCCTGTATAGTTCCGCCAAATATGCAGGTGCCCATGCAAAAGTCACGTTCCTTTCTATCATCTCCCAAATAACACACATCAATGCCTTTGGAAATCTTCCCCCTTCCGCCCTCGGTAATGCATAATACCCTACCGCTATCATTAATATCACTGCTAACCTTGTCTCCTCAGGGTGTGCTGCATACATTATCCCATATGTGAATGACAAACCTCGCTGTGTCAAATCTCGTGCGTATGGACCAAATACTGCTGTTATCGCTCCCCGCGCCGCGCTAGGTAATGCCTGATATACTGGTTTTCCTATAATAGGGAGCCTCAAAATACGGAACACATCTTCCAATGTTACTGTCATCTCCCCTGTTGGCAGATAGAACGTATTCTTCTCTGGATTCCATCTTTCAATCAACGCCTGCAACATAGCATGGTTACGTGTGATTCGTGAATAATAGCGGATTCCACTTAACCCCAAACGATTTATCAATGTCCATTCCGCTGGTGTTACATCCGCTCGGATTCGTGACAACAGCGCTGGCACACTATCATTCATCCTCAACCCTGCCTCTGCCTGCATACATCAAAACAACAAACAACCATTCAATCCATCAAATCCCTAAGGGTTTTTCTCACATTCTGGAAATTCCTCCAGTAACCGGTATCGGTTATAAATAACCGGTACCGGTTCAGTAACCGATACCGGTTATCCCTAACCGCTATCGGTCACTGTCAATTACATACACCTTGCCTAAACAACCACCTACGACAATAAATTGCTCGTTTATTCCTCTCTGTATACACAGACATACCCAAAACCCTTGATTACCTACCACGTAACACTCACCTCATTTATAACCCTTGTTATCATGTTTTCTTTCTCATATCTACCCACCTACTCTCCCCCATCTTATTCACAAAACATGCAGTAATCAAATCACAACCAAAACGTTTACCTCTTGAGTTGCAGCAGCTTGAGGTGGCACTTGTCTTCCCTCTCGTCCCTGCCTGCTGGATGCTTCTCCTCGTTCTACCATGATCACCACCCTTTTCAAATTCACCTTTCTGCCTTCTGAATCTCAGATCACATTCACTTTCCCTGTCTCTTTTCTCCTTATCACTCAAATCTCTCATGCAATTACCTGTCTCAGTCGTCAAAAAGCGTCGCGTTCACGTATTTAACTTCTTGCATGGCTCTCAAAATTAGAACTTAAGTTGCCACCCTAGCTTTTCTATTTTTAGAAAAGCTCATACCTAAATAACCGGTATCGGTTACATAACCGATATCGGTCTACTAACTACCGCCATCGGTTACCTAACCGATATCGGTTACACACCTGCCTTTTTGAAACATAGTTCTTTTCTTCATTTTCTACCTAATTTTTTATCGCGCCCGCCTCTTTTCCTGCATAACAACACCATTATCCATATTTGTCCATCCAATCCACTTCTCATTACGATTTCATCCATATCATCTATCTACATTACCAAAACAAACAAGTCATCAACTACGGATATCAAAAAAAAAAAAAAAAAAAGAGCCATCAGATACATACATTCAATTTCGATCCAACTCATCAGATACATATATAACAATGTCACCAAACCAGCAACAAAACATGCCACATTTCATAATATAACATGTCATCCATATATATGTCCCATTAACAACAAACATCAACATCATCAATATATCAACATGTCAATTAAACTTATCATACATCAAATATCACAAACCATCGACAAAATACTTAAAAACATTTTGAACACAGCATGTGAGTCAAATCCTCATATCTATATATCACATATACAACGTTTCCAATATACAATATGCCCTGCATCGGGACCTCTGTGATCTCATAATACAACAAAGCCGGCACGCAGGCCGCAATAAATGTCAATAATCTCGACTCGGCTCGCAGGCCGGTCCCTCATATCAAAAATATACTCGGCTCGCAGGCCGGTATCAACTATACAACCCGTACTCGGCTCGCAGGCCGGTATACAATAAATGAATGAATAAATGAATAAATGTAGGCACGCAGGCCTCTATCAACACAACCGGCGCAGACCGGTGCCCATGTCCATATACAAAAACAATGCAGGGATCCCTCAGCTCTCCCCACCACCCTCAGCACCTCTCCCTGCTGGTCCCTGTGGTGCCTCTCGCCTCCTGCCTGTAACAGACACGCCGGCTGTGGCTGCACCTCCCTGCGATCTCTGACTATGGGAGGTCTCTGCTCTATAAGCTGCATATGGCTGATACTCAGCTCCGGTACCATCAAGAACATCTTGATAGTACCGGGCCTCCGCTCTCGCCTCCATATATCTGTCCCGTGCCACCGTAGGTGCTGGGGCTGGTCCCCGGACTCCTACTACCAGTGCCCCCTGTGCCTGTGATGGTGCCGCTGGTGGTGCCTGTGGCCGTGGTGGTATCGTATTCGTGCTGTACTGTGCTCGGGTGGCCGTGGCTGCTGGTGGTGGTGGTGCTGTGGTGCTCGTGCCTCGTGCTCGTACTGCGCTGCTCGGCTAAGCAATGCCTCGTAAACACCTATTCGTGCTGTGTCAGAAGCTAGCCTACCCTCGTAATAGCCGCACTCGACCCCTGAGCTGATCTCGCTCTACTATCACACCACCGCTAAGTCTCAGGCAGTGCAGTGCAGTGTGCTACCTCACTGCTCTCTCGACTCAGCCCACCAAACCATATATGCTCCCGTGCATACCCAAAGATCATCTACAGTATCATCTGCCGGCCTCTCAACAACCCAATCTGGATCCACGGGCTGTGGTGCAGGCAGTGGGGCCTCTACATCATCCCTCCTGTACTGAGGGAAGGGAGGTGGCTCATCCTGTCGCAGCCCCATCTCGCCTGCGCACTTCTCCTCTCTGGGGTATCCTCTCGTACTCTCCGGCCTCCGTCCCCGCTATCCAGAAAGTGTACTGGATCAAGCGTAACTATACTCGGCTCCTCTGTGCGGGTGATGACCTCTGTAAGGTCTCCATACGATGTCTACCGCTGTCAGGCCCTCTAATAAATGCCTGTAATAGGTGACGTCCCGCCCTGCAAGCACTGCTCGTGGCTGTCCCACGACCCCCAACCACCTCTGAAAGCCGTATCTGTATATGACCTGTGGCCCTGGCTGCTGGGGTAACCCTACTGGTCTGATGCATATGATGTGCTCATATGCCCAACAGTGAAGTAAAAATGTCGAACAAATCCCGAATCGCCTCATCCGGCGATAGCCCCACAGCTCCCTGTATAACTGCACCAGATATACTGGTGCCCAAGCATAACAGGTGTGCTCCTCCACCATCTCATGAAGCACCCCCATCAATGCCCGTGGAAAGCGGCCTCCCTCTGAGTCCGGGAGGGCGAAGCAGGTGATCCCGATCATCATCAACACGGCAAGCCGTGTCTCATGTCGGTGCGCACGGTACATATCACCATACCCGATGCTCGCGCTGTGATATGTCACTAGCGCAGCTGCATCCCCGAAAACCTGTAGGATGCTGTCCATGGCTGTCTCTGCATCCACCTGAAAAATGGCCTCTCCATCAATAGGTAATCGAAGGATGCGATATACATCCTCCAATGTGATGGTCATCTCTCCAGTCGGGAGATGGAACACATTGGTCGCCGGATCCCATCTCTCGATGAGGGCAACCATCAAACTATGATCTCTGTCGATAGCTCTGTATCGCTGGACTCCGCCGAGTCCCACCTCGCGCATGATCGCCCAGTGTGCTGGATACATGTGGTCGCATCCGCACCAACAACGGGGGCATCCTGTCCCGCATCGTCAGCTGCTGACGTGCCTGCAAAACCAACCCACAACATTAGCTCTACTCTTTACAACAACAACACCACAACCCTCTACACCCCCTTTTCTTCTCCACCTAGCCACACCACGACTCTCTAACACACCCCTCTACCCACCTATTCTCTACGCTATTCGCCTCCCTCTTCTACCCAAAACAACCCACCCCAAAACACCCCATCCCAACCCAAACAACACCCCACCCCAACCCAAACAACACCCAAAACACCCCATCCCAACCCAAACAACACCTAAATCACCACCACAAACTCAACACAACACAATAACTTAATCCAAAAAAAAAAAAAAAACCTAACAACCACTACGGACCGGTACCGGTCCCCAATAACCGACCGCGGCCCTCTTCCCACCGACGCCGGTCAACTACCGACCGACACCGGCCAAACACAAAGCACCCCGTCCCTAAATTTTGCGACCGATGCCGGTCGCTTAGCGACCGACATCGGTCGCTGTAATTTCCCGGAGCCGAACCCCCGCGCGGCCCCCCACCTACATTTTTTTCATTTTTTTCCAAATTACCCACCCAAATACCCTAAAAATCTACCCACCCAGCCGCCTTGGCTTACTTAACCTATCTACCCTCTCCCTTTTTCAAATCACTTCCATTTATTACTTATTTCATCAAAACATACATTCCTACCCAAAACCCCAAATTTAGCATAATGCAATCAACTGAACACAATGCAGGGTTTTGAACCTACCGGTACGACGACACGTCGTCGTGGTGGGATGGGTGGTGGTGGTCCAGCTGGTCCAGCTCCTCCTGCTCCTCCTGGCTGTGCCATGGCTCCAAATGTCCTCTGCTGGGTCCTCTGCCAATCACCTACTGCCTCCTCCTCACTCGGGCCCGCCAATCAACTCACTTCTCCACTCAACTAGTGCCACCTCAGCCAATAAATACACCAATGTCAATATTCCACCTCAGACAACTTAATTTGATTTCCAAATTCACAAAGTGACAATGACCGGCCGTATTTTTCTTTTTATAGGTTTTTAACATTGAACCGATACCGGTCAATTCATGCCCTAAGGAACCGGCGTCGGTTATCTAACCGGTACCGGTCATATATAACCGATATCGGTTTTGTCCTTTTTTACCCAACTTTTTGCCCTTATTCACTACGTTCCCTTTCCCACCACATTGCCTCTTTACCACATCGCCTATATGCTCCATTGCTCTTTAGCCGTTTTTGACTTCACCGGCCCGACCCAAGGCCCAACCACTCCGCCCGACAACCACTCCCGGCCCGACCAACCCGCCCGACCCAAGGCCGCAACCAAAGGCCACCCGGCCCGACCCAAGGCCCGACCCAAGGCCACCCGGCCCGACCCAAGGCCGCAACCAACCATCTGGCCCGACCCAAGGCCGCAACCAACCATCTGGCCCGACCCAAGGCCTCGCCCCAACCATTTGGCCCGACCCAAGGCCCGCCCGACCCAAGGCCTCGCCCCAACCATTTGGCCCGACCCAAGGCCTCGCCCTAACCATTTGGCCCGACCCAAGGCCTCACCCTACCCATTTGGCCCGACCCAAGGCCTCACCCTACCCATTTGGCCCGACCCAAGGCCTCACCCTACCCATCCGGCCCGACCCAAGGCCTCACTCTACCCTTCCGGCCTGACCCAAGGCCGCAACCCAACAACTTGGCCCGACCCAAGGCCGTACCACTTCGATACCTCACCCAACATCAACACCATACACTTTTATCCACCCATCATGTAGCTTTTTGTTCCATCGAGCTCACCTGTTCGTGTTTTAGCATGATTAGGGTCCTTGACTTGATCTGTCGACCAACTTTGCCTAGACCTAGACCGTGACGTTTATCTCAACCAAACCAACCATTTGGTACTGCCGAACATGCCTAAACGTTCCTGTACCTTACCTGTTATATACCCTGGAGCTACTTCCTATGCCTTGGATACCAGGATTATATCACCCTTGTTTGGATAAACTATCGACCTTTGCCTATGCATTGCCGGTTTGCTCGTCAAATCATGTACCCTAGTCGCACTATTACATTTCAACATGCGTCTGCTTCCTTGGACCTACCCCACCATCTTACCATCCTCTCTACACCATTCACCCTTTATCAACCCTATCCCTGATTTCCCGTTCTCTCAATCTGTGATAGATTTGAGGGGGATTACCTATATCCTTAACAGGAGAAACCACTTCATATTATTGTCCGCGCAGCTTTACAAAACAAGCTACACGACAATAAGGGGCTAATGTAGACACCAAATTTGTGTCTTACGACCCCTTTGTGACCCGCATCTCATTTCGTATCCTAACCTCATCACCTAAACCTTACACAATTATTTATTAATTACCTCGTAATTGATAAATCCACATCACCTCACCTGCCACCTCATTTTGCCACCTCATCGTGACCTAGTCCTAACCCTAAACTAACCTAATTAAGACCTATAACTTGGTCTACACCTACACCCATGATTAAGGACCCCTTTCTCGCACCCAAAACCGACATTCTAGTCACTTGACCAAGCCCGCAACTAATCCCTCGGGAGAAAAGCAGGGAAGGTGGGCTATTTTACTAAAAATAGCCTACTTTTTCCTTACCGATGCCGGTTCCTACTCGACCGCCGTCGGTTACGTAACCGCCATCGGTTCCCTGTAAAATGGGCTCCCCTAACCAGAAACAAGGGTCGAAGGATTTTTGAATCAACAGAGATCATTGGGAGCGATCAAGAGCATTCGGATCTTCACTTGGCCGAGCAGAGACGAGTGAAGAGACAAGGAGAGTTGCAGCAAAAGGAGATCAAGCCCAAGATTGCAACGGAATAGCCAGAAACCTGTGATACTCAGCTGATCATCGGGAGGGAGATCTCTCATCTTCTGTGTGTCAAGCCATCCCACTTGAGTTCTGCCTTTGTCATCAGAGTTCCTGGACCTGCATCTTCGTCAATAACCAGTAAGTTACACCTTGCATGTCCTCTTTAATAACGTTTCTTAGACTTTTTGAATCACAGTCCCCATAAATCCATTCCTAGATCCACTACCCAACGTGTCATTGCATCTAACTATCATTCATTTACCTCTCACCATCTCATTACCTAATATCACTCATATACTAGCCTTACCAACAACACTGTTACCCTACAACACAACCACCCCACAAAACAACCAACCTACAGATCCTAGACCATACCGATATCGGTTATCAGCAACCGGTATCGGTTATTGTGACTCAAAACCAGAAATCAGCCTTTCCCCTACCCGTCTCAACGAAGCAATTTAATTGATATTTTACAGTCTTTTGTGTTAATTCATATTAGCAGGGGAACTGACCACCTTCGAAAGGAAGTTTTATATTTCCTGGGCCCAAGGCAGTTCCCTCATTTATTGTCTAATCAAAATCTTGTGTTCTTGTGTTCTTATTTGCGGAGTAGTCCTTCCAAGACAAAAAGGAGTTCTTCGCATTCAACCTGATCTTTCTCTACGGTACGCGCACACCATCTCGACATTCAACAGTATTCCTCCTAGCCCTAACCTTATCTGTTTCTAAAAGGAATGACATAAAGAGGAGGGAATGTTGTCCCCCGATTGTTACTTGTTTTCAAAAGATCAAATTCTACAACCAATAGGAATGTATTATGTAGGAGCAGATTGTGGTATAGAAATTAATGGAAATGATTGTTGTGTTATGTACTATGAGTGAAACAGGTGTGTGGTGGCAATTACACTAGTATTGATTAAAGGACTTGATGTCGGAATAGACATAGTAATATTATGAATGCTCTGGATGGATGAGACATGATGGTAGAAGCTGTAATGGAACTCATTGGAAGTGTTTGAGTGATTGAGGATACTAGAGGGGTAGATAATGAGGTACTAGTATTACTTTATGGAGGTGTTGAACCAAGTAGAAGGTTTAGGTGACGATGTATATTGTTGGGTGGTTATATCCTGAGAAGAAACCATATGAAGACTAAGAATGGGAATGGAGGACACAACTTCTGAAGTTTTAGTTTGACTTAGAGGTGGATATGAATGTACTTGTTGGATGACGGTTCCTGATTTGAAACAAGTCTTGCAATGGTAGAGGAAGGATTATATGAAAATGGTGGTTCGGTATAGATTGTTGGTTTGAATCAATAGGTTGTGTAGAGCCATGAACACCTAAAAAAGTTTTAGATTCAAGTTGTTGTGAAGAGACAGACAAAGGTTTAGGAATGTTTGTAGATGGCTCTAGTGTAAATGGATGGAGTTGAACACCCCTAGTTATTAGATAGGCATTGAGGGAAATGGGGTTTAAATCCAACATTTCTTCAAAAATAGGGTCTCCTCTTTCAAAGAAAGTGGTTTTAGAAGATTCTGATTGTGAGCTAGGGAGTATGGTTGTTCAGTGTTTTCTTATTATGATGTATTGAATTCTTGACTGTGAAATTGACGTGTAGAATTTAAAAGATGTTGTCTCATTTCTTCATTGTATTATTCCTCTATTTCATTCCAATCTCATTGAGCATTAGTTAGAGGAGTTGATGTAATTGGTTAATGGAATGGGTTTTGTTGTTGCAATGGCGTGGTAAATGATGGTGTAGATACAGTAGTAGATAAAGGTATTTGTTTCGTAAGGGTGTGGACATTGGTTGAGACATGCTTTTAGAAGCTTGGTTGCAATTTTTTTCTTGTTTGTACCATTGTAAAAAAACACACACACACAATAATTATCTAAGAAATGAATTAAAATGGGTTGATTACAAATAGTAATCAAAAGAAAACAAGATAGATTTTTAAGTTTTCTTGATTTAATTATAAGGTGAAATGTGTAAAATGGTTAATGAGGGTCCTAAGAAATGACAATATAGGGCTGGTTTGAGGTATGTTTAAGGGTGGATTCCTTGATATACCCAAAGGTACATGAGGCCCAAATATGTATTGTTGTTGATATGGGTGTGGTATTGGGGCCTACCCCTCACTTCACGGTCCCGTAGTGATAAGGGTGTTGGGTACTTAGCCAATATATACCGATAGACATATGATTATACTTGGCCAGAACATTGAGTCTACTTTTCCTTTTGGTAATCAAATCCAAGTAGGTATCCACTTGGGTAGAAATTTTTTTAAATGTGAAGTTTGTTTAAGTGGTTTGGTTGTGTGTGAGGGAAATAAAAGTGAATGCAATGAAATATCCTACTAATTAGTTCTATGTGAAACAGAAGGATGAAAATTTTGTTTTAGATCCCAAAATGAAGTGTTAATTTTGATGAAGATAATCAAACAAAATGTAAAACTGAAAGAAAAAGAAAAGTTTTTAAAACTCACCATTTAAACGCTCTTTTTATATATATATTTAATCAATGTTTAAAGCAATAAATCCAACAATATAACACACAAACTTTCCAAAAACAACAACCTTAAAATAGGTTAGGAAAGATAACAAGTAAAAAATATCAAACAAGAAGAAAATGACAAAATGTTAGGCTTTGATAAACAACTAGAGAAATTACAGGTGATTTTTACATAGAGAATCATAAAAATAAAAAGATAATATTTTGATGAAATAAATCAAATAAACAAGGGACAAGGTCCCACCAGGCATGCCAAAATGTTTAGAAATTTTTATCTCTTCAACTTATAGGTGTAAGCAAGAAAATAAAGCTCATCAAACCTCAAAATGGTGGGGTTTACCAGTACCCATAAATGTTTATGAATTGTGTTGATGTTGCGCCGCATGTTCAAAATAGTTCAGCTCCTATCCTGCAAATGAAATTGCAATCAAAGACACTGCACCAAATTTTTAATTAGTAAAAATAGTAAGTGGGCTGCTGGCAATGGTCACCCCTAGAAGTCCAAGGGCTTCCTCAAAAGGATGTCAACCCACTATTTTATGCAATCAAGTGATACATAAAGCCAATCATGATATAGGATGGATAAAAGATAATGATTGTTTTGACAGTTTCAGACTTTATTACAAATTTATAGCATATAATGAAAACCTAGATATATAAACTATAACCTAGAAATTTGAATGAAATTCAGTATTAGAATATTCATATGATGATGAATTATTAAAAGTGATCTCTAGATAGTCTATCTCGATTCTTCAAAGAGTTTGGAGTCGTAATCATTGGTATACTTGTCTCTAAAGAAATTAGGGATGTATTTTGGTTCCTCATTTTCTCGAGTTGATCGATGATCAAATGAAGAGTTGGAATATTGATATTCAGGGTAATTGGTAGATTCGGTTTGGTTTATTGATTTATCACCGAGTCCCAAATTTCCAATTCGGTTTCGTAGCGATATTTGAACCAAGCCAATTTGGATGGAATGAGTTAAATTTTGAAATAGGCCTCCCAAAACTTTTCCGTGGCCTCACGAATCCTCTAAGTGGTTTCAAAGATGTTTTATAGTTGGTCTAAAGGGGCTAAATGAAATGTGCACAATTCCAAGTCATGGAGAATTCCATACTTTTCCCAAAGTGAAAGGGATGACAGATAATTGACAGGGAGTTAATGTTGGTTATCTCGTGAGATTGGCCACCTATAGCCATATACAAGACCCATATTTGATAGTATATTAGAAAGGATAGAGAAATATATGAAATTGATAAGAAAATAATATGAAAAAAGCTATAAAAGATAGAATTTATAGGAAATTCGGTGTTTTTACTTGAAACGTAGGCATTTGGGTAAGGCGATGCATTTCAGGGTTAATATTAACAAAGTGTGTAAATATAATGTGTTTACGAAAAATTAACAGTTTGACTTTGATTATGATATGAATTGGATAATTTTAAAAAATGATGTATCAGATATGTAAATAAAAGATGAAAATAAAATAGCTAACCTTAATTGAATGAAGACCGAGACTTATAAAACCTTGAAAAATAGTAAAGATTTACCGACTCCTAAACATGTTATGAACGTGCTCGATAAAAGTGGATGTAGATGTTGGATGAAAAACAAATGCAAGTGAACAAAGATGAGTTTCACAGAATGAGACTCAGAGAAGTTGAAAATTGATGATAACTTCTTCGCTAGATAAGAGTTTGTTGATTTTGGACAAACAAAAGAACGATCCCGAGACTTATCCAATGATTGACAATGGCTACACAAGATGATGTTGAGCTAATAATAATATCACACTACATTGAAAAACTCGATAAACACTCTCAGTTGAAGATGCGAAAGGATGACAAACAATAAGCTTGAAAATGTAAGTAGATGGTCCCAAAATGAGACTAGAAATTAGGCTTAAATAATCACCAACATTTTTTTGAAACACCGGCTATTTCAGAATTTTTGAGTTTATTTAGTGAATAGTTGAAAAAATTGTCTAATTCATGTTTTTTTGTGTATTTGAGGGATATGATATGGGTTTTTTTTTAATGTGTTGAGCCATCATGTTTGTTTAGAAATTAGTTAGATTATGTTCTATTTTAGCCTAGGTTTGTTTAGGATATATTTTAGGTGGTTTGGTTAGATATATTAAACATATATCATAGGATAATGTCTAATAATAATAGATTATGTTAGGATATTTAAATAAAACAAGATCTTATGAGTATATGAAATAGTCCATGGTAGATATGTCGGGATAAAGGGGTTTTGGAATGATTTCACATTAAGGGATAAATTTTAAATGGATTTATTTAAATAATAACCTAAATGATAATATATATATATATATATATATATATATATATATATATATATATGGATATGAATGTGATAGATTATCACATTCATATCCATAAAACGCGCTCAAGGAGATTCAATAGGGTATGGCAGATAGTGTGTGGGAGTATGATGCACACTTTAAGAATCTCTTGTTGAAGTTATCTTATGATATCCATCCCTCTCAACATGCTTAGTGGTTTTTTGGAGGCTTGATAACACCTTTCAGACGAGTGCTTTCACATAAGACTTTCACAGATCCACGCAAGGCCTTAGAGGTTGCCCCAGGAGGTGAGGCCATTAGAAGCATTGATATTGGGGTAAGTCCCTTTTTGGAGGCACAAATTACTTCCATGGAAAAGAAACTTCAAAATTTATCTACGAATTCAATACATGAGACTCGTAGTGAACTTTTGTGTCTACCATGGTTGATATCCTTGATTACTTCTGTAATTGAAGTTGCAAACATTGATATGTGATTCTTGATGAAGACGGTGTACTCTTATGAACTAACTAATAATGTTTATTATAGATGATATGCTTAACTTCTAAAAATGGATACAATCATGCCATGAAGATTCTGGATTTAAAATGAATTATTTCATTAATTCTTTATGCTGAAGTGCATTGCATGTGAAAGGAGGAAATAAATTTGATCTAAATTCACTCATTGCCTATTTTTGTAATATGAACTTATGCTTCATTCTATGTGATTTTTGATGTAGGATAGCCATACCTTGGATCAATTTTAGTGATCCAAGGCATGATTTCATTCTATGATGTTTAGGTCATTTGACCAAGTCGAGTAGAATGTTTGATTTCGAACCCAGATGTCAGTGGGATCACATGTGGCATCTTTAGCATACACCCTTTATAAGTGATCTAAAAACGTCATTTTTATTCATCACGTAAGGTAATGTTGTTGATTAGTTTTTGGGACCTAATTTAATCTAAGTTCCTATGATTATTATCTTATCTTAAGTTTAAGCTAAGGTGATTTTATTATTGTTGTTGATTAATTGGAAGGGGGTAATCCTAAGTCTTGAAACTAGTTTATTCTAAGACTAAATAAGAAATACTCCTAAGGACCTAAGCTTGGTTTATAAGCTAATACTAACTAAGCCTAACCTAAGGAAATAAGATAGCCTAAAAGAAAGGGGATGGCATGGATGGCAAGTGATGGGTGTTGGTGGCACCAATTTCTAAGGCATTAAGGAGGTTTAATGTATCATTTAATACGTTATTATCACCAATTTTGGCCAATGCAAGAAAATAAGGGAAATTTGAGTTGTCAAACTCCACTAAATTCATTTGAATGAAGTTTTAATTTTTATTTTTAACTAATAAAGAGTTGGTGATGGAAATGGAAGTTAGGGTAGGACATTGGTAGTCTTGTTGGAAATTAATGTTCTCAACTAGAGTGAAAACCACCTAGGGAATAGGAGAAGGTTGGTGGAAATAAAAGGTTTTGGTTTTATTGTTTCATTTGGTTTTTGGGAGCTTTGAAAGCTCTATATGTGGTTTTCCATTCTTTCAAACCTCTAGTTCAAATATGTTGCATGCTTAATCTCACCTTGCATGGTGGTAATGATAATGAAATATGAGCATGGAAGCTATAAGAAGGAAATAAGGAAAGTTTTAGAGGCTTGGTTTTGGCATTTTCATGGAAATATCTTGTAGAAGTTTTGCATGAAGGATTGAGGAAAGGAAAAGAAGATAGAGCACTACCAAGCATGATAGGCCCTATCTCATTAAATCTTCTACTTTTATTTAAGTGTTTTCATTAAAATAATGCTACTCTTTTATGAAAATGTTTCAGGGATTAGTTACCTGTGTTATGTTTTTCTTCTTCTTGCTTCAATGACATTTCTTGATTATGGTTTATTGTGGTTATAAATGATGTTGTGTATGTAGTTTTTAATCATGAATCTGGGTTGTCTTGTTGGAAATACAATTTGTTTTCCTTATCTTAATTTATATTGAACTTCCATAGATGATAATGGAAGACTGTGTTATTTTTTTCTTGGTTAGATTATTCACCTTGAATTAGTAACTTGTAGGCATGGAATGTATGCCCAGGGTTATGGTGGAAATATTTATGGATTTTGGTATTGGCCAGTTTACCTTGTTGTTAAATGGTTGGAGACCAACATTATTTGGTCGACTTTTTTTATGACTATTTGTGATTTCTGCAGTAGTTGTTGGTTACTCATTAGCTTGTATCGAGACAGATCTCTAGGATATTTTTGTTGGTTTATGGGAGATTGGTCTCGACCCATAATGGGCATTTTCAATTTTTTTTTAGCATCATAAGTGTGTTTTAAGAGGGATATTATTGGATTTTTTTCTCTATCTTTTTATATATGATTGTAGTATATAACCCTTCATGGGTGGACTGTTTTAGTAGACTTGTAAGACTATTTTTGTAAAAAATCTCTCTCTCTCTCTCTCGTTGGTTGAGTTAACCATGAATGATTACCCATTTGGGTTAGCTTGAGAAATGGATAACATCTAGTTTGGATCATTCTAGGCCATGACATAACTTTGAAATGGTCTTGTATGAGATTATAGTCTGTAAAACTTTGTTTCTTTCTTTTGTGGGTGTATTCTTCTTTACTTGAATACTCTTCTTGAGTCGGTTCTTGTTATGGAACTTGAATAAACCTATGAGGAAATCCTTGGGTTCTTACTTTCAATCTGGGTTCATTTTCCTTTATTATTATGCTCGTGTGGAACTTTAAGCTTCATGAGTGTGGTTGGGTATTCAATTATGGTTGTAGATCTTATTATCCTTAGAGAGCCTTGTGTTTGATCATTGTGTTTTCTTGATGATGGTTACAGGTTGACTTGAGTCTTTTGATTGTCTCTTTGAGACTATATTGGCATCTTTAGTTGTATTAAAGAGTTGAATGTTGTTCTTTTCTTATTCAAGTTATTTTCTATAGGTAGATAATGTTATGTCTACATTGATCATTGTAAGTAAGTTACTCTTCTTTGATCTTGGAATCAGTCTTTTGGGTAGAAACAAGAACCTTGTGTGTTTGCTTGTAAAACCGATTTGTTTCTTTCTCCATTAGTAGCTTATGGAAACAATGAACATTCAGATGTGATTGTTTTATATGCAAGGATTGTGATAGCTATGTTTTTTTCTAATGAGTTTTGAACTTAGTTGTGAAAGACAAGTCCTCATGGAACTATTACCATTGGTTAAGTTGTTTTGTGTGGGCTTGTACCAAATCTCTTGTGTTGTTTACAACTATTCTTACCTGTATTTCCTGGTTGGTTCCTTGATCAACATAATCCTTTTGAATAAGATAGGAATTTAGAGAGTAGAGTTGATTGGAAAGGTTATTATCCAAGTTGGATCTTTCTTGCTTTATCATTCAAATTTATTAGCA
The DNA here is from genome assembly GCA_018340775.1 of Taxus wallichiana var. yunnanensis. Lineage (NCBI taxonomy): Eukaryota > Viridiplantae > Streptophyta > Pinopsida > Cupressales > Taxaceae > Taxus > Taxus wallichiana. Next base: position 190,788,761 of record CM031234.1, read on the forward strand.
GTTGATAATGATTTATTGATAATAGAACAAAAAATTCTTGTCAAGATAATATGTTTAGATTAAGTCACCTTCTTTTGATTGATTTGGCTAGGCTGTGTAAATGAGGAACTTGCTTGGTAAAATAAATTAAAACCGTTTAGGAAAGATCATAATTTTAATTACTTATTTTCTTAATTGGTTTATATTTGGATGATTATCATGTTGTAATGATTTTCATAACTATGTTTGAGATAGAATTAATTGTGTTGGTTTAATTAGTTCTTTCTTGAACATTATTACTTGTAGATTATATGACTCTTCTCTATATATGTTTTGTAATCATTAGGAAAGTCTTTCTTATTGACCTTATTTTTGTATTTGGAACCTTTTCATTAACAACAAGGTTCCTTTTATGAAACAATTAGATAAAATCATATTGTTTTAACGTTATAGTGTTTATCATGCTCAGTTCTTGTGAACTGACTCATGCTAACAATTTTGTAGATGGACTTTGTGAAATATGAAAGGAGAAAGACTTATAGAAAGTTACATTTTTTTTACTAATGAAATCATCTCACTTCATTCAGATGTCTATGTATTGACATTTTCTTGAAATGTACTTCTTGTTGGAAAAATAAATCATGAAGATGTATTAAAATTAGTTTTATAATGGTGGAAAGATATTTTGTGTAAACCTTTGAAATACTTACTAAGTTTGGAGAGTAGTGAACTCTCTTTTTGATAAATGAATTGTTGTGGGAAAAGTTGTTGATTTCTGATTTATTTATAAGGTCTTCATGACTTAGGTTTGTGTAATATTCCTAGATAATATCATGCATGATGGGGATTTATGGATATATTTTAATATTGAAATACATAACTTAGTAGATTCTAAGGTATGAAATGCTTCTAGGATTAAGGATCTATAATTATAGTTTGATTCTTTTCATTTGGAAAGAGCACAACTAAGTTGATAATCATTGGTAGATCCTTAACCAAAAGGGAATATGGATAGTTTATATAAAATATTGTGGCTTCTTATTACTAAACTAAAGCATATGTTTTCTAATTTCACTAATAGGACATCAGTCCTTAATAAAGAAAGTAAAGGATACTTTCCTTTGTAATTAAATAAAGAGCTATGTATGATATCTTGTTAAGTGATTATGATTAAATCATAAGGATGATTGGTTGTATGTTCCTTATCTGTTACCTATAATTGGAAACATGAAAAGCTTAAAATATTTATTAGAAGGATTTAGACTTTATGATATCCCAAAGTCTAAAGTATAAGCTTTCAAACAAGTTTGTTTTCAATGTTAAACGTAGTAAGAAAACTTAATGATCTTAATTTTCTAATATCAAATTCAAACATATCGATAAATGAAAATAAATGGTTAAGAATAAGATAAGCATAAGCATGAATGTAGAATAAACAGGAATGCAAATTTTATCTACATACCTTTCTCTTGTGTAAAATACACTTCATACCCTTTTTTGGGTAAATCATGCATAATGGACCCTTAAGTGCGTGTTTATCGATAAAAATTATAAGATATTAATTGTTGGGTTAATAATCTAATATTCTTAAGTATGTAAGTTTAGTTGAGGAACTCAATTTGGTTGTTATAACATAGGGACTACAAAGTACCTTCATAATGATAGGAGTCATTACGAGGATACTATGATGTAACTAACTATGCTTCAACACCCACTTAGTTCAATTAACTTGATTGACATAAGTGGAAGTTTGGTTCATGGTTCTACTCTAAACAGAGATAGAAACATGGACTAGTGTAGTGGTCAACTCATGTTGACTTAGGGTAACTAGACACACCCAATCGACAAAAGTTGATTGAGTATGTCTATGTATCCTTAGTCACCACGAGTAGTCTTCCACACTAGTGCATGTAAGCTTCCCCCTATTTAGTGTGAAAATTTGACTCGGGTTTTGGTTGATGAAAACATCAAGGGTGACCAATCTAGATAAAAATACAAAGTGTGGTGAAATACATATTCCTTTCGATGAGTATGTCATCTTGGAATGTAAACATGGTAGACATGTTTAAAACTTTGGCCAAAGTATCGCAAGTTTGTTGGTTGCGTTGTCTTATGTCACCTAGTCTAAGATGTAGGATTTCATATGAATATCGGTAACAAATATTCAGATAGGCTTCTTAGAATAGAACACTTGAGTTCCCTAAAAAGGGTAAAGGAACTAAGTATACATAGTATACACATGAACAAGTTAACATGAGAGATCGGTTTAATACCGAGTCATGGAATGAGAGATCGATGTTTCACCAAGTCATTACAACTGCATATGGTTTTCTTTTTATGAGATGGATTAGAAATGGAATGTGTGTTCTAAATTATATTAATTTAGAATAGAGAACATTATGTAAAAAAAATAAAAAAATTTCCCTTGTTTCTATGTCATAAAAAGTGGTTGTTACATCTTGGTATCAGAGCTAAAGGTTGTAGCTCTTGGACCTATTGAGTCCATATATGATAAAAAATTAATTTCTTGTTAATAAAAAATGGTTAGAACAAGGAGGTGCTACAAATAATCCACCTCCAGGTGGAGAGGCAACTACCACACAAAAATTGATGAGATTCTTGTTACTTCCCTATTGGACACAAGAGATCATCTTGTTGTACTTGAACAACAAGTAATGGGTAATGATGAGGAGGAAGATGATGCTGATAATAACAATCATCCACCTCTAGGGAACAATGCCAATGCTAGAAATTTGGGTTGATAATAATAATGCAACAAATAACAATGTTGTGAATGTCAATAATAATGTTGCAAATGCAAATGTACCCAATCCACCTGAAAATAAAAAGGAAAGATTAGCAGCTGAACTTACTAATGACATAAAGAGGATAAGTCCACCAAAGTTTGATGGTACACTACACTGGGGATGGGGATGAGAATTGGCTCAAAAATGGAGAAGTACTTTGCAATAAGGAACTTCTCGGAAGAAACAAAAGTAGTATGGGGAGCTTATCATCTTTCCCATGAGGCATCCTCCTAGTGGGACAACCGTAAAGATGAATTGAACATTGATGAATCAAACATCACTTGGGATCATTTTAAGAGCTACTTTAGGAAATGTTGGCTGCCACAACTCTATTATGATTAGAAAATGACAGAATTTCAGAATTTAATTCAAGGAAAATTAACTATAATTGAGTACTGGGAGAGGTTTACTAAACTTCTTAAGTACGTTCCTCAGTATCAAACTTGATGAGAAGTTTAGGATACACAAGTTTATTATGGGATTGAATCCTATCATAGGGGTGAAGTATATGTGCACAACCCAACCACCATGGAAGGGGTTGTAGAAAAATCCATACGAAAGAACATAAATTAAAGGCAATTTCTACTCATAAAGAAGAGAATCGTAAGAAAATTTCTAATTCTTCTTCGTCACTTGCACCCAAAAAGGTGGCATGGAAAAATTTTGGAGCCAAAAATAATTTTGTGACTAATAATAATAAGAAAAAAATAAAAATAAACCTACTACAAACATTAGAAATAATTTTGTGAAGAATAACAACAATGGGCAGAAGTCCTATGGAGGACAAAATAGTAATTTTAGGACTAGAAATAAGTTTGAACCAAAAAGAGGACTTATAGGGGTTTTTTCAACTATGGTAAGGATCACTATGCAAATTAATTCCTCTAAAGAAATATGACAATAATCAGCAACATAAGATACATGTTGCAGTAGCTGATAAACAAGCTTAAAAAGAAAGTTATGCCCATAGAAGTGTCTAAGTAAATTATTTGGTACACCTATTACTATAATTTTTGATACTGGAGCTATATAATGTTTTATTTCTAGTAAATTAGCTGCAAAATAAAAATAAAAGAAGGAATAATGGAAAAATCTTGGACTGTACATTATGGTAATAATGTTGTCCATATTGTTAGTAAATGTCTTTTTGGAGTAGTCTTAGAGTTACCAAGTTTTTCCACTAAAGTAGATCTTTATGTTGCTCCTTTGGGGTCATATGATGTAATAATTGGTGTTAACTAGGCTTGTTGATCATAAAGAAAAATTTGATTGTTTTGAAAAACACATTAGTTTCCTTGATGATCTATAGAAAACAATAGACATTCAAGGGGTAAAATGAGAAATTTCAGTTAGAAAATTGTCAGCTATGCAACTTAAAAAGGCCAAAAATAAAGGTTGCACTCTGTATGTAGTAAAAATTTTGAAACAATAGAAAAAGGATAGTGATTTCTTGGAAAATTATCCATGTTAAGATATTTCAGTGATGTGTTTCTAGAAGAACTACCCAGTCTTCCACCCAAATGAGAATTTGACTTCACAATAGAAATCAAACCTGAATTGAGCCTATTTCCAAGGCACCTTATCGAATGAATACCATTAAATTGGTAGAACTTAAGGCATAGTTACAAGATATTTTATCTAAAGGTTTGATAAGATGAGTGTCTCACCTTGGGAGCACCAATAATTTTTTGAAAAGAAAGATGGAACACTTAGACTTTGTATTGATTATAGGATGTTAAACAAAGAAACAATAAAAATAGATATCCACTTCCTAGAATTGATGATTTGTTTGATCAATGTGTGGAGCATTAGTATATTCAAAGATAGATCTTCATTCTGGATATCACCAATTAAGAATTAAAGATGAATATATTCATAAAAACCTTTAGAATGAGGTATGGACATTATGAATTCACGGTTTTACCTTTTGGTTTGACAAATGCACCTACATCTTTTATGAATTTAATGAACAATATATTTCAAGAATACTTGAAAAATTTGTACTTGTATTCTTGGATGATATTCTTATCTATTCTAAAAGCATTGATGAGCACCATGAACATTTGAAAATAGTACTTGAAATTTTAAGAAAGAGAAGATTGTATGGTAATTTTCCAAATGTTTTTTTTATGAAACATAAGTGCACTATTTAGGACATGTCATAAGAAAATATGGAATAACAGTTGATCCATCAAATATTGTTGCCATAACTGAATGGCCTACACCTAAAAATGTACATGAAGTTAGAAGCTTCATGGGGCTTGTTAGTACTAAAAAATTTTTTAAGGACTTTTCAAAAGTCATTGCCCTGATTACTTCATTACAAAATAAAGACAAAAAGTTTGTGTGGAGTGATAAATGTGAAAGAAACATTTAAAATTCTAAAATAATAACTAACTTTTACACCTATTTTGGTTGTACTATCCAAATGGAAACTTTACGGTAGTTACAGATGCTTCCGGTGAAGGACTAGGAGGTATTCTGTTGCAAGATGATCATGTTATAGCATATGAGAGCAAAAACTCAAGTTACATGAGTTGAATTATGCTCCCCATGACCTAGAGCTTGCTTCCATAGTTCATGCACTTCAAGTATGGAGACATTATCTCTTAGGAATACCTTTTGAGTTAAAGACTGACCACCTTGGGATGAAGTATATTTTCACTCAACCAAATCTGAATGCAAGACAACGAAGATGGTTAGAGTTTTTTTCACAATATGATTTTGACATAAGTTACATTAAAGGTAAAGAAAATAGAGTGGTAGATGCACTAAGTCATAGGAAACATATTTCTACACTTATAAATTTGAGAACTTAGTTTAAGGATGAGGTAAAAAGTATCATGGAATATGATTTTTACTTTCAGTAGGTAAAAACAACACTTGTTGCAGATCCTAATGATGCAAGATACAAAGGTTTTAACTTTGATAATGAAGGAATTTTAATATTTGAGAAGCAGTGTATGTACCTTCGGAAATGAGTTAAGGAAAAATTTAATGATGGAATTTCATAATTCACCTTACTCAGACATCCTCGTGTTACATGTAAAACAACAATATTTTTGGAAGGGGATGAAGAGAGACATAACTTTTTTTGTGTCACATTGCTTAGAATGTTAGTGTGTTAAGGATGAGCATAAACAACAATTTATTATATCCTCATAGATACCACAATATAAGTGGATAATTAGAAGATGGATTTTTTTTAGGGGTTGCGTCTAAAAAAATGATGTTATTTTTGTTTAATTGACAAAAGTAGACATTTTATCATTGGTAATCTTAAAGATGATTCACCTATTTTAGCAAAATATTTTGCATGAAAATTTTTAGATTAACTAGTTAAATTGATTATATCCTCATAGAGACCCTAGAATGACATCTCATTTATGGAAAATAAATAAGTGGCAAAACTAATTTTAGTTCCATACCATCCGAGAAATAGATGGTCAAACTAAGAGAGTAAATCAGGTTTTGGAAGATATTTAAAATGTATAGATGGATCTATATTACAAATGGGAAGAATATCTTCCTTTAGTTGAATTTTCTTACAATAATACTTATCATTCCTCTTTAAAAATGACACCTTTTGAAGCATTGTATGGAAGGAAATGCATAACTTAGTTAGTTGGGATAACATTGGAGATAGAGAGGTAATTGGACTTAAAATTCTTATTGAAATGGAACAACAAGTGAAAATGATTCATGAATGATTAAAAGAAGTTGTGGATAGGCAGAAAAGTTATGCAAGATATGAAAAAGGATCAATAAGAAATTTGAACTTGGTGAAAAATTATTTTTACATGTCAAACCTAAAAAGAGCTCTATAACCTTTGATAAGACTAAATTATCACCTCATTTTGTGGGACCTTTCGAGATTGTTGAAGTGATTATCCCTGTAGCTTATCGCTTAGCATTACCTCCCACTTTGTCACGAATGCATGATGTTTTCCATATTTCTTTTCTTAAGAAATACATTTCAGATTTATCACATGTATTAAATTGGGATTCCTTACAGGTCCAAGACCCAGGAATAATCATGGTTGAACCCATAAGAGTGTTGGAAACTCACCAATTGCACTTGCAAAATCATGAAATCAATCAATGCAAGGTCCAATGGGACCAGTTTAATGAAGAAAGTGCAACATGGGAAAACCTTGAGGACATGAAAACTGCTTTTCCTCATTTATTTGAATAGAATTAGTTCTGATTTTTGAGATAATTAAAGACTTTGTTTAAAATCTATATTTAATTTCTACCAGTTTTAGGTAGGTATTATATTTTGTTAGTATAGGGACAACTATTTGATGTTGTAATAAGTTATGAAAACTTGAATTCTACAAATCTGGTTTTTGTTTGAAAATTTTGTGGATAGAAGAACTATAAATGATGATTATTTTTCTTGTTTAAAGAATATGGACTAAGTTAATCATCGGGACGATGATGATTTTTAGAGGGGGTATGTAATTCCTCTACCATGGTTGATATCCTTGATGAATTTTGTAATCAAAGTTACAAACATTGATATGTGATTCTTGTTTGAAGACGGTGTACTCTTATGAACTAAGTAATCATGTTTGATGTAGATGATATGTTTATCTTCTAAAAATGGATACAATCATGCCATGACAATTATGAATTTAAAATGAATTATTTCATTCATTCTTTATGTTTGAAGTGCACTGCATGTGAATGGAGGAAATAAATTTAGTCTAAATTTGTTCATTGCCTATTTTTACAATATGGAACTTGTGCTTCATTTCTATGTGATTTCTAATGCAGATAGCCATACCTTGGATCAATTTCAGTGATCCAAGGCATGCTTTCAATTCTATGATGTTTAGGTCATTTGACCAAGCCGGGAAGAATGTTTGATTTCTAAACCCATGTTGTTGGGATCACACGTGGCATCTTTAGCATACACCCTTTATAAGTGATCTAAAAATGTCATTTTTACTCATCATGTAAGGTAATGTTGTTGATTAGTTTTTGGGACCTAATTTAATCTAAGTCCTATGATTATTATCTTGTCTTAAGTTTAAGCTAAGGTGATTTTATTATTGTTGTTGATTAATTGGAAGGGGATAATCCTAAGTCTTGAAACTAGTTTATTCTAAGACTAAATAAGAAATACTCCTAAGGACCTAAGCTTGGTTTATAAGCTAATACTAACTAAGCCTAACCTAAGGGAAATAAGCTAGCCTAAAAGGAAAGGGGATGGCATGGATGACAAGTGATGGGTGTTGGCACCAATTTCTAAGGCATTAAGGAGGTTTAATGTATCATTTAATACATTGTTATCACCAATTTTGGCCAATGCAAGAAAATAAGGGGAAAGTTGAGTTGTCAAACTCCACTAAATTCATTTGAATGAAGTTTTAATTTTTAGTTTTAACCAAAAAAGATTGGTAGATGGTGGGAAGTTAGGGTAGGACACTGGTAATCCTGTTGGCAATTAATGTTCTCGACTAGAGTGAAAACCACCTGGGGAATAGGAGAAGGTTGGTGGAAATAGATGGTTTTTGGTTTTATTGTTTCATTTGGTTTTGGGAGCTTTGAATCTCTGCATGTGGTTTTCCATTCTTTTGAACCTCCATTTTGAATTTGTTTCATGCTTAATATCATCTTGCATGGTGGTAATGATAACAAAATCTGAGCATGGAAGCTATAAGAAGGAAATAAAGAAAGTTTCAGAGGCTTGGTTTTGTGTTTTCATGGAAATCTTGCAGTAGAAGTTTTACATGAAGGATTGAGGTAAGGAAAAGAAGACATGAGCACTACCATAGGCATGATAGGACCTATCTCATTAAATCTTCTACTTTTATTTAAGTGTTTTCATTAAAAATAACACTACTCTTTTATGAAAATGTTTCAGGGATTAGTTGTTTGTGTTATTTTTTCTTCTTCTTGCTTCAATGATGTTTCTCGATTATGGTTTCTTGTGGTTATAAATGATGTTGTGTATGTAGTTTTTAATCGTGAATCTAGGTTGTCTTGTTGGAAATACAATTGTGTTTTTCTTATCTTAATTTATATTGAACTTCCATAGATGATAATGGAAGAATGTGTTATTTTTTTCTTGGTTAGATTATTCACCTTGAATTAGTAACTTGTAGGCGTGGAATGTATGCCCTAGGTTATGGTGGAAATATTTATGGATTTTGGTATTGACTAGTTTACCTTATTGTTAAATGGTTGGAGACCAACATTATTTGTTGACTTTTTTATGATTGTTTTGTGATTCATCTCTAATAGTTGTTGGTTACTCATTGACTTGTATAGAGGCATATCTATTGATATTTTTTTGGTTTATGGGAGATTGGTCTCGACCCATAATGGGAATTTTGAAGTTATTTTTGAGAACCATAAGTGTTTTAAGAGGGAGATTGTTGGATTTTTCTTTCTATCTTTTTATATATGATTGTAGTATATAACCCTTCACGGGTGGACCTATTTAGTAGTTGAGATATCATATATAATATATCTCCCTCTCTCTCTCTCTCTTGTTGGTTGAGTAAACCATGAATGATTACCCATTTGGGTTAGCCTGAGAAACGGATAATGTCTAGTTTGGATTGTTCCAGGAAATGGCATAAATTTGAAATGGTCTTGTTTGAGATTATAGTCTAGTAAAACTTTGTTTCTTTCTTTTGTGGGTGTATTCTTCTTTACTTGAATACTCTTCTCGAGTTGGTTCCTATTATGGAACTTGACTAAACATATGAGGAAATCATGGGCTCTTACTTTTAATCTGGGTTTGTTTTCCTTTATTATTATGCTATGTGTGTAACTTTAAGCTTTGTGAGTGTGGTTAGGTATTTGGTTATGGTTAGAGATCTTATTATCCTTAGAAAGCCTTGTGTTTTATTGTCGTGTTTTCTTGATGATGGTTGTAGGTTGACTTGAGTCTTTTGACTGTCTCTTTGAGACTGCATTGGCATCTTTAGTTGTATTAAATAGTTGAATTTGTTCTTTTCTTATTCAAGTTCTTTTCTGTAGGTAGATAATGTTATGTCTGCATTGATCATTGTAAGTAAGTTACTCTTCTTTGATCTTGGAATCGGTCTTTTGGGTAAGACAAGAACCTTGTGTGTTTTCTTGTAAAACTAATTTGTTTCTTTCTCCATTAGTAGCTTATGGAAACAATGAACATTCAGATGTGATTTTTTAGATGCAAGGATTGTGATAGCTATGTTTTTTTCTAATGAGTTTTGAACTTAGTTGTGAAATACAGATCCTCATGGAATTGTTACCGTTGGTTAAGTTGTTTTGTGTGGGATTGTAACAAATCTCTTGTGTTGTTTACATTTATTCTTACCTTTATTTCCTAGTTGGTTCCTTGATCAACATAATCCTTTTGAATAAGATAGGAATTTAGAGAGCAGAGTTGATTGGAAAGGTTATTATCCAAGTTGGATCTTTCTTGCTTTATCATTGAACTTTATTAGCAGTTGATAATGATTGATTGATAATAGAATAAAAATTTTCTTGTCAAGACAATTTGTTTAGATTAAGTAACCTTCTTTTGATTGATTTGGCTGGGATGTGTAAATGAGGAACTTGATGGGTAAAATAAATTAAAACCGTTTAGGAAAGATCATAATTTTAATTACTTCTTTTCTTAATTGGTTTCGTTTGGATGATTATCATGTTGTAATGATTTTCATAACTATGTTTGAGATAGAATTAATTGTGTTGGTTTAATTAGTTCTTTCTTGAACATTATTACTTGTAGATTCTATGACTCTTCTCTATATCTATTTTGTAATCATTAGGGAAAGTCTTTCTGATTGACCTTATTTTTGTATTTGGAACCTTTTCTTTAACAACAGGGTTCCTTTTATGAAATAGTTAGATAAAATCATATTATTTTAACATTATAATGTTTATCATGCTCATTTCTTATGAACTAACTCATGCTAACAATTATGTAGATGGACTATTGGGTTAATAATCTAATATTCTTAAGTATGTAAGTTTAGTTGAGGGAACTCAGTTGGTTGTTGTAACATAGGGTCACTGTAGTAGAGTACCTTCATAATGACAGGAGTCATTACAAGGATAATATGATGTAGCTAGCTATGATTCAACCCCTGACTTAGTTCCATTAACTTGATTGACATAATTGGAAGTTTAGTTCATGGTTCTACTCTAAACAATGATAGAAACATGGACTAGTGTAGTGGTCAACTCATGTTGACTTAGGGTAACTAGACACACCCAATCAATGAAATTTGATTATGTCTATGTATCCTTAGTCACCACGAGTAGTTCTCCACACTAGTGCATGTAAGATGCCCCTGTTTAGTGTGAAAATTTGACTCGGGTTTTGGTTGACATTTGTCAAGGGTGACCAATTGAGATAACAACACAAGTGTGGTGAAAGACATATTCCTTTCGACGAGTATGTCGTCTTGGAATGTAAACATGGTAGAAATGTTTAAAAATTTGGCCAAAGTATCATAAGCTACTTTGGTTACGTTGTACTATGTCATCTAGTATAAGATGTGAGATTTTAGATGAATATTGATAATAGATATTCAGATAGGCTTCTTAGATAGAAAACTTGAGTGCCCTAAAAGGGTAAAGGAACCAAGTATACATAGTATACACATGAACAAGTTAACATGAGAGATCAGTTTAATCTTGAGTCATGTAATGAGAGATTGGTGTTTCACCGAGTTATTACAACTGCGCATATGGTTTTTGTTATGAGATGGATTGGAAATGGAATGTGTGTTCTAAATTATATCAATTTAGAATAGAGAACATTATGAAAAAAGTTCCCTTTTTTATGTCGTAAAAATTGGTTGTTATAGAAGAATTTTTCATGGAGGATTCAAAGGCTATAGTGTTCACGTTGGATGAAGGAGAGACTTCCCCCATGGAACTTGTTTCAATTATGGATCTATGGATCAATACAAGTGTGAATGCCCAAATTTTTTGTAATGCTCATGGTGTGGAAAGAAACATGAGCCATAATTATAAGGACAAGGGAATAGTAATGGTTAGTGTGAAGCATGTTGAGCCCCTTCTCATGCCTACAATAACACCTAATCATGAGTTGGAACTTGTATTAGTAACTACGCGTGTTGAAGATGTGCATGCCCAAGAAATATCGAAGCAAAGGCCTCTCATTATAAGAGAAGAAGTATTGTATGAAAAGTATCCGGATCCAAATTATCAAAAGGAGGTTTACCAAGAGACTATGGAGGTTATTAGGAGTTTTCAAAGGGAGATCCAATGCTTGAAAGAGAATTTGCAGAAGTTAGAGTAGCCGAAGAGGTGAAATCCCTTAGAAGGACGTTGATGATGTCAAAGAGATATGTAATATGCTATTCCATGAAAATATCATTCCCTTGTTAGGAGAATGATTGAGAGGAAAGATACTTGTGTGGTGGAAGTGGGTGTGATGGGGCATATCTTGCATGTTAATTTCCCCCTCATAGTCTTGATTACGAAAATGAAATCACGTTAAATGCGGTAGTTGATGTATGGATCTGAGAAAATACTAATTAACATATGTGTAGATGTTAATGTTATTACTTTGTATGCATGGAATCAAATGGGAGACCACCATTACATCCATCTTCAAATGTCTTGTAATGGCAAATAGAACTAAATTTGCACCCATAGGAGTTTTGAAGAATGCTTCCATAACCATTTAAGGGGCCATGTTCACTAGGGATTTTGAAGTCTTAACACTTACTGAGGAAAATATTTTTCCAACATTACTTGTATGCCCTTGGTGTTATGCAAACAATGTTGATTTAAACTTCAACAAAGGATACATAAGTTTTGAGAACAATACAGAGTGCGTAATTATTCCACTAATAGATGGGAGTTCTACACCTTATGTAGAGCCTTTGGGTGAAGAGGACATAAATAAAATTTATGTGTGCACCATCTAAGACCCAGAGGTTATTGAACCATTGAGAGAAGGAGTCATTTAGTGGGATGATGCTCATTCCATGAGTGATATGACTAGCATTGCATGTGATAATTAGGCGTATGGGAGTTATGAGTTGATTGTAAGAGAATTTAAGGAAACCGTGACTTGAGTTGTCAATGCGCACTTAGTTAGGAACTTGGGAGGAATACAATTACCAAGTTATACTAAATAAGGTAACCTTGATGTCTTTTCATGCACTATAGAAGTCCAGGTGGACCTATGAAGCATAACATAGGAATTTTATTATCTATATATTGCGTGGAACAACAATGCATTGGTGGATGAATCATTGAGACAATTTTATAGAGTGACACGAAGTAAGAATCACATTCTCTATTATATTTCTCTAGAACAATGCACTTTCAAAAATATGCAACTATCATGTGAAGGAATCCGCCTCATACCATGTTTAGGAAAGTGAGAGAACACCGGACGGAAGGCCCAGAAGATTTATCCCCTTCACTCTGGGCACATAAGTTCTATTCCACCTTGCAAGGTTATGCAAGCACATGGTATGTATATTTAGAGTTACATCGTTAGACAGGAAATTGGTAGGAGTTGATGGCAGATGTTATTAAGAATTTTGAGTATTTAACTTCTAAACCACCAGTGAATGAAGATTTTTAGGTAGTCAAGCACCCTTACTCTGGGAGATAGTTCCAAAGCTAAGGACCTCATCCTATATTTTCTAGGGGAACCTGATTTGGAGGTGCACTTTGAAGAAGAAGAAATGGATGAAGTATAGTTTGAGTGCACCTTCTTAGAAAAGAGAAAGTAAAAATGGTATACATGATAGATGATGAATAAATAGAGAACCTAGATGTTGATCATATAGAGGGTACACACAAAGTCTTGGATAGTGCATATGAGAAGGTGTGCACTTACCATAAGCCTTTGAAGATAAAAAAGGTCAACATTGGCACAAAATAAGAACCAAAAGAAGCAATCATTGGTGATTATTGGACATACCAAGAGGTTTCAAAGATAATTGAGTTGTTGCGTGACTTCCAGGATTTGTTCCCACGTGGATACCATGAATTGAAAGGGGTTCATCACTCATTGGGAGATATGTGGATTAAGTTAAAGGAAGGTGCATTCCTAATTAGGAAAATGCCTTATAGGATGAATCCTAATATGCACGTGAAGGTGAAAGAAGAGATTGATAAAATGTTGGAATCCAGGATCATTGAAGTCATTGAAGAGTATGAATGGGTTATCCCAATGGTGATTAGTATCAAGAAAGATGGGAGGATAAGGATTTGTGTGGAATACAAAGATTTGAATGTTGCATGTGTTATAGATCCTTTTCTAATGCCTTTTACTAAGGAAATATTGGAAGGTGTAGCAGGGCACGAAATCTACTCTTTTACAAATGGATTCTAAAGGTATCACTATGTAAGGATTGAAAAAGAAGACCAAGAGAAAACTACTTTCACCACTGAATGGGTAAGTTTTTCTTACATAGTTATTCCCTTTGGACTTAAGAATGTGCCTGCTATATTTTCACGCATTGTGGTGCAAGCATTTCAAGACTTTATTCATAAGTTTCTACAAGTATACCTAGATGATTAGAAAATGTATGGATTAGTGAAAGATCATTATGACAACTTGAGATTGATGTTTGAGAGGTGTAGATAGTTAATTATCTCTCTAAACATTAAGAAATGTGTCTTTTCTACTCCTTTTGGCACATTTCTAGGTCATATTATTTACAAGGAAGGTTTATTGGTGGATCCTGCCAAATTTTTGCTATTTTGGGTTTAGAGGAGCCTACCAATAAAAGTGCAATGTGTAGATTTTGGGGCATACATGTTACCATAGAAAGTTCATCAAAGGCTATGCCAAGATTTCCATGCCTTGGAAGAACCGATGAGGCATAAGGGAATATTTCACTTGGATATGGCGCAACAAGTGGATTTTGATACGCTGAAGGAGAAGCTTACTACTGCACCCATTTTACACTTTCAATCTAGGGATGAGCCCTTTCATGTACATGTGGATGCATCGGGGATGAAAATTGGAGCATTTCTAACACATCCTGGAGAAGGGATTGGTGATCACCCTTTGTGTTTTGTAAGCAGGAAGTTAACTCAAGCCGATAAAAATTACGTAACAACAAAGCATGAAGCGTTTTATATGATTTATGCGTTGTATAAGTTTAGGTGGTACTTGTTGGCTACTCTATTTATATTTTACATAGATCACATGGAACTTAAGTATATGGTAAACAAGCATGTTTTTCAGGGACACATATGTTGTTGGATCTTGTTATTTTAGGAGTTTGAATTTTCAGTTAGTAAATCCAGGAAAGAGCAATTCAAGACCTGACCAAATTTCAAGAATTAATTTAGGTGAGGATGTGCAAAGCATTGAAGATACAATTCTAGATGCATAGTCATTCAGAATACAATGAATGCCCTCTAATTTGGAGGATATTGTTGTCTTTTATGAACAAATTTGGCACCTGATAGAATGAAGAGTATAGAAATAAATTTTTTTTCCATTCATATCGTGCCTTACATGTTGATTAGTGGAGATCTATAAAAACTTGGCTAGAATGAGATTTTACACTGGTGTGTACTCAAACATGAGCGCGTGGGTATTATGAAGGAAGTTGATGGAGTGATTATTGGTGGATACTATGTAGGACGAGTCACTACATGTAAGATTTTGATGGCTAGTTTGTGGTGAGAAACATTGTACAAGGATTGCACCAAATATTCCAAGGGTTGTGATCATTTCCAACACCTTGGGAAGCCTAGGCATAGAGATGAAATGTTTTTAAGGCTTATAGAAAGTGCATAACCTTTTGAAAAATGGGAAATTGACTTTTTGGGTCCTATTTCCCCACCAACACCTAGGAATGGGTCGCATACATCATTACTTGTAAATATTATCTTACAAGGTGGGTGACAAGCAGCACCTACAAAGGATTACATTACAACAACTACAACAAGGTTCCTTTGGGAAAATATCATAAGCAGGTATGGATGTCCATTGAGTTTAATAAGTGATAGGGGTACTCATTTATTGAATGATACTTGTTAGAATATTATTGGAAGATTTTATGGTAGCACATCATAAGACTACACCCTATGACCCACAAGATAGTGAAACTACTGAATCTTTAAACAAGATTTTGAGCCACACATTGACAAAGATCTGTGATGTTGGAAGGAAATATTGGGATGATAAAGTTTCATTGTACTTTGTTCATATAGAAAAACCTATAAGAGGCTAAACAAAGTGACACCCTTTAGGTTAGTGTTTGACACATAGGTTTTTTTACCAGTTGAGTTCATGTTACCATCCCTATGTATTGTGTGTATGGGAGGATTGGCTGATGAGAAAGAACTTGAAGAGCACATAGACAAAATAATGTAGTTGGATGAGAGGCGCATTATAGCTCATTGGATCTAGAAGACAGAGAAAGAAAGATAGAAGGCCTGACATGATCAGCACATTAAGAAAAAGAAGCTTGAAGTTGGACAAATGGTTCTTCTATATGACTCCAAGTTTTGTGCCATCCTGGAAAGTTCCAAGTGCATTGGTTGGGACCATATGTTGTGACCTATATACTTGAATCAGGTGCTTTCTAGTTAGAAGATTTGGATGGCACATGGTTTCCTGCAGTTACTTTAACAAGAGTAGGTTGAAGCCCTACTATAAATAAGTTTTCTTGGTGTTTGTAATAAGGAAATATTTCCCTTTAGCTTAGGTTTTTATTTAATACATTTTCCTTTATACATGTTTCCTTTCATCATTGTTATGCTTTTCTTTTTAGTCATGTGTTGTGGTTCACACTAGTGCACCATTAGCTAATTATGTTTTAAGTGATTACATGCACAAATTAACACACATACATTTAATGTGGGGTGGATTGAAGTATAAAGAGAAAAATGGTTGGCATGTTTCTAAGGGAGGTTGGATTAATTGAAAAATCCCTTTGTGATATTAGCGTGAAGGTAGAAAAAAATGGTTTGTATTAGAGGTATTTTGGGGAAGGTTGAGATGATTGAAGACCACGTAGGAGAGAAAAAATTTCACACTGTAACATGAGGTAGGTAGACACATGGGAAATTACTTAGTGGATAATGTAGAGGTTAAGTACTTCCACATAGTGAGGCACATAGAAGAGGTCTCTGCGCGTGAAGTAGTGTTAGCACACCGAAGGTTACAACTTCAACATGTGAGGTGGGTTTGTAGATGTTTACTTAAGTGGAAAAAATTACTTTGTTAAAAAGTAACATTAAGACGCATGAGTTGAAAGGATATTGAGGTCATATAAAATTATAAATAGGGGGTGAGGGTAGTCATTCTAACTACCTTGCCTTCAAAAAATTTTGTGATCTTGAGTGTGTGATAAATAAGAAAAGTACTTTTACAAACCAGTGGAATTTTGTAAACCGTGACGAGACCTTACAGAGTGGCAAGTGGGGTAAACAAAGTGAGGAAGTAGGGGTTGCGTAAGATTGAAGATATCAAAGTTGAAGAGCTTGGGTAGATAAGGAGAAATGAACACCTAGGGAACATAGTGAAGGAATGAAAATGGCACCAAGAAAGGCACAAACCAAGAGACCGGTGGTGGAGAAGGAGGAACCCGTAGAGATATACTCAGAAATGCAAGTACCCCTAGGTGTGATCAAAGTAGAAGTGGAGTTTGAATCTATATAGGTGCAAAATTAGTGAGTTCAACCATAGAACAAAAGAACATGAAAATTTGATGTGGGTGGATCTAGTTAAAGACATCCCAGGGTTAAACAAGCTAAAAACCCTAGGGTTGATGATTCGGTGCAATAGAAGTTGCATAAAAATAGATTTTTACAGATATGGGAGTTTCCCTTCTTCACTAAACCCACCCCTATCTTCTGGTGGTTAATGTCGTGGGTGCATGAAGACTTTTTCTACTTTGTAGGGGAGAAGAATGAAAATTACTAGCCAATTAATAAGGAGAGTGATAGGCTTGCGAAAAAATGGCAAGGATATGGTACTCGACCTATGTGCTAGAGAGAAAATTGAAGAATTGGTGAATAAATTGAAGTATGATAACAGGGAAGGGATCGAGATTATTACAAATCTAGATGATCGGCATTAAGATTCATTTCCGATTTATCAACTACAAATTTGGTGCATCAAAATAGTGGACGAAGATAAACAGAAGATACATGTACATTGTGTATAGAGTATCAAAACAAACACACTATAACTTCATGTAATTCATTGTGAAGAGCATCATTGAGGAAGCGTGGGTGCAAAATGAAGCTGGAGAAAAGATCACGTGGGGGTCCATCCTATTGTTAATCATATTTTGGGAAATTGGCATCCCCGATGGACCAGATGGGAACATGTGGATTTACCCACAAAAGTACTCATCTCCTATAGTGCAATTTTCACAGTTCACTTATGATGGTTCCATCACAAATGCCTATAATACCTAGATGAAAAAATGGTACGAAAGACTATGTGAGGCCTTTGAGAATGAGTGGTGTATTTCACTTGAGTTGCCAATAGTTTTAGGGGACCAAGTGAAGTTTTTGTTATCCAAAATGTGCCCCTGCTCATTTTTGTGGCTAACTCCTTGTGTTCTTGCCTCTCTTGTGCCTCAGTCTCCATTTTTTGATTTTCAAGCACTCAAATCTTTCTGGAAGTGGCACCATTGGATAGAGCTCTCTCTCAGCTTTCCAGAAAGGTAAATTTTTCCTCCTAACTCATATTTTTCAAGTTATGGCTCAGTGGAGTTTTTGTGGGAAATCCCTGCACCAATAGGAAGTTGCCACGTGTCCAAGGAGGTGGCAGAGAGAAACAAAACACTTAGAAATTTTTTCAAGTTTTGGTCAAAAATACAAAAGGAAAATTTTTGCCCGTGGGCCCACCGAGCCAATCAGAGCGTGACATGTGTTGGGAGAGGAGGCAAAGTGAAAAAATTGACTAAGTGTTTGGCGCAGGAAATTTTTTGAATTTTGGCCCACGGCCAATAGGAACTCGCCACATGTCCAAATGAGGGCGGCGGGTGTCGGAGAGAAATCATGTTTTTTGGCTAAGTTTTTGCCAAAATTTCCAAAGTGAAAAATTGGCCCACATGGCCCGCAGAAAATAGGGTTATGCCACGTGTCCTCATCCATCAAAGTGGCGGGGAAAAATGAAAAAATTGCCAAGTGTTTTGTAGAGTTTTTCAAAATGAAAATTTTCAATAGAGGGTCCGCGCCCAATGATAACTCGCCATGTGTCAGGTGGGGCAGGGAAGTTCGGAGCTCGGGGAAGTTTTTAAAAATTTGGCAAAGTGTTTTCCAAAATTCCAAAAGGTTCAGCGACCCGCGGAGGAAGAAGGAAGGAGGAGCCCGCCGGCCAATCTAAGAGCGACACGTGTCCAGCTCGGGGGCCCGGCGGAGTTTTTTGGAAAAAATTCCAAAGGCAAAAAACAAAGAGAAAGTGGTCAGGAAGGGCCCGCACCCAATCAAATTGTGCCACATGGCACCTGGGTGGCGGGTGTGGGGGTTTTTGAAAAATTTTCCAAATGCAAAAAAGAGGTAAAATTTGAAATTTTTTTCCCGCCGATCCGTTTTGGGCCTGTTTTTGCCCTAAATCTTCAAATGGCCATAACTTTCGATCCAGAGCTTGGATTTTTCGTTCTTTATATCAATGGAAAGATGGTAAAATTATCTACATGATTCCATGGTAAATTTTGAATTTTGGTTCATTTTGGAGGGAGAAAATAAAAAATGCTTCTGGTATGTGCCCATGGACAGAACTGACGTTTCAACAACCAATTTTAATGCAAAATGGGTCGCATTCTTCTCTAGTATGGTCAAAAATGTCAGGGCATGGGTTTGTAAGGACCTCCATGCTATTTTTAATGCATTTTGGTCAATGAGGAATGGCTCCCACGTGTTTTCACATTTTCTCTCTCCTGGGCTCGACCCATGCACTGTAAAAGCTAGATTTGGCTCATTTTTCAAAGGATGAACACCTTTTTGCACAAAAAGCTTCTGTTTTCACCTTCAACAAGTGATTTTGGAAGTATTAGACCTTCCAGGATTGAACAGTGTTTTTGCCTCTTTGGTGTTGGAATACAAGGATTTTGATGTTGAAAATCACAATGCAGCTCTGTGAATGCTTTCAACTCCTTTGCATGTGTTGTTTGCTTCATTTCAGACCTTTGATTACAGTTATCAACCTATGGATGATGTTTTATGTTACAATTTCTGATTTGTGTCAATTTTCATAAACAAGAAGTGCTCACCACTCCTTTGGTGTATCACCCTTATCAGTTTAGTTTCAATTTTTGCATTTCTTATCCCTGTCTCCTTGAAAATTAGGATAAAATTAGGATTTGAACCTTTGCAGTTGTGCAAATAATAGATCTAATCAGAGGAGTTTGAGGAACCAGCCTCTAATCTGAGATTCCTCTCTCATTTTTACAAGTCCCACACTTGGAGAGAGGTTTCAATGTTGTGCAATCACACTGGATGCCTAAAACATCAATTTAGAAACTTGATTTGCATCCAGGGGTGTTGCTGATTTGCAATAACAGTTTTGGCACGCCAGGTGGGAGCTTAGAGGTCTCATTTTTATTGTAGCAAAAGTTGATGTGCATCTGCTGCAATTTTCTTGCTTCAAAAGAGCTATAAATTGCACATCTGGCGACTCCAAGGGGAAGAATCAACTGGTTTCAGCAGTGCAGGCCTGAAAACTCATGAGAAGAATCACCACAAGGTCAAGGGCTAGAGAAGAAGAGGTGTTGTTTGAATACCTGTAGTTATCTCCAAGAAGAAGGCAAAGAGGAAGAAGGATTCAAAGGTCTCCATCTCCACCAAACATAACTCTCTCAACTCCTCCACCTGGTAGGCCTTTCATTCAGTCAACAAGGGTTTTAAGACCAATTAGAATGGCACAAAACAACCCCTATGTCAATTTCACAGGCAGCAGCCCACTTGCCCTCAATGCACAACATCCAATTCCAATTGCAGCCTTGAAGAACATTCCATACTTCACTGGAGAGAATCAGACTACTCTAGGTGATCATGTTAAAGACATTTCCAACCTTTGTGTAATTCATGAAATCAATGAGATGCAAGTAGCTGTCAAATTGCTTTGGCATCTTCATTCAAGGGGAAAGCATTGCAATGGTTTAGAAGTCTTGCCTCAGGTTCTATTCAGAATTGGAACCAGCTATGTATAGCACTTCATGAGCAATTTGGAGAGAAGGGAGACAACTTGTCTCTTTTGGAGCAGCTGACAACCATCAAGAGAGCTCCCAATGAGCAACTGACTGATTTCAACTTCAGATTTCAAAAGACTTGGGAGAGAATTCCAGTGGTAGTCAGGCCAGTAGCAGAAGGTGCTTTTCTCTACTACCTCAAAGCTCTAAATTCTGATATTTCTATGTTGATTCAGTCCATGGGAGGCATAACTATCCCTATGGCTTATAGCATTGCCATCAGGGCTGAAAATTGTTTGATCCAAGCTGGCAAACTAGCCCCTAGACCTCCCATGCCATTATTTCCAAGTTTAGAGAGCCCAAACACTAATCAAGCACCTAATTTGGCTCCTTCTCCCATTCCTAGAAATCAGAGTTCAAATGAAGCTTCTACTTCATCTCCAAGTGCCCCAAATGAGCTTCAAGAAGTCATGAAGCAATTGCAAAACCTAGGCAATGAGCTGGTTACTCTCAAGAGGCAACAAGCCCAAGGTTTTAGACCTTCTTATCAGCCCCAAGCTCAGCCTAACAGGCAGCCATACCAACCACAAAGACCACCTAATCTAGCTGCAAATATAAATCAAACAAGGCCTCCTGCCAATAGACCATTTCAGCCCTATAATCCTAATGCCATATCTGCCTCTAAGGCATTGGTGCCAACACAAAACAACGTTGCTCAGGAGTATGATTGGTGTTTTCCATGCAATGAACCTCACAACCAATCCATGTGCTTCAATGGTGCTTTGAATCAAGCATTAATGGTGACAACTACTGGTGTGGAGGGTGAGGGTAGTCAAGGAAACAACCAACAACAAGAAACATTCCAACAACAATCAGCCCCAAATGACACCACACTTGTGAACTGGTAGGTAGAGGATTTTTGTGGCATGAATCAGACAGTCTCTCAAGGTGTTGCAGCCAACACAAGGTCAAAAAGAAGGAATTTGGGTGAAGAGCAGCCATTAGCTCCAACCAATCCATAACCTTCCATGGCTCCACAAATGGTTGGCAAAAAAAATCCAATTTCAAATGCACAAGGGCAGCCAAGAATAGATCCTAGACCAACTCAAATACCGGTTGTTGCTGCCCACATGCAAGGAGTGAATGTGCCAACCAAGGGACAACAAAGAGATCCTTCATCACCATTCAAGATTAATCAGATGAAGAAGACAAATGTAAATATATCAATGTGGGAATCCCTATCTATCCCAGGCCAAAGAGATTTGCTACAAGCTTCCATGAAGGACTGGCCAACTTCGAATCAGCAAGTTCAGATGCAAGAGAAAGTGCTCACAAATGCTGCCCAGCCTGAGGGGAATCATGGAGGATAGCAAGGTAAAATGTTGAAGCCCCCTCCTTTCTATGTTTCATTAATCATTGGAAATCAATTAGTGCACAATTGCATGATAGATTCCGGGGCAATTAGCTCAGTGATGCCTAAACAAATAGCTGATCAGCTAGGGCTCCAGTATGAAACCATATCCAAAGGAGTAGTGTAGCTGGATGGGACAAAAGTAACAACAGTTGGAGTGATTAGAAACTTGAGTCTTACCTTGCATGCATGTCCAAATGTC
The DNA here is from genome assembly GCA_018340775.1 of Taxus wallichiana var. yunnanensis. Classification (NCBI taxonomy): domain Eukaryota; kingdom Viridiplantae; phylum Streptophyta; class Pinopsida; order Cupressales; family Taxaceae; genus Taxus; species Taxus wallichiana. The sequence continues at coordinate 190,811,267 of CM031234.1, forward strand.
GTTGTCTTACAAGATGTATCAGTTATAGACCTTCCACCACTCTTTTCCCTATGCTTGTCAAGGGACTTCACAGCCAAGATTGGAGGATATTTGTCTGACTGATTGGTCACACATGCTATTCAGAATGAGGTATGGAACCAAAGCTACAATCAGGTCTGAACCTATTGCAAACTTCCACATTGAGCCCTACACTCCAAGTCAGATCAATGCCAATTGTTCAGCATTTGATCAAGAAGATCACCCAAGCACTGATGAAGCTGACACCAAGGATAGAAGCATCCTGGATCTAACTCTTGATGAATGGGAAAATAAGGTACATGCTTTTGATCCTTATCAAGAAGTAGAAGAATCTGAGCTAGGGGTCTATTGCATACATGAAGAAGATCAGCCCATTCCTAGCATCACCAAGCCAAACCATAAAGATGACAATGAGGTATGGCAGCTGTTTTTTGATGGATCAAGGAGTAGACAAGGTGTAGGAGGTGGAGCCATGCTTGTTTCACCTCAAGGAGTAAAGTACTATTCAGCTTTTAGATTTCAGTTTGCATGCTCCAATAACACTGCTGAATATGAAGCCTTGGTGCAAGGGATGCATTGGGCAATAAAGAGAGGAATAAAGAACTTGCAAGTCTTTGGTGACAGTGAATTGATTGTAAATCAGGTCAAGGGACAACATGCTGCCAAGAATGATCTACTTAAGTGCTACAAGAACAGGGTGTGGGACCTCATGGAAGATTTTGAAGGTTTTGGCATCAAATCTATTCCTAGGAAAGAGAACCAAGCTGCTGACAGGCTTGCAGCAGTAGGGCAGCCTTTGACATTATGGAAAGCATTCAACAAGACAAGGTACAACCAAACATCCACGTGATTGTGAGGCCTTCAGTGCCGGATAACAATGTCAGTTGGCAAGTGTTTGAAAATGACCAAAAATCATCCATTTCTTGCAAGAAGAAGCTGAGTTCTCAACTAAGAATCAAGAAAAATTTGAACAACAGTATGGTGACCAAGTGGTACAACTGAGAACTAACAAGCTGCCCAAGGGACTTATCACTTTGGAGTCCATTTTTAATCCCCATGATCAGTTTAGGAAGGAGAAAGAAAACATTCAGGGCAAGAGAGAGGATTCAATATCCATCTTGGTGGAAGAGAACAAACCATTGCAAATTGGAAAGATGACAACTGAACAAGAAAGGTATGAGTTCATACAGCTGTGTCAAGAGTTCCCTGATGTGTTTACTTGGAGCTATGAAGACTTGAAAGGTTTCAATCCCAACTTAGCTCAAAGATACCATTGAATTGGATCCAAATACTAAGCCTATCGTAGTAAAACAAAGACCAGTCAATCCACACATGGAGCCTCTCATGAGGAAAGAATTGAACAAGCTGATTGAGTCAAGGATCATATTCCCAATCAAGCATTCTAGTTGGGTTGCCAACTTGGTTCCAGTTAGAAAGAAGAGTGGAGAGATCAGATTGTGTGTTGACTTCAGAGACTTGAATAGAGCATCTCTCAAGGACCATTATCCACTCCCTTCCATGGAGAAAATATTGCAAGTTGTGGCTGGCTCCGAGAGGTTTTCACTACTTGATGGCTACTCAGGCTACAATCAGATTATGGTGAAGGAAGAATACCAGTTCAAGACAACCTTCACAACCAAATGGGGAACTTATGCATACAGGAAAATGCCATTTGGGATGTCCAATGCTAGTGCTACCTTCCAAAGAGCAATGGACATGGTGTTCAAAGGTTTGATTAACAACATGGTGCTGATATACCTTGATGATATCACTGTTTTTTCCAAAAATGCAGCAGACCACCTCTCTCATTTGAGACAAGTCTTCACGAGGTGCAGGAGATTTGGAGTGTCTTTGAATCCTAAGAAGTGTATCTTTCTTGCACATGAAGGAAAGCTCCTTGGCCATATTGTCTCCAAAGAAGGATTAGCAATTGATCCAGAGAGGGTTGAAGCCATAAGAGCACTACCATTGCTAAGCCACAAGAAAGCCCTTCAGAGTTTCTTAGGGAGGATAAACTTTGTTTAGAGGTTTGTCCCAGATTTTGCAGCCCTTGTCAAACCTATCACCAAAATGTTAAAGAAAAGCATGGCTTTCAAGTGGACAGTAGAAGGCAAGGAGAGTTTTGAAGCAATCAAAGAAGCCATCTCTCAAGCACCAACTCTCATCATCCTAGAATTCTCCAAGGATTTCATCCTTTATGCCTTTGGAGGTAATGATACTATTTCTACCATTTTGGTACAACAGCAAAGGACAATGATGAGCAGCCAATTGCTTTCTTCAGCTAGAGCCTAGATGACTATGAGGTGAGGTATTCTTTTATTGAGAAGCATGTACTTGCAGTAATCAGAAGCTTGAAGAAATTCAAGCATCTAGTCTCAAACAACAAGGTCCAATTGCTAGTCTCTCATGTTGGGGTTAAAGACTTCCTCCTCAACAAGGATTTGAGTGAGAAAAGGGCAGGTTGGATCACTCGTGTCATGCAGTATGACATTGAGATCAAGGTCACCAAGCTGGTAAGAGGAAAAGGATTGTGTGAGCAACTAATTTTGGGGAAGCAAAAAGAAGTATGTAATGAAGAAGAGGTTGTTTTGACAGTTCAAGACAGCCATGAGACAAGTGGCACTCAAGAAGAAAATAATGTTGTCCCCACTCCTTGCTGGACCCAAGGTATAATACACTTCCTAAGCATAGGCCTATGCCCTCCGAGATGAACAAGACCCAAAGAAGACACTTCAGATTGCAGGTTGTCCCATATGCCATTGTTGATGGAGTTTTGTTCAAGAAAGATGTGAATGGAGTGCTGCTGAGATGCATTAGCACAAATCAGATTCATAGGGTGTTGGAAGAGTTCCATGGTGGACCAGCTGGTGGTCATTTTTCACCAAGAGTGACAGCTCTAAAAATTATGAAGGCTGGTTATTATTGGCCCAAGATTTTCAGTGATTGCTTTGCATGGATCAAGAGGTGTAAGAATTGTGCATTCTTCATAGGAAAAGAGAGACTTGCTGCCCTTCCATTGCATCCAATCTTAGTTGACCAGCCATTCATGCAATGGGGTTTGGACTTCATTGGAGTCATTAATCCCAATTCAAGCCAAGGGCACAAATGGATTTTGACAGCCACAGACTACTTCACCAAATGGACTGAAGCAGTAGCACTCAAAGAAGCAAATGAGTCTAGCATTTTAGACTTCTATAAGGGCATAGTAACCAGATTTGGCATACCTGCTATAATAATCTCAGATAATGCATTGGCATTCATTAGTTCCAAGGTGACAGAGTGGACTGTCAAGAACGAGATCTACCTAAGTACTTCATCAAACTATTACCCTCAAGGTAATGGCCAGGCTGAGTCTACAAACAAGAACTTGTTGAGGATCATTAGGAGAACTCTTGATGAGAATCAGAGGTCTTGGCATACCAAATTGAAATCAGCCTTATGGGATGATAGGATAACTCCCAAGAGATCCACGGGTAACTCTCCATTCAAGCTTGTCTATGGAAGAGAAGCAATCTTGCCCATGTCACTTGAGTTTCCAACATTGGAACTCATGAAGCAGTTAGAGTTGCTAGAGTTTGAGCCCATGGAGGTGAGATATGTAGTTGATGGAGCTTCAAGAGATCAGAGATCGTGCATCCCAAGCAATGGAGAAGGATCAAGCTTTGATCAAGAAGACCTTTGACAGAAGGCCAAGAGTAGATCTTTCCGTGGTTGGAGATCTAGTGTTAAAATGGGATGCGATAGAGAAAAAAACCGGAAGGCATTCAAAATTTGATGCCATTTGAAGTGGCCCATACATGGTCATGAAGCGCAAGAACATCATTGTTTTCCAATTGGCTTCATTAGATGGTGAAGAACTGCAGATTCCAGTCAATGGAATCTATCTCAAGCATTGCTTCTAAAGGGAAATTCTCCACCTTGTAAATATTAGCTTAGGTTTCCATTCCTTCAAGTGCTTGTGCACATTGTTTTTCTGTAGGTTAGTTTTGCTTTCCCTAAGTGCTTTGGCACAACTTGCTATCCCTAGAGATGTTTTGTAGTCCTTGCTTCCATCAGGTGATATTCCATCTTCCTCCTTGCAACATTCTAAGTCAGTTGGGGTTCCAAACAGAAAATTTGATGACTCCATGCCCAATGGACTACTTCAGAAACTGGTATTTTCATCTAGCAGGCAGATGACCCCTCTGAGTCACCAAAATTATTATCCAAAATGTGCCCCTGCTCATTTTTGTGGCTAACTCCTTGTGTTCTTGCCTCTCTTGTGCCTCAGTCTCCATTTTTTGATTTTTAGGCACTCAAATCTTTCTAGAAGTGGCACCATTAGATAGAGCTCTCTCTCAGCTTTCCAGAAAGGTAAATTTTTCCTCCTAACTCCTCATATTTTTCAAGTTATGGCTCGATGGAGTTTTTGTGGGAAATTTTCCCCTTGGGAGCCCATAGCCAATAGGAAGCTACCACGTGTCCCAGGAGGTGGCGGAGAGAAGCAAAACACTTAGAAATTTTTTCAAGTTTTGGTCAAAAATGCAAAAGGAAATTTTTTTCCACGGGCCCGCCGAGCCAATCAGAGCGTGACACGTGTCGGGAGAGGAGGCAAAGTGAAAAAATTGACTAAGTGTTTGGCGCAGGAAAATTTTTGAATTTTGGCTGCAGCCAATAGGAACTCGCCACGTGTCCAAATGAGGGCGGCGGGCATCAGAGAGAAATCATGTTTTTGGCTAAGTTTTTGCCAAAATTTCCAAAGTGAAAAATTGGCCCACATGGCCCGCAGCGAATAGGGTTATGCCACGTGTCCTCATCCATCAAAGCGGCGGGGGAAAATGAAAAAATTGCCAAGTGTTTTGTAGAGTTTTTCAAAATGAAAATTTTCAATAGAGGGTCCGCGCCCAATGATAACTCACCACGTGTCAGGTGGGGCAGGGAAGTTCGGAGCTCGGGGAAGTTTTTAAAAAATTGGAAAAGTGTTTGCCAAAAGTCTAAAAGGTTCAGCGACCCGCGAAGGAAGAAGGAAGGAGGAGCCCGCCGGCCAATCTAAGAGCGACACATGTCCAGCTCGGGGGCCCAGCGGAGTTTTTGGAAAAAATTTCCAAAGGCAAAAAACAAAGAGAAAGTGGTCAGGAAGGGCCCACACCCAATCAAATCATGCCACGTGGCACCTGGGTGGCGGGGCGTGGGGGTTTTTTGAAAATTTTTCCAAATGCAAAAAAGAGGTAAAATTCAAATTTTTTCCCGCCGATCCGTTTTGGGCCTTGTTTTTGCCCTAAATCTTCAAACGCCATTACTTTCGATCCATAGCTCGATTTTCACGTTCTTTATATCAATGGAAATATGGTGAAATTCTCTACATGATTCCATGGTCAATTTTGAATTTTGGTTCAGTTTGGAGTGATCAAATCAAAAATGCTTCTCGGTATGCGCCCATGGGCCAGAACTGACGTTTCAACAACCAATTTTAATGCAAAATGGGTCGCATTCTTCTCCAGCATGGTCAAAAATGTTAGGGCATGGGTTTGTAAGGACCTCCATGCTATTTTTAATGCATTTTGGTCAATGAGGAATGGCTCCCACGTGTTTTCACGTTTTCTCTCTCCTGGGCTCGACCCATGCACTGTAAAAGCTAGATTTGGCTCATTTTTCAAAGGATGAACACCTTTTTGCACAGCAAGCTTCTATTTTCACCTTCAACAAGTGATTTTGGAAGTATCAGACCTTCCAGGGATTGTAACAGGTTTTTCTGCCTCTTTGGTGTTGGAATACAAGGATTTTGATGTTGAAAATCACAATGCAGGCTCTGTGAATGCTTTCAGTCCTTTGCATGTGTTGTTTGCTTCATTTCAGACCTTTGATTACAGTTATCAACCTGTGCATGATGTTTTATGTTACAATTTCTGATTTGTGTCAATTTTCATGAACAAGAAGTGCTCACCACTCCTTTGGTGTATCACCCTTATCAGTTTAGTTTCAATTTTTGCATTTCTTATCCCTGTCTCCTTGCAAATTAGGATAAAATTAGGATTTGAACCTCTGCAGTTGTGTAAATAATAGATCTAATCAGAGGAGTTTGAGGAACCAGCCTCTAATCTGGAGATTCCTCTCTCATTTTTACAAGTCCCACACTTGGAGAGAGGTTTCAATGTTGTGCAATCACACTGGATGCCTAAAACATCAATTTAGAAACCTGATTTACATCCAGGGGTGTTGCTGATTTGCAACAACAATTTTTAGTTATCAATACTTCAACTTGGAGAAGTTTAAAATAGCCAATTGAGAAATGGGGCCATGGCATAAATTTTTTTGCATTCATAAAAATATACGAAGTGTGCCATCAATCGGCGAAAAAATGTGCAAAAGCTGACCATTGATTCGACAAAGTGGAATCTAATGTTCACACCCTTCACGTGACCTATAAGTACAATGCAAGGATGATGTATGTCAAAGTATTGGAGCAATACTTCTGGATATGCAACTACAAATTAATGTCACTATCAAGGGATTCATCCACCGAGTGTTTGTGTAGCTACTCCCTAAGATGCAAGGGGAGTTGAAGTGGAGGTTATAGACTCCACCTTTTGAGGCCAAGAGAGGTGCTGATCCCACCTATGAGAGTGGTCTAGGAAGAATAAGGAGATAGAGAAGAAGAAGGAAGTGAGGGGAAATTGGACACTTCTAGGAAAAGGAAGTATTATTCACACCACAACAGCAGTGGGGGTGTAGGTATATCATAGTAGGGTAGCGCCGAGGCTTCACAACTAGAGTGCAAAGAATTTAAACAACCCGAAAAGAAGAGTTAAAGTAGAAAAATCATAAGGTACATGATGTCTCTAGTTTTGTGATAGAGATAGAATCAAAAGACAATCATCTTGTGTTTAAAGAGGAACTCAAGGTAGAGCTCAAGGAGTAGGAGAAGAGAAGGGCATGCCGAAAGGACAAGGTAGTAGTTGATGCACATGTGAGGGTAAAAATCCCACAAATGAGAGGAACCTATGAAGAGCCCCGTGAGAGAAGATTCAACCATCAAGCCAATCGAACCCGAGAAGAGAAGAATAAAGGCAACTCCTTTGTTATTAAGGATGATAAAAGGTTTTTTTGGAGGATCAAACACCTCGAGGAAGAAACGATCAAAGAGAAAGTTAGAGAGGAAGAGGTGAATGCCTAGTTCCCCCATATGGACTTTGTGGATAATCCTGCGAAGGTGTTACGAGCATGGTTCTAGAGCACCCTTTCCCAGGAGAATTTGCATGTCCGGGATCTCTTAGACCAGGATGGGGAAATAACAAGGACCAAGAAAATGATAAGTTGGAATTTGCATTGTCATGCAAAGGATCCCAAGTTCAAGGTCAATGATCATGTGATCAAGACCATCCATTTGAAGAAAAGGAAAGGGGAGAATTATAAAGTGGTGGATCCAAGCCACCTTATAGATGAGTAGGCATGTAACATGCTGTAAAAGATGTCCTCAGAAGTCACAAGGTAGAGTTTGGATGTAAGGGAAAATGTTCGGACCTTGGTCGCAGATAAAAAGGGGAAGGAAAAGGAAATAGAAAGGTTGTGTGATGGTTTGAAGGAAAATAGATGTGGACAAAAGAGGCATATGATTGTGGCGCCTTGGTTAAGAAATTATTGGAAAAATTTCCCGCACCGGTGAGCCAATACAAGATGGACTTTAACGATGAGATGGAATATTTGGAAGACTTGGTAGGCATGTTATTGGTCAACATCAAGGATGACGTGAGACCCACAATTGAGGAGCTCATGAAGGAGAATGAAAACAACAATATTGTTATTGAAGCATAGATTAATGAGTTAGAGGAATTACTCACCCAACTCAAGGAGGAAATCATATTAGTAGATAGGGGCTTTAAGAATTGTTAGAAATGCGAGCCTATTATTAATGCATGAGTCACAGATGAAGAGGTCATCCAAAAGGCACTACGGGAGAAGTTACCAATAAATAAGATTGAATGTGCTCAACTGATAATCAACACCACAATGTAAAAGGATAAGATAAAGACCAAACATGAGAAGCTGGAATTTCAGATTGGTGAGCTCTGAGATTCTATCACATAATGTATGGATGAGTTTGAGAGTATTTACATGGAGATGGTGGTGGTCATAGAAGAGATCAAGGGGAAGGTTGAAGAAATTATGCTAGAATAGGTACCCATCATAGTGGAGGAAGCACCAGAAAAATAAATGGTTGAACTAGAGGCATGGAAGAAGTTAAAGGGGAGATAGATGTGGAGTTCCCTGAACTCCTCCAGTTAACAATTTAGGTTGTTGCAAAATACAACATTTTTTTCCTTAGCCTATTTTTAGATCAATGGAATTTTATATGGAAATCACAAAGAATTGATGAGGAGGAAATAAAACTAGTGCGGGGTAATGTTGAGCCCCTAATAAGACTAAGTACGAGGCATGAAGGGTTTTTTGTGCGATAGTAGGGCGTAAAGTTCTCACCAAAGTAGCTTTAGGAAGAGTGAAAAGGTTCACGCCCAAGCGAGAACATACTCAAGACTTAGCTATTTTTTGGGCCACGGTTGGAGTTACTGATGAAGAACACGTAGAGATGTGGCTAGGATTGATTGAGGATAAGGTGAAGCATTAAAACTTCCAGCCCAAGAAAATCCTACTTTAGGATATGATCATTATGTTAGGATTAAGAGTTGTAAAGTAGAGTTAGTTATGGATTAGCTTTCATTAGGGGAAATATTGCATGCTTAGGGTACTTGAGTATGGTGGGGCATGATGACATTTGGCATGTGGCCTAATCTTGAGTGATGACTAGGTGGTGAAGGGAAATTCCCCACCCTTGTCCATGATTTGTATTGTTTTGCATGAAAAAAATGAGAGAGTTGAGAGAGAGGGATACGAGAGATGTGAGGGAATGTTGTTGGAACTTCTTAAAAAGAGTCTTCGTAGGGTTAGAATTTTGTTATGTTGGTGTATCTGGTCCATTTATGATTCTTATGATGCATTTTTCTACTATAACACTGGTGGATTAATACAATGGCATTTTTTTCTGAATATCAGTGCTTATGGATCTCAATGTTTGTGTTCATTGTTTTAGATTTGATTCCTACATGTTATTTTTGATGTTCATAGTCATAATATGGTTCATCTATGCTTGGGTTTAGTTTATTTATTCTTGTTATAGGATGTATGCATTTATGATTGTGCACTACTCCACCATTCATGGTAACATTCTTGAAAAATCTCACATAAAGGAGGGCTGACACCTTCGCGTGTTTTGGGTGAGCACCCAGTTTAGGCTGGGTGATATGCCAATGTGCTAGGAATTAAAGGGTTAGGAAAAGTGACTACATTTTACATAGCCCTTGTTTACACACTTTCGAGGGGAAACAAATTCATACTCCCCCTCCCTTATAATCTCCACCATATCATTACATTCATCATCTTGCATTATCTTACATCCAACTTTTAGCATTCACACATATTTCATACACTTTCATCATTACATATATGACATGAAGGATCTTCATCCTTCCTCACCTTAGGTTTGTTTACTCATTTATATATTTTAGGGGCATATCACCCGATACCCCCACTTTATATCATCTCCATATCTATAATCTTTGCATTGTCATCTATCAATCACACATCCTACATCATCATTACCTGATAACACACTCTTGTGCTTCAGTTCACACTTGATTGTTGAGGGATTAACATTACACTAAACCCCACACATTTTACTATATAAAATATACATTACATTTAATCACACATCGCACGATATACACCGATAGATACTACGCTTAGTCTACATTCTACAATTATTCTACATGCATCTTGTATCATACTTAGGTCATTCTACGTATCATATATCCTAGTCATTCTACACATTACATACATTATTAATCTATTTATGTAAATCATCCAATCATACATTACACATAATTACTTCATACACATTCTACATACTATGCTAGGTTACATTACATATGAGTCTAGTGTTAAATTACCTTTTAGTATCACATTCTATACATTACGTCTTTACATATTCTCTACTCCACATGGTCGTTGCATCATTACACATACTACATTGTTTTCTACGTGTTGCACTAACCACCCTATGATCCAATTTAGTTACTCCGTCCATACTCAACTACCAAGGGTTTACAAATCAAATTGACCTTTTACATTCACCATGCGATATTTCATCCTATGACATTCCTAGGCAGTGACATACACTTTACACTAGATCATTACTCACTCTATTTATCTAGTATTGGTATATGCTTTGGGATAGTTCACCACCTCTATTATATCCTCTTGCAATGGTATACACCTTAGGTTACATTACCAATCCTTACCAATCATTATATAGTGATATACGCTTAGGGATAAATCATCACTTATTCCTTTCATCGATAGTGATGTATGCTTAGTGCTAAATCATCACTTGTTCATTCATAATAAAGTGATATACGCTTAGGCTAAATCATCACTTATCCATTCATTCGGTCTGATATACACTTTGGATATAGGGTTCACTCAAATCTTTTCGATATGTCACACTTCATCACTACACATACACATTCACCACGATGTATTATTAGACACAAACACTACTCAACCATTTCCCGATGACGCACTCTCGTTTACGGTTCTTTATTGACTATTGAGGGGTAAAAATGAACCTCATTGCATACACTTCCATTCAATCAGGGAGCACGTGGCTCCTATCATTCCACTTTTCATTCCATTCCATCTACCCACAACATACTACATTTTCTTGGAGCATTTACTCTTGTTTACTAGTGTTTTACATGATCACTTTACTACACATGTTAGCTTGATTTCTTATATGTCATTATCTATACCATCCACACATGCACATTCATGCCTTTGTTTAGTGTTATCATAGATAAAAGACTCTTACATGTGACATGAATGCTCACCTTCTACCCTTCCTATACTGGTCGTTAGGGGCATCCACATTCATCTCTTTTAGGTGTTATTGTTTCATTTTCTTTACTTATCACTTGACATTACTCAATTATTCAGGATTTGACATATTGGTTATTTCTCTAACATCTTAATGGATGTTCCATGTACAACACTTGTTTTGTAGGATTATATATTTCTATGACTACTTGTTTGTCTATTTTTACTTATTTTCCATTGTATTCAAGATTTGCCCTATGTTTGTGTGCAAAATTGCTTGTTGTTTGTGGCCATGATGGCCTTGTGTATCTTGAAACATTGTGAGTGATGCCCCATGTTTATAGCCTAATTTTTGTGGCTTACTTTCTTTCTTGCGTGTTTTCATTTACTACATTGTATATGTAGCTTACACATGTTTTCTATATGCATGCATTGGTTGTTTACACTTTTCTTTGGCTAGCCTTCTTGTTTGTGTGTGCCTTGGTTTCTACTAAGCACTTTCCAATGTACATAGTTCAAATTGTGGTTGGTCCTCTTTTGCGATCACATTCTCCTATCAGGTAATATCATATGAACCCTCAAAGAGGGGGGCATCATTTGGGGGTTTTTACTTACACAAAGATTCTACACCGGCATGGTTCATTTTTCTATAGGAATTGGGTTCATACCATTCTACGAACCCCATACATAGTGGATTTTACAAGACATGGTGTCCTTAGAATTTCTAGGAAGCAATTACAAGTTTGGGGGTTACAGTGGGTGTGCCTCTCTACACTACTTCATACATTGGCATCAGATCACCCAAAAACCAGGACAATACAAAGATCTCTTCACACACATTTTAATAGAAGTGGTTAGAGCTTGGAGGACACGAGCATTTCCTCTATACACTTCTTTAGCCAAAGTGGTGTGATATCACCCAAAAAAATTACATTATAGGATATTCTTCTATAATATTCCTCTAGACATGGATATGGTGCACATGTTTCATTTACACTTTTCTTTTCATGTACTTTACATTTACATATTTTACACTTTCATATATCTGTGTATTTTACATAGCATTTTTACACTTACATACATACATATTTGACTACTTGATTGTTTTCTCCTTGTAGGTCTAGTCATATGAGAAACAAATAGTCAAATTGGGGGCAACAACAACAACGTCAACAACAACATTCTATGACAACATATGCTTTACTAACCATGTAGGTACACTACACACTTCGCAATAGCTACACATGCATTCCGCCATAGGTTCACTCTCATCACATTTTTATTTATGCATTTTTCATCTTTAGTTTCCATGTTCCTCCATATTTCTTTTATTCCACTCTTTTGTCTAGTTCTTCAACGCATTTCTACCACACTCTTCATGGACATCAAGTATGTACTTCTATCTACTTTTTGTTACTGATATTTCATCTCACCAACATAAAGTGGGGGCAAAATGTAGTCACAAAATTATGCACTTTAGACACTTATTTATCCCGGTCACATACTACTATTTAGAAGGTCCTTGAGTGAAGAAATTATTAACTAACCCCATCTTTTTCCATCTTATTTTACTTTATTTTTCATTTCCACACATTTTTATCTACATGTCGAATCTATTTCAACATTTTCCCATCATTTTAGTCTTGTTTGGGGCACCTGAGGTAGTTCTGCGGTGCCCATCGCACCATGGTCCCACTAAGGGTGCCCCGATCCTTTGTCTACTTTCCGCCTTTCTAGCCATTTCTTCTTCTTATATATTTCCTAGTAATCCATGTTAGGGTTAATTATGAAATTAGATCAAGGAACCCTATAAATATGAAGTTATGAGACCATAGTGAGGGACCTAGTATCATCTACTACTATCACTCATCTAAAGTTGCATCCATCTATTGCATTTTCATCCACATAAGTTCATCATCAAGGCACAAGCTAGGAAGTTTGCATCACACTTCATAGGGGGGATTCTATTTTATTTCATACACCCATGTTATTACATTTTCTACATTTAGTTATTGCTTGTTATTTCACATAATGTGACTAGCACAAGAGCACCTAGGGAATGATATGCAAACACTCACCAAAACTACTTTTGGGTCCAAAATGTAGTGCAATGCTCAGAGTAGTAAGCCCACTATTATGATAGCTGAGTTCAATCTGACCCATTCATTTTGGATTTTTATTTTTATGGGTTTGATACTTCCTTTTAGTATTTTACAGGTCTTTGTATTAGATTGAATTATTGGCAAAATACAATGAAGGAAAACGAACTTGATGCGACACATAGTGAGTGTTTCATACCACCTTCTAACCCTATGAGAAACAATTGCAAAGATTTTTGTAGACCAGGTTGCCTATTTTTCTTACCAAAGTGCCCGTGGGTGCCCCAGTCCTCCTCTAGGTGCCCCAGTCCACTGAGATCCTCTAGATCTAGTATTTTTAGGACCTCTGCACATTCATTCTTGTTTCCGTAATTTCCATCAGGACACTGTGACCTTCATATGTTATCATTTGAGTTCTTTCCTTACCTTATTCTTTCATATTAGGGTTTCATTTCCACTAGTTCAATTATATAATTAATTCATATTGATTTAAAACATTTATTTACAATGTTTATGTCCTCCTAGATTATATTAACTATCCCCCAACTTACTCCTTTTTAGTTGATTTTAGTTAATCACTAGAGTCGGATAATGAACATGGTGAATGCATTATTCACCACAAAAAAATGATGGTTACTTTCCTTGAGGATAAATTTTGTAGGCCGAGTGATTTTTGAGGAGCATTTGGAGTGACAATCAGCCTTTGGAAGGAATTTTACTCGTAAGAGCATACACCGATATGCAATCATCATGAAATTTCTGGTAGTAAGAATTTGGAGCAACTAATGGTAAAAATTTTCACTTATGATCCATCATCAATCCACTATCTGGATTAATTTGGTGGTAACAAGGATGAATTGGGACATCTAGTCTTGAAAATTCTTTTTTATCTCTTCACCCACCAATTTGATCAATAAGATGATCAAATCCAAGTAACCCTCATGGATCTCAATTCTTGACAAGATATTTAGCACATGAGAGGGTTTCCTACCTTTTTTTAGCCATGAGAGATATGATTCAGTCTTCACCCATTTATGTGATGCAAACTCTTTAGAGATGATGATGACCATACTAATGCTTATTGGAATCTGTATATAATGCGAGATAACCTTAGGAGTAAGCACTACAAGAATTGAGTTTTCATCCACTCTCAATATCCTAGAATCAGTTTCATAGTTCTACACACATGCTAGGAAAAATTCTATAATTTTAATGGATAATGGATGGCCTCATCCAAATAATCCACTCGTAAAGAGTTTCTCTTTTGCGGGATCTTTTGGTCCTCCGAGCATCCTATTTTTAGGTCTTGAGGTCCATTTGAGTGACATCAATATCTCCCACACCTATATAATTGGTATATAGGGTTGAAATTAGCTCAAAACATGAGTACTTAAACTTAATCTTTCCAAAATGCACTAAGGTGAGTGAAAACAGAGCTACCACAAACTTTCTACACCGAAATCTAGAACTTTCTATTTTTACAAGTAGGGGCAAAAAGGTTATTTGTAGAATATTTGAAAAAATTTAACCTCTGAAGTTCCTAATTCACTTAGTTTATCAAAACTAATGATAATTTTCTATTTTTTAGAAACCCACTTTTTCCAAACACTATTATTTTTAGAAAGTTTCCCAAAATAACCCTTTTTGATGTTTCTTACTTTTCCAAAATATTTTAAATGTTGAAAGTTTGTCACTTTGGGAAACTTATTATTTTAGAATCTTACTATTCAAAACACCTACTATTTTTAGAAACTAGACTTACCAATGCCATATTGCAATGAAACCAACATTAAAGTGTTTTGTTCTGCATCAGGATCTCTTGCTCCAAATTTAACCATTTTTTAGTCTACTGAACCTCTTGGAAATATAAAAGTAGGTTTTAGGGTTTAAGTTTTTTTTTATTCTATAGAAAACAATATAGGGCATAAATGGGTTTTTAGCTTCAATCTTCCCAAAGGATTTTTGGAGAGGAAGATTTTGGAAAAATCTCACCATGATCATAATTCTACTTTGAAAGATTGATCAAATCTTGTTTTTGGTGGCTATGGTTGTATGAGGAAATTTTGGCGAAACTTTGGTAAAGGTTGGATTTTTTTAAGGTGTTACAACAAAAAAATGAAGAAATGGTGACTTGTGCAGAAGAAATGAGTTGAAACAGTGTTTTCATAAGATTTTAAATCTCCATGCTAACCATGGTTTAAATTTAGGTTAAAACAAAGTTTGTGTGTCGTTAAAAGATGGTTTGAATGTGAAAATGGGGAAATGGGGGAAATGAGAAATCCAAAATGTGCCTTGGATTAGGATTATGAAAAGTGGTAGCATGGGAGGAAATTTGGTGGTGTAGACATAACTCACTTCTTGGAGCATTCGAGTAAGTTATAAGACTTGAAGAACAATCAACATTCCATATTATGCCAATGAGGATCTCCAATTAATCTAAAAGGGCTAAGAAAACTAAAATTATGAGTTATTATCCACCCAAGGGTCCGTTTCCACTTCAAGGTTAAAATTAATTTGTATCATAAGCTCTTTACATCATCTCTACACCCCTTCATTTGTTCATCTTCATCATGAAATGGTTTACACTTGTTTACCTTGCACGATTCTTCAACTTCTCTTCACTTTGGTTGTTGGTTTCACTCAACACATTTTGGTATTCTTCTACCCAAGAATTTATCACTAATTAATTACATTCTTATAACACTCCAAGTATGGTGCGTTAATCACTAAAATGACTTCAAACAACTAGGCTTACACTACTTCTCCCCTTTGCACAAATTGACCTTCCATTCTTCAAGATAATGCTTGATTGGTTTACATGGGGGCATAGGTTTATAGAGGTAATTTTAATACCCTATCATTTTTATTATCATCTTCTAGTCACATGAGATGTATGCCCATAATTTTAGTACCCAATTCTTGGTCCTTATCTACTTATCTCACTTTTTCTTCCTTGACTTGTAACCCTCAATTATGTCTTCATAAGAAGTTGTCATACATAAGTTTCATTATAGGTACTTCTAATGGAAAATAAGAATATATTTAGTCACCCTTTATGCTATATAAGTTTTACTATAATTTTTAGGGGTTTTCTAAAACCAAAAACCTAGCTCCTTTGTTAATGAGGCTCATTCTTTAGCCCTTCACTGTATTCTAGAGACTCCACACAAGACTATCAAAATATCTGAGTTTCCACCCTATGAAAATAAAAATTTCTTTTTGAATCCTCTTATATACCTCACCACCATCATTATTTTCAAATTTTGGACTAAGAAGAATTGGTTTGATGGCTCAACTATCAAGCCCTAGCCACACTTAAACTATGCGATCGAGAATAGCCCGAAGAGAAAAAATAAAGTATAACTTCCTCTTACATTTGGTTTAAGACTTAAGATTGTTTAGGAGGATCTATGGAAAGTAAATGGAAAATATTTTCTTAAAATTGGATCTAGATAGCTAGAAAATATCCTTCAATTGAGAAATATTCTTCAGATATTCATGTTAAGAAAACATTGTTCTTCCACATTAATCAAGGAATGAACTTGCAGGAAAATAATTTTATGGGATCGAATCACTCACTTATAGAATCATCAGAATGGTGTATAGATATCTCTCTCATACAGTGTAGAATCAAAGAAAATTAAGTCTTGTCCAACCTTTAATAGAAAAATTATAGTTCGGGGTTTTTATCTAAAAACCCTAGCATGTAAAAATATGACTAATATGAGTCATTCCACACGTATTCATCCACTAACTCTCTCTCCACATTCATCTCGATCCCTAACAATCTTATACCATTGACCAAAGGATAAAAAAATCACAAACTTCCTTCACTATTATGTGACCACAATTTACTCAGATTATAATATGCAAAGGCATCAAATGCCTCCTTGTGAAGTCTTTGTCAAATAATCCACTACTAATTTGAGATTCACCATCTACCATGAATTACATAGCTTATGAAGCATTCACTCAACCATGCACAAAGGATTAAGACTAATACAAGGTTAACGGGGTGAAATATTATCAACCAAATCCATGTATTTTTACTCATAAGCTTATCACTTAGCTTAGATTCCTTTATCTTCTTCCAGAGGACAAAAATTCCATTCTAAAATCAAGACCCATATACATACACAATTCCAAACATAAACCATAAACAAGAAACTCTGCCCAAAATGAGTTATAATTCTTTCATTGCTACTGAGCTCAAATTGTCACAAAGGAAGCAAAATGGATAAGAACTACCAAGAATCAATGAATCCACACTCAAAATTACTACAATGCTTAATACCACCTTTTATGAGATCAATATCTCCTTCAAATACAACAACAATGCATAAAGATCAGGTAGCAAGCTATCACCACCATGAATAATACATAAATCATGCAAATCACAATACAAACTGAGTTTTCTACACTTCAATACCTCTCAAAACTCAACTTTTGATTCAATACTCGGGTAAGAATGATGATTTTCAGTTACATTTTCAAATTTATATGTTTCCCATCAATACCTAACTGAATGCACACCTTCAAGCTCATTGGTCATATGAGTGACCTTAACATATCATTAAGTTGCTTAACTTTAAAGACCAAGTTCTTGACTTTTTAACTCATGTCATGAATTCTAGTCCCTAAAGGGAACCTAAGACACCAAATTATACCTCTTTTTCATCATTTTCATGGTTTACAAGCTCCAAGAATGTT
The DNA here is from genome assembly GCA_018340775.1 of Taxus wallichiana var. yunnanensis. Classification (NCBI taxonomy): domain Eukaryota; kingdom Viridiplantae; phylum Streptophyta; class Pinopsida; order Cupressales; family Taxaceae; genus Taxus; species Taxus wallichiana. The sequence goes on from CM031234.1 coordinate 190,828,999, forward strand.
TTAAAACATTACAACTAGCCAAAAATGGCCTTCAAGACTCAAATTGCACTTTTGGAGGGAAAAGAGGGTAATTTGGAATTTGAAAGGCCTAGAATCCAACTAACACACTTAATTGACACCTAATGAATTATAAGACCTATAAACATACATAAAAGAACAAACATTTATATCTTCATGGCTTATTTATGTACATGGAGTGATGGCCATGCATCAGGGGAATGAGATGAGGGTGTTGGGAAACACACTTGTAGGACCGGGAGCGGTCGCATGGAGGTCCAAGAAATTCAACCGATCATGGAAAAATTTTCTTGTCCCTATTATAACCATAGGGGTAGAGGTACAATGGTGAAAAAGGGGACAAAAAATTTCACTCATGGTGAGGGATTGAGGGTGCACATTTGTGTCCCTGATGTACCCCTTACACTTTGGGTGTAAATGCGACACAAGGGACACACATGGATCCAAGGTGCATCTTGGAGAGTAGGATGAGGTTAAATTTTGTGTACCTCATGTTTCCCTTTTCCTAAAGGAGAAATTTAGGGGAAAAATAGGTGAAAAATGTCCCTAGGCTAAAAATGGAAAGCCAATTTTACACTAGATGTCCAGAAATAGATAGAAAATGTGCCTTTTTCACTTGGGAGGCTTTGGATGATGTTTTGGGCTAAAATATTATAAACATTTGACTCCAAAATACATTCTAAGATCAATGAAATTGGTTTCAAGACTTTATTATTCTTGAAATTTATAAATTAGGCCCCTTTTTGTTTAGAACTCGAGTGGGGTAGCTGCACTATTTGGAATATATCAAGAAACATTTGAACCTAAAATAAAAATGGATGTTCCCACCATGTAGATAATTCTTATATATTTCTAATTCCTAATTTTTTCCCTCTTAACTCCTACTGGAGCTCCTGGAATCATCTAGAGAAGTCAAGTTTCTCTTTTCGAATGTCTTTTCCTTGCACCTATAAACTAGTTGTTGAGAAAATTGTCCTTGTATGATAAAAAAATTCCTAAATATTCATAAATTTATTCCAAAACTTTCAAGAATACACAAAATCGCCTCTATATTCTTAAGATCGTTTCAACTCTCTCGGAGGATTATATTGTGCTCTAGGATTTCGGTAAGACCGGTCTTTTAGAGAATATCACTAAATCAAGCCCGATGAAACTTATTAATACATTTTACACACTAAGACATGTTTACCAAATTCATTAGGAATGTCTTCAAGTCCAAGGTGATGATTTCATAGGAGGCGGGTTAGCCGGGGGAATTCGGGGGAAGATCGGAAGGCAAAATTTTACATTGTGGCTTAGTTGTCATGCTTTGAATTTTACATTTTTGGGCTATTACATTTACATGAAAACAATAACTAAAACATGTATAATATTTCCATATTTTATATTTATTTCTTTTACTTCATGCAAGTTCAAATTATACTTTTACCATTGGCTTACATTTTAATTTTCTACTATGGACATCGACAACCCTATGTATTATAGGTTTCATCTTGGAGCATGCCGAAACAACACATTTGGATAAAAAATCTATGAGCAAAGAAATTTTTATCTACACACTCATGTATTTTTTCCTTTAAGCATGAAATTTAGTTTCATTTTTAAATGGGGAAATGTAGACACACAAATTTAAAAATTTACTCTTTTGACACTACTTATTACAATTATGCTTCTTGGCTAAGAAAAATATTCACATCCTATTTCCACTCAATATATATTTCCATCTCTTTCCTAAATTCCTTATGTTAGGAATTTAGTGTTCACATGTGGTTTGAGTTTACTGTATGGTAAATATATTTTACTATGGTGTGGTAATTATTTTGGTTATATTGTTTAAACAATATATTATTAGTAAAGTGTGGTTACACCCGTATTTGTTATTAACGGGGGTATTGTTTGTAATACATCCTATTTTATAGGATGTTTGTTCTCCACTTTTGTGGCTATATAATAGCCTTTGTATTATGGTCTTTGATGTTGTATTAAGGGCATTTGGACTTCTTCATTGCCCTGCTAATGGTGAAGTTATTATATGAGAAGTATTTTTGCAGAGAGTATTTAAGATTGGTTATTATTCCATTTGTGTTTGTTTGTGGTTGCATTCTGCACTCATGGTCTGGTTAGTTATACAGTTCCATAGAATAATAAGCGTCCAGTGTATATAATTTTCTTGAATAGTGTGATATTTCCATGTGGAGATTTATGCTTTGATAATACAGTAATTTTTACATTCTTCTACACGTTTATCTCCCCAACTGGTTCGCACACTTGGGCATAAAAGGTTTTGAGGGGTCTGTGTAAATACTTGATGGCATCTGAGGCATACAGGTGGACTTCAAGTAAATCGATCCAACATTTTATCAAGCTGAGCACCCAATCTGCATATTTATCAGCTATTTGAGTATTGTGCTATCCACGACTTGGGAGGATTGGATAATATTTTATTATGAGGATGTCACAAATCAAAGAGGCAGAAAGTGCATCTCCTTATGGCTGTGATCTAGTACGTGTGGTGTTATCTGTTAACAAAAAGGTAACTCTTTTTCATTTTTGAAGATGGGCTTCGTCTTGGAGCTGCAGATGTTGTATCTACTCTAAAAAATAAGGCTGGGATCCATGTAATGATGCTGACTGGAGATCACGAATCAAGTGCATGGCGTGTTAATGAAGTCCACTCTGGTCTGAAGCCTGAAGATAAACTCCGTCATGTTCAATTCGTTCCTTCTTATGTTCATTCATCCACATAAGGTAGCACTCCTCCTGGTGGTCGATCTATCATCTTAGCATTTCTACAAATCTACCTACGAAGACTACATTGGTATTTGTTATTCCTCCACATTTGCATGTCACCACAGAGTAATCGGGTTGGTTGATGGATGCTTAAGCTCTGCCTGTATTCTTGACATACGTGCAACATATGTGTTGTCAAATTCATTATATCCACACATTTGACAACGCCAGAAATTGTTAATTCCACGTGGTGGTCGACTATGAGTTTGGCACAGAGAAGTGAATATCAGACTCGAGTCTTCCTTCACTTTCCACGTTGCCGCCAACTCAATCGAGAAATCTAGTTGTTCGACGATTTCATTTCACTGGTAAAAGCTATCCTTCACCAGAAGCAACAATTTTTTCTATACATATTATAACGAGGCTTTGGAACTTGGATTGACACGTATACGCATCAATTTGCTTCGAGATCCCAATTCCTCACCACCATTTGAGTGTTGTTAACAAGATTCATCAGATATTTCATTGCCATTTAGCTTGGTCAAGTCCAAAATAGGTTTGTGTTTGGTGTTAATATCATACTAAGAGGTGTGTTTACTTCCATTGCAATGATGTGAGCAGAATTGGAGTTCTCTATTATTTCCTTATTGTGTTAACCATTTTCATATGCAAGTCAATTTTTCTTTTTAGTCCATGTTTGGTAAATTTGGCCTTTATAGTTTTGTCCTTTAGTGTTCGATTGAAAGTAAAAGTTGAGTCAATTAGGTAGTTATTTTTGGTATTACCTAAAGTATCTTTCCTTTTGTCTCATCCAAGTTAGAGTCTCAAGTTGAAAGTCCAAACCGTAACCTGATTATTAGTCAAAATAAAATTACATGTCCATGTGTCGTTAAAAATTGTATTTCTCATTTAAATTTCATTTGTGTCGGTCTTACTTAGAAGATGAGTCCAATGTTTTAATCGGTCAATTTTTATCCCTTTATTACATTAAAAATTATTATTTAAGTTGTCATTTTAGGAGTCCAAAATTTTCATCTTATCTAAACGTATCACTTTGTTGAGTATCTCGGTGTATTGTGAGCGAGTCAAAAGACTAGAAAATAAAATAATAATAAAATTTGTCTCATGGATGCATTTTTGGTGTTACCCGACGTCTAAGGAAATAAAATGTTTCACATTATGAGGGGAGACAAAATAAACCCAATGTGGAAACTATTAAGCGTCCAAGTCAAATCATGCTGAGTTAGTAGCACGTATACTGGAGGACAGAGGAAACAGAGGAAGGAGGTCAGATAACGACCTCTTGTCATTCATCAATGACAGGGCTGCACTTTTGGTATGATGACATTTGTTTCAATTGTGTTGTGTGGATTTTGGTTTTCAGTGTCATGTGAAAAATAAGAATAGATGATGTAAATTCCTGTTCACTTGTGAGTATTCCTCATGTAACCCCTTTTGTAGAAACATTGTAGAATATTGATCAAAATGTATTGTAGCAATCATGATGTGAAGGTTATTGGTAAACTAGGAAAACCAATTGTGTAAGGTTTTTGGTGAACCTGTAAAACCAATTTTGTAAGGTTTTTGGTGAACTTGTAAAACCAATTGTGAAAGGTTATTGGTACACCTACAAAACCAATTGGGTAAGGTAGAAGCCGGAGAAAACCATCAATGGAGGAAGAAATGTGCATTGGCATATGTGTGAGTTTTGTGCATGCCCGATGTTGCACAGTTCAGAAGTTGATCATGAGCACGCAGAGGTGGAATGCTATAATCAAAGAATAAGATATGTTTAACCATGTAAACACTAAGCGAGAGAATTTTAGGAATTTAGTGTTCACATATGGTTTGATTTTACCGTATGGTAAATATCTTTTACTATGGCGTGGTTATTATTTTGGTTATATTGTTATAATATATTGTTTAAAAAATATATTATTAGTAGAGTGTGGTTACACCCGTATTGTTATTAATGGTTTTATTGTTTGTAATACATCCAATTTTATAGGATTTTTGTTCTCCACTTATGAGGCTATATATTAGCCTTTTTATTATGGTATGAGATAATTTTAATCAAGCTGATTCTCTTGTGCAAATATGGTTGTTCCACTTCATCTTATCCACACACACAATGATGTGTTGATAAATTCTGAATACAAGCCGATAAAATCAATTCTTAATATTTTACCATCATTGTGTAAATTTTATATTTGATTCACCTTCTCCTATCCAAAACTATATAGTTAGGTTAGATTTTTAATACAATCATGGTTGACCTATACGGTCCTGAAATGACACATTTTCCAGCTCTAATTTCAATGAAATATCATTTTTTGGGTCTTTTGATCCTCCTGGTCGGCCTTATCATAATAATTCACTTTTAGAACTATATATAAGCAAGTTAAACTTGCCTAATTTCATAACTTGACACTCTCATGATATCTCGTTTCAAAAACGGAACAAAAATCACTCGAGGCTCTCTAAATATTCATAAATATTATGTACATTCATTAGGAAGCCATTGCTATATTTTTTAAGCACTCAACTAGGTTAAGGAGTATAGCTTCCCTCATATCCAAGCACACCAAGTGCCCATTTCCAAGTCTTAGCAAGAGCATAATATAATCAAACATGATTGAAGGGGTTCAAGTTTATAACTAGATAAATCCATAGAGAAGTATCATGCTAGGTGGATAACTACATGTGATTTGAGGCCTTTTAGATTAGTTCTAATGTAAAGGGTATACGGGGTGCACCATAACCCAAACACCGACATGTTTTTAGGGTCTTTTACTAATGGTTAGGGTTTTAGAGTGATTCAGTTGCTTCTTACTAATGATATTGAGACTTTCGACAACTAGGGTTTGACAATGAAGCACATTTATAGGAAACCAAAGAACCCAAGAAGTTACAAATCACCATTCTAAGGGTTTTCATGACTGTACAAAAGGTGTAGGAATGGATTATACATCTTGACCAGACCATACGGTCCTGCAAAAAGATTTCCAAATCACACTTTCGGTAGTGAAACTTTTCTAGGAACTACTCTTCTAATTTTCGTAGTTTGTCTTCCCAAATTCTTCCTATACTATTGTGTATAGATAAGTATCTCTTTCTCTCTCATGTATTTTGATCTTGTATACATATATCAAAAGAACTAATATCTTATTCTGATTTTGTGTAATTAATGTAGGAATTTAATTTATTAGAATAACTCCTAGTCTTTAGACCTTACATTCATTTTTATTGTTGTGTATGGCATACAAAACATAATTAATTTAAAGATGATTTAAATAGATTAGATGTATATATACAATCATTAAAAGAATTTAGTTATAATAGATGATGGTTACATAAATGGGATGGTTACAAGAATGGTTTTTCTCCTACTCAAGTGATGGTTGAACTTCTTGCAAGTGTGGTGGTTAGAATTTGAATTTCATGGTATTTTAATAGGAAATCAAACATGGGATGTATGTGGAGAGTACCACTTGGCATAATGCATGGTAATAGGGAGTTGATATGTAGTATTCAAGGTCTAATTTCCTACACGAATTGTGTTGATGTGGGTGTTTAAGTATGCAAAAAGGATGCATATAGATCATGAAGTTTAAGAGATGTTACATGCCACAAGGTAGTTGGAAAATATTATAAGAGATGATACATAAGTGTGTGAATGTGTGATGATACTTTGCACATGGTGTGAAATTCAAAAATCTAATAAGATCCAAGTATTTATGAAGAATACATAGACTTGCACTAGTGGATGAAGGTTTCATGAGCCTTTGTACTTGGTAGTACACAACCATGTTTACATTGTGTAAAATTTTGGATTTCTCCATACTAATATGATGAGATGTAAAACATAACAAGATTTTTAAAAATTCTAAGACCATTCCCCATACATGCATTTTCCCATTTTTCCATTTTGACTCAACCTTTGTCTTTTTAGCTTGCCTTGACAGGTTGAGTAAGAATATTTTGGATTTTCCTCTCCATTCCTAGAACTTTCATTTTATGCTCCCCCAATTATCATGGAAGTTACACCCTAGTGGCTAAAAAAATTGACCATACATCTATGTAAGTGACTATGGAAGTCTTGTAATCCTTACAGGTAATCTTGTAAGCCACTTTGTGATAATTATGTAACCACTTCCTGCTGATAGAAACAATTTCACCACCATTGCATTTCTTACACCTTTTGTCACATGAGCATGATTTCTAGTCACATGAGTGTTTTGATTTGTTTAAAATTCAGTTTGATTTCATTCAACCCTCCTTGAATTTACTTCATCTTTGTTTAGATATAATTTCCACCCCTGATCAAGATTTGGATCTAGAGTTTAGTATTTGTTAGATATAAGCTATTCTTTAAGAAAATAAGTTGTATTCATTTCCCTAGATTTTTTAGAATTGTTAATTACCAAATATTTCATCTACAACTAGATATTTCATATTAGAATTATATAAGTAGAGGCCAATCCAAACTAAATAAGATTGCTTTCTTTCCTAAGAACTTCTAAGGTTATGGCTACTTATTACTATTATCACAAGGGATATACATAACAAATTATACCAACACTTCCAATATTTTTATCTAGCCTCAATCTACTGCGATATTTCCTCTATCCATCACCTAACTACTCCATATCTTCTTGCTCTACTAATACCACACATCCCATTCATTTGAGCACACAAGGAGAAAGTAATATGAGGGTACCCACATCAAAATCAATTTAACTAGTTCTAACTTTGGGAGAGAGGTTGGTGGGAATTTTATTTGATGTGTTTATTTGTTGTTTTATCTTATATTTCATTTGAAATATCACTTCCATAGTTTTAATTTTCAAAATATTCATTGAAAAAGAAAGAAATAAAAGTATCCAATTTGCATTAAAACCTCAATTATTTTAGTTTAAATTTGTATCCCTACTTGAGCTAGTCCCACATTTGGGGTAGTTTTAGAATTATATTCATTTTACTTTTTATGATTACATCTAGGTTAGATATATCATTATTTGCATTCAAATTCACATTTAGATTGAAAAGATAATAGGGTAGAATAGATTTTCTTTATAAATTCCAATTTTTTTATATTTATAGTAGATCACCTCTTTTATTTGAAATTAGTTTCATAGTTAAGGCTGGTTTTATATTTTCCATATTAAGTTAATTTAGTTTGTTGCATTTATATTTATAAAATTATTTCTTCGTATCATTGAATTTAGAAGAGAAAACTATAAAAGGGTTTATTTCACCATTGCATTGGCATAAGGTAGATATGCATTCATTATTTATTGTAATATTATTTAGGATTTTGAACTTATTTTGGTTGTAAAAATAAGTTATTTACTACTTGTACACATTCATGTAAATAACTTAGAAAACACATGAAAAAGAACTTGCATCTTGCATGTATATTCATATTTGTGTCAATTTATATTTTCTTATGAAATTCATGCATGCATTAATAGTTCATATTTAATTAGTAAGAAGGATTTGTATTTCCAACAACTCACTAGTTTATAATTAATCATTTAAACAAACATAAAAATGAAAACAAACACACTCCTATCTACATTAAATAAACCACGATTCACTTTTATATCAACATATAACCTTCCCACAACACAAGACCACCATTTAAAAATCAAAATACCTTCAAACCACTAAAAACCACAAGTATGTAGGAAAAAAACAACCACTTTTACAAATATTTATCTTATACCCCCTATATGGCTCTCTTTCAAGTCAAATCATATATAGCTCTCTTCTTTGAGTCGCTTCATCTATGTAGCCTTATATTATGCTACATATTGTACTATGCTCCATCTCTAACTAGTGCCGAATAGAGGATATTCATCACACCCTTAATTTGGATAGACAAATATTTTATAGTAAGGTAGGACTATTCCTACATGTTCCCACTCTTTTGGATCCCATGAACATTCAAGATGGCATTCGCATTGAATTTAAACATGAAGTATTCTGATCCACATCCTCACTGCACTAATTGTTAGGTAGTTGTGTGTTCTTGAAAATAAATTCCATTAACACCACTAATACTTACACCCTTCTACCTTATTAGGAGACCAAAATAACCCTTAGGGATTTGATTCACCTCTTATCATTGGGTCTAGCCTTGTCTCCTTCATTTTCTTCATCCTAAGCATGACCATCACCGGCCCACTAAACCACTAAATAACCACTAATTCCCACTTTTTCCCCATCTGGATATCCCTCCATTCACTAAAAAAATCAACTAAGATCTCCGAGGTTTATTCATCATTAAGTGTAAAAACTACATAAATTTCAAGTGTATTCAGTTTTATACCGTAGATGAACACTTTAGAGTATTCTTTAAAACGTTTGGTTTGACATGAAGCATCCACCTCAACATAATTATCCATTCATATCATCCAAACCATCCACTTAAACCCCATTATCACATCATAAATGCATCAAATACATTAGAATGACCCATGAGAATTCAAATATGTAGGGAAGGCCACCCTACACTTTCTAATGTATACAAATATGGTGAACTCGACATGAAAACTAGTTCTTTATCATTTCCAAATTCTTTTCATTCTTTCCACCTTCTCCCTCTCCCATTATTTTGTGGGTGTTTTTACACCCCAAAATATGTCGAAGAGAATTTAATAGGCCTTTGGTTCTTGAGGATTATTATATCTACAACCACTCTCAATAATTTCCTTCTCTCTCTACCTGTGTAGATAATTATTTCATCAACACTCAATCATGTACTTCCTATACCTACATTCCATAACTTGAATATAATGTTTAAATAGATGAAATAAATCAACCTCAAAAAAATTCAAGATGGTTTATTTGATCCAAAAACACATAGATTCAACTAGTAGAGATAGCCTTTATCGAAGCATCATGTCAAGAACAAAATTCCCGATGATGAACTTCTTGCATGCCTTTATCAAAATAGTGATTGGATCCATTCTATAGATGATTCATTCAATAGGCTAAAGAACACGCTACCAATTTTATGGGAAATAATACTACCTCCTTAAGACCCAAACCAAACCAAGAACATACAAATGAGAATGTAGTTTCTTAGAGATTTATAAAGAGATATCAATCTTCCCCCATAGATCTAAAAAATAATCATTTTCCCAACCAAAACTTGTAAGCTTCACCAAGTGACCTCATATCTACCTTCATGGGGGTAATTCAAGATTTGGAGGGATCCCAACATTATAAACCTATCAAACAAATTATTGAGCATGTGGGCCACACCATGAATAACCAAGATGAAATTCCCACCATCAATGTATAATAATTATAATAATATGTACAAAAATTACAACAATGTCAATAACATAACTACTTGGCACATCTAATCCCAAGAGACCTCTTCATAGGGGCCTATACATTGGGCATGGATTACATACGTACCCAAAATTGCATGTGCTACATTATTGGAAAATGGTTACAAAAGTCCCCAATGATGATGCATGTCCTTTAAGAAGGTGCTTGAGCTCCAAAACCCATTCGCAGTGTATATTTATAGCCTAGACATCCTTATTTATCCTTCCCACACTTTTCTTCCAACTTCTAGCTTCTTTCTATGCATGTTTTGGCCTTAGTGTCGGGACCACCTCCTGCACAGCAGACATCGGTCCTAAACACTTTTCCCAAAACTCTTCATGCATGTTTTTGACGTGTGATGCTTCACTTAACTCGACGTTTAAGATGCGTTTGTGAACCAAATTGCCTAAAAATAGTCTTGATGGCTTAATTTTCCTTTCCTCTTCTATTTTTAAATAGATTTAATTACTTTTAACTACATATTCTTTCCTTGAGCATGAAGGCACATCCCAGACCCAATTCTTATATATTCCATGCTTGTATTCAAACAAAAGGCTTGAGAATTTTTGTGTATCTTGAATTGTATTGTTGCCACAATCTTGTTAGGAATTGCATAGCCAAGCTCAAATCTCTTGTGCTATCTCTCTTATACTTGCATTGCATCCATACTGCCTTCAAGATTCCATTTCTTAAGCACCATCCTCCTATCGTTGTTCTTGCATTCCCAATCCCTTGGACTCATATGAACACTCGAGAGAAAGAAAGGACAAACTGAGGGGACAAATTACTACACAACTGGATTTACCTTTGTTCTATGAATTCCAAGTTGGATTTGTTGTTTGATTTCCTTCATTCTTACAATTTATCATTGTTACATCATATCAAATAGAGTAGAAATCAATTTCTTTTCATTTGCAAGTAATTAGTTAATTTCCAAGAGGGTTTAAATCTTTCATAGCAACCCTTGGTGATGGATCCCCTTCTTCCTATCCCTATGGATCTGAAGGAGAGAATATCTATAGGAGGTTTTCTACACATCATAGATCATTTGGAAAAGTTATTGTTTTAAGTTAGTTTAGTTTCAATACACTCAACACAGGTGAATAACCACACCAGGTTATTTTTCTTGTTTAGTTTTAGTGTAGAGATATTTTAATTATTTAGAATAGAAGAAAATTGTTGTTTGTGATTGTAATATTTTAGTTTTGTGATTTTTTAGATTAGTTTCCTTTCAGCAGTAGCATAGATTTTCAGTTTCATCTTAGTTAATTTTGACACTTCAAACTAGATGAACACTTAGATCTAAGTTATGCAAACAAACCATAGGGAATTTACGCTACCCATTCATAACCTCTAAATCTCCCCTTTTCCAATTTAGCTACTTAGAGATCACACTACCAGATCTTAGTCATTGATCCTCCTATAGCTAGCCACACACATTCAAGCATCGGCTGCTCTGGCATGACCTCGGGGGATTGAGTGTGGTTGAAGGTTGCATGTAGATTGTCATCTGTATAGTTACCATTCCTCATATGTCTATCCAACTTAAGGACATGTCAAAAACACCTTGTTATACCCCATTCCTTATAATATTACTTGCCACTTCTCGGTCATTAATGTATGCGGGACTTGGGCCAATTAGTGCATCTCAATTAATATGTTTATCCTAGCCAATATTTTATAGGTTCCTCTTTTGTAATTACCTTACATTCATATTACCATATGTTTTCCAAATTAGAACACCGTGATAAATACCTCTCCATGTATCTTACACATCCTACATAAAACATAACCTTTTTCCTTGGTGGTTTCCCACCTGATACCTATGTGAATCCACCTCCTCTACCTACCCATTCTAACATGCCCATTTTAGAATTTAGCACACAATGGACATATGATGAATACATAAAATATCCACATGATTATAAATTTTTACCATTTTCCTACCCCATCCATTATTATATGTTCCTAAGTATAAGGATGAAGGGAATCCTAATGCCCACATCACGACTTATGCAAATGTTGTGTGAGAATCCTCCCTTTGAATGGAATTGTCACTAATTTTTTTCCATATACATTTCAAGGGATAAAATTTGATTAGTACTAATTGTATGCATGTACAAAAATATAAGGTAATATAATAAAGTATTTAGCACCAAGTAAATCCTAGCTTAATTATTTAATCAAATACATAAATATAAATCATGAAAAGAAGATAAAAAATTGCACAAAGCATTAAAAAAGTACGCAAACCTCCCTCATTGGTTGGATTTTCTTTTAATATATAGATATTTCCTTATAAACCAAACACACGCAACACATGATCACAGAGATGATCAATAAATGGAAGAAGTCTCCTAAAAATGAAACAAAGGCCATGTTTGAATCTTCTATTACTACCTTTAGCAAATAAGGGGTTTCTCAATTTGGAAAGCCTTCCTATAATATAAATTGTCTCTTGAGTATGAGTACAGGTGTAAAATATTGTAAAGGTGTATATTAGTAAGAAGGTACTAGGTTTCTTTTATAGCTTTCCAATTTGGGAGAAGCATACATCCTAGTGAATGTGGGATAAAGGAGATGTAGAATTAGGAGTGGATAAACATGTTAGAAGATATTAATTAGGAATTAATGACCCATGAGAGTTAGGGAAGGTTTAATTAATCAATTGGGATTAATTAATAGGCCATGTTTATCTTGTAGAAGTTATTTGAAGATGATTTGGAGGGAAATTAGTCTAATTAGAGTGGTTTGAGTGTGCTATTTAATTAATGAGAAGATTTATTAATTGAATACAATATTTTGAAATGGAAATTAATTAATTAAAAGAAGATTTTAACTAATGAAGTGACATTAATTAGCATCCAAGATGGGCGAAGACTAATTAAATAATGAAATGTTGTTAATTAATTGAGAAGACAATGAATACTAACTAATTAAGAGGAAATCACTTATTGTAGTGCAATGACAAGAAGAAGACAATTATCACAATTTTAATATAAAATTGTGCGAGTGGAAATTAGGTGCCTACATTATTACCTACGTGAAGTTTTCATTCATTCATTATGATAAATAATAGCTAAATTTGTTAAATTTGTCGACATGAATAAGCTTTTGAAGACTAGAATTCAAAAATTCCTACACATCGAATAAGAACCTAATGAGTTTACATCTTGCATCATCACTAGGTTGTGGTAGGTTCTCTATAATTCTACAATGCTCCAAATTTTGACCAACGGAGCTACATGACCTATTCTTATATACCCCTAATAATAAAACCCGGAGAATATGAATTTTTTTCCCTATAAGTCATGTGAGGAAGTTTTAGAGAGCATGTTATGAATAAATCAAGATGCCATAGATAGTGGTTGTAGGACCTATAGTGATAACTAGAATCTTGTCTCCCTAACCGAAAAAATGTGGGATATCGAAAAATAATTCACAAGATGCTCGGGGTCTTCAAGGCCCAAAAGTCCTCAATTGCAATTATAATGCTACCATGGAAAGTGTTACATACCATATTAAGAGAACTAATGGCCCAAAAATGTTGTGAACCAAGCTAATAACAATAAAACATTTGAAAAATAAAAAATAACACACATGCTATCAATATTTTGGATTTTAAATAGACACAAGACCAAATTCATAAGCACAATGTGGCACAAAACCAAAAATGAGGTCATGATGGTCAATATTAAAATGAATATTGTAACTACCCAATAAATTTATAGAATGAATTCTACTAAGATCTTGACCCAAAAAATCATAACCATTGACCACTCGAGTATAAGCCTAACCAATTTTTCCTCTTCCATAGGATCATGGGTCATTACAATTACACTTGTAGGTAAAATAACAATTTTATGCAATGTTTTCCCAAAAACAAAGGAAACAATTCAACAAGAAATTTCTAGTGAACACAGGATTTAACTACCATCATATAACCCAAATCACTCCCATAGCACCTCAAAATGCTAATTTGCACATATATCAAAACTCATTTCTAAACCAAGATAGATGCACTACCCAAAGCATGCAACCAAATTATGCATCAAAAAAGCTATTGTAGTTTGTATTGAATACATTGAGGATTGAAATTTGAATGTGGTTAACCCCGACATGACCTTAAATTTAGGAACCTATTGGAAGACCCACATGATTAGTGTTATTGAGATAAAGGTTGATACTTAAGACAATTTTATTACCTAAAAAAGTGGCACCAAGTTTATACACCTAAAATAATTCCATTTATTAATTATATCTTCATGACATCTAACCTTATAAAATCCCACACTATCCCTTCATATTTAATAATTTATCTAATCAACCATATAATCATATCCTCATGTACTTAACAATTTAATATTTCCTATCCTACCTACCCACATACTATCTTAGGATATTTCCTACAAATCCCCCAACTAATATCCCATATAATCATTATTAAATTCTAATCTAATCCTCTCTTAACAACCACCTTTCTAGATTTTTCTAATGCTATAACTCTCATAATATACCACCTTCCATGAATGGAGGAAAAATCTAGAATCATCCACCTCTAGAATCTTACATCCCCTCAAATATCCTAAACCCTTTATCAAAATCCAACATGGATTCATTCTTTCCATTAAATCCTCAACCCATAAAATATAAATCAATACATACCCTATTAGAAAAAGCTTGAGCGGGAACCCATTAGCATACTAATATATTTGATCAACCATCATCATCCATCAAGGAATCATCAAATTTTAAGGGGAGGTACTATCAAGATTCAAGAAAAATTTCAATTTGAAGCAACCAACAATCCATCTTCATGAGAAAATCCAAAAATCAAAGAAAGGATCCTCTTCTTGGTAAGTTGAGGTATATCTTCCTTCCTTCCAAACTAAATACGAGTGTTTTCTTTTGAGTTAGAACATAGAGATTTTTGTATTGCATCCATGGTTTTCTACAAAGATATAATTTTATTGCACATGTTTTGAAACACCCAATGAGAATCCTACACTTTTTTAGTTCTTCATATTCATTAATACCTAATATCACAAGTGTCAAAGAATCAAATCCAACAATGCACAATTTTTTGAGATTCTTCAAAATTTCTCATCATTTTTTTCTGTATTCAATGATAAACATCATTAGCAATATTAGTAATTCCATTTTCATGGTCGAAAATTTCATTTTCATGGTGGAAAATTTCATTTTCATGTGAAGATAATCATTTTCATTTTCTACCTTGCAAGGTTTTGGAGCTCATAATTTTTGTTTGACACAACATCGGTTTTATACATCCCAACTTTGTTTTTGTTATAACACATTATTTCTCCAAGCCACATAATTTTCATGAAAAATTGTGTCATTATCCTGAAGTATAATCATCCATTTTATTAGCTTTTTCTCTTTATTTTTAGCTTTTAATCACTTTATACTTGATTGACATCATCTTATAAA
The DNA here is from genome assembly GCA_018340775.1 of Taxus wallichiana var. yunnanensis. NCBI lineage: Eukaryota > Viridiplantae > Streptophyta > Pinopsida > Cupressales > Taxaceae > Taxus > Taxus wallichiana. Next base: position 190,844,542 of record CM031234.1, read on the forward strand.
GCTAATAAACATAATCATGCATCTTGTTGTTTATGTTTTTTTATCATTTTAAGATAAAAATAACCATGTCATTATCATGACTAGTTGAGTCATTTTGCGAGTAACTATGTAATTTATGTGCTAACCATGTCATTATTGTGACTAACCATGTAGTTATCATTCCTAACCACATTGTTATCATAATTAATCAGTATCATTTTGAGAATAACCACGTTAATTTTACGAGTGTTATTTTTGACGATGACCATGTCATTTTCATGCATGACAACATCATTTTTATGTTTTAAATAATTTTTACCACTTGTCAAAGATATAAATTGAATCCAAACTACTAACTCTATATTGTGTAGCTTTGATTGGTCAAATAATTAATGTAAATAAATCATTTCAATAATCCATTTTTTAATTTTTATTGTATAATCATCGCGTATCTTTTGTATAGCTTTTGTGTGTGTGCACCTACTTAAAACTAAGTTGTGTATGCTCTCCCCTTGCACCACTTGGTGATATTGGGGATAAAAAAGTACCCTAGGCTCCCTCCTATTTTTTAGGTTTAACATGACATGTATTTGATCCCCATGTACTTACCATAGTTTTTAGGCATATTGTGATGTGGATTTGATCATTATGCACAAAGACACACCCTATGTTCTCGTGGGGTATACACATTTAAGGAGAGATGTCGTTATTGGATAATGTTGGAACATTTTTCAAGACATTAAGTGAGGGATTTCATTTCCTAATACCCACGCCTTAAGAAACATCCTTGCAAAATAGACTTGAGCCACATGTACCACAAGATATATAGGGGACACATATATCAAGCCTTGTTTAGCCTAGTCTTAATACCTTTCAACTACAAATGGTTAGTAGTATACGGAGAAAAACAATACCAAATATGTGCACTTTTTACCATATAACAGGAGGGTGGGGGAGAAATCTATTCACTTCTTTACATGAGTTATTGTCATCACATGTTTTCGCAAGGTTAAAAATTCAAATCTTGAACCTGTTGATGGCGAATCACAAAGACTCTGCAAATACCGCAACTCGATGGGTTGAGACTCTCAGTGCGATTGCATAACATGGAGATTTTCCCAAGTGTGGGACCTTGTAAAATCGGAAAAGCTCTCCGGATGAAGGCCAGTTCCTATTCCTCTGTTCATATAAACACGTAAAAATGGAGAGGGTTTACTCAAAAACCTAAACTAACTTGCCAAGGAGACAGGGTAAGAAGATGCATGAAAATAAAACCCAAACTAATAAAGGTGATGCACTGAGGAATGAAGAACACATGTCTTGCCAATAAACACAAACCATTAAAATGCAATGCAAGATCATGCACAAATAACCAAATTTATAGTGAAATATCAGGAGGATGCAAATGAACACAGAGAGGGTTGAGAATCATCCACAAACATGAATTATTTTCTCCAAAGATTGATACAATACACTACAAAATGCCAAGAGACAAAGTTGCATTACAGTTTTAGATGGGAGATTTGAACTCCACAAATTCACCTGCTAAAGAGAAGAAGGGAGGGGAAAAACAAGAATGTCCAACCTTTATAAAGAAGCCCCTCCTTACAATTTATAGGAAGAATGAGAGAGAAGAGAGAGGAAATCCAAATCTACCCCAACCACCTCTAGGTTACATTTAATTCATTTCATTATGGAGGTAGGTGAGAACCTTAGCAAACCCAAAAAGTGGCGAATCGTATTTTGCATTTTAAAGAATTTTTCTCACCAATTAAATATATCCAATCATAGTTGGATAGAGGACCTCGTAATATTTCCGAAAAGTCCAACCTTGCATGAATTCGAGCTCCCCGTGAAAAGTTATGGCCATTTGAATATCTCGGTCGGATCTACTTCTGGCGCGCCGAATGTTGCGCCTCAAGGTGCGCCATAAGCGCATCCATATTTGTGTCGACATCCTCTTACTTGTACCATAGGCATATCCATATTCATGTCGACACTCTCTTACCCGTGCCATAGGCGCATCCATGTTCATGTCGACACTCTCTTACTCGCGCCATAAAGCGCATCCATATTCATGTCGACACTCTCTTACCCGTGCCATAGGCGCATCCATATTTGTGTCGAAATCCTCTTACCTGTGCCATAGGCGCATCCATATTTTTTTCGACATCCTCTTACCTGCGCCATAGGCGCATCCATATTTGTTTCGACATCCTCTTACCTGTGCCAGGGTGCATCCATGTTTGTTTCGACATCCTCTTACCTGCGCTAGGGTGTATCCATGTTCATGTCGACACTCTCTTACCTGTGCCATAGGCGCATCCATATTTGTGTCAACATCCTCTTACCTGCACCATAGGTGCATCTATGTTCATGTCGACACTCTCTTACCTGTGCCATAGGTGCATCCATATTTGTGTTGACACCCTCTTACTCGCGCCATAGGCGCATCCATATTTTTGTCGACATCCTCTTACCTCGCACCATAGACACATCCATATTTGTTTCAAAATCCTCTTACCTATGCTAAGGTGCATCCATGTTCATGTCGACACTCTTTGACGTGTGCCTTTTACTCGCGCTTGCGGCGCGAACTTCTTCATGTCAACACCTTATGTGATACACCCTTTACCTTCTGTTATTCCCATATCTACCGAGGGGAAGATATATACAACAATTTGGTGACTCAACGGGATCACCTACCTGCTAGGTAGAAGATTAGTGGCCTTTTAGCAATCCATTGGGCATGGAGTCATAAGCAATAACTTGAAACCAACTTGATCTCTGATCCCGAGCCTGATACCGCAACTCCTTCTTCGAGAGCATGCTGAACTATAGAAATTCAACCTGAGAGCAACAAAACCTGTGCCGGAGCACTTAGGGAAATTGAAACCTAACTACAACAAGACAATGTGCATACGCACTTAGAGGAATTTGAAATCTAGGATAATATTTACAAGGGTAAACCTTTTCCTTTTAGTAGCAATGTTTAAGGTAGATTCCGTTAACCGAATCGGGAGTTCTTCTCCATCCAATGTAGACAATTGGAAGGAATTACTACTTCTACATCCCGTGACCATGTAGGGGCCACCCCAAATGGCATCAAACTCCGGAATGCCTTCTTGGTTTTTCCCGATCTACATCCCATTTCAAAACTAGGTCCCCTTCCCGAAGGTCCTTGCTCTTGCTTTCTTATTAAACCATCTTTTTACTAAGGCCCGATCCTTTTCAATCATCGAATCGCATGTTCTCTTATTTCTTCCGATTCCATCAACTCTGCATACCGCCTCCATTGGTTCAAACTCGCATAACTCCAATCGCTTCATGAGCTCCAATGTTGGGAATTCTAATGATATAGGCACACGCCTCTTTCCCATAGACCAACTTGTAGGGAGAATCACCCGTAGATCTCTTTGAGTTATCCCGTCAGCCCATAATGCTGATTTTATCTTGGTATGCCATGTCCTTTGGTTTTCATCCAGAGTCCTTATGATGATTCTTAGCAAATTCTTGTTCGTGGACTCTGCTTGTCCATTACCCTGCAGGTAATAATTTGAAGAGGTGCTCAAATAAATTCCATTCTTGACAAGACATTCTCAGTAATCTTGGAACCTATGAATGCCAATGCATTGTCTGATATGATAGTGGTCGGCACACCGAACCTGGTCACTATTCCTTCATAAAAGTCTAGTATGTTAGACTCATTTGCTTCTTTGAGCACTACTTCTTCGGTCCACTTGGTGAAATAGTCCGTTGCCATGAGAATCCACTTGTGGCCTTGGCTTGAGTTTGGATTTATGACCCCAATGAAGTCCAATCCCCATTGCATAAATGGTTGGTCAACCAAAATTGGGTGCAATGGAAGCACTGCTAGTCTTTCTTTTCTCGTGAAGAGTGCACATTTCTTGCACTTTCTTATCCATGTATAGCAGTCGCTGAACACTGTGGGCCAATAATACCCTACCTTCATTATCTTGAGAGCTGTTATCCATGGGGAAAATGTCCTTTAGAATCTCCATCATGAAAATATCTGTAACACCCTCTCAATTTGATCTATCCCAATGCACCTCAATAGAACTCCATTGATGTCTTTCTTGAACAAAACACCATCAACAAGCACATATGGAATGGCTTGTAATCTAAAGTATCTCCTCTTTTCTTTGCTCATTTCTAGAGGGCATAGGCTTGCCTGTAGGAAGTGTATCATATTCTGAGTCCAACAAGGAGTGGGCACATCATCATTTTCCTATTCTTGACCATCTTGTAGTACCAAGACAGTCTCTTTTTCATCACCTACTTCAACTTGCTGACTCAAAGCCAGTTGTTCACATGATCCCTCTCCATGAACTAGCTTAGTGACCTTGATCTTGATGTCATATTCCATGACACGGGTTATCCATCCTGCACGTTTCTCATTCAAATCCTTGTTTAGAAGGAAGTCCTTGACTCCCGCATGAGAGACCAATAATTGGACCTTGTTGTTTGAGAATAGGTGCTTGAATTTCTTAAGCTTCTAATCACTGCAAGGATATGTTTTTCAATGAAACAGGACCTAGTTTCATATTCCTCCAATCCTTGACTGAAGAAAGCGACTAGTTGTTCTAATCCTTCCTTGTTTCACTATACCAGGATTGCAGAAATTATGTCTCCACCACCGAAGGCATATAACATGAAGTCCTTGGAGAAGTCTAGATTGACGAGAGTTGGAGCTTGAGATATAGCCTCTTTTATTGCCTCAAAACTTGCCTTGCCTTCAGATGTCCACTTAAATGCCATGCTCTTCTTCAACATCAGCGTTATTGGCTTTACGAGAGCTGCAAAGTTTGGAACAAACCTGTTGGAAAAATTGATCCTTCCTAAGAAGCTTTGAAGAGCCTTCTTATGACTTGGTAATGGCAACACTCAAATTGCTTCAACTCTTTCTGGTCAATCGTCAATCCCTCTCAAACAATATGGCATAGAAGTTTTCCTTCATGAGCCAATAATATACATTTTTTGGGGTTCAATGATACCCCAAAACTTCTACACCTATGAAATACTTGCCTCAAATGAAAGAGGTGATCCACTGCATTTTTAGAGAATACAGTGATGTCATCAAGATATATTAGAACTATTTTATTGATCAATCCTTTGAATGCCATATCCATTGCCCTTTGGAAAGTGGCTCCAGCATTTGATAGCCCAAATGGCATCTTCTTGTAGGCATAGGTGCCCCATTTGGTGGTGAAAGCCATCTTAAACTAGTCATCTTCTTTCACCATTATCTGATTATACCCTGAGTAGCCATCTAGGAGAGAGAATCTCTCCGAACCGGACACCACTTGCAATATTTGTTCCATTGAAGGAAGTGGGTAATGGTCTTTGAGAGATGCCCTGTTTAGGTCTCGGAAGTCCACACACAACCTAATTTCTCCACTCTTCTTCCTGACCAGAACCAAGTTTGCAACCCAGCTTGAGTGCTTGATCGGGAATATAATGCTTGCCTCTATTAGCTTGTTTAGCTCTTTCTTCATTAGAGGCTCAATGTGAGGGTTGACTGGTCTCTGCTTCTACCTGATGGGCTTAGCATCTGGATCCAATTCTATGGTATGTTGTGCCAACTTCGGATTGAATCCTCTCAAGTCTTCATAGCTCTAAGTGAAGACATCTAGAAATTCTTGGCAAATTTGTATGAAATCTGATTTCTCTGCTCAAAGGGCCACTTTACCAATTTGAAGTGTTTTGCCTTCCCCAACCAGAATTGGCTCTAAATCTTCTCTCTTGACCTGTATGTTAGCCTTTTCCTTACGAAACTGGTCGTTAGGGTTGAAGATAGACTCCAATGTTACTAAACCCTTGGGAAGCTTGTTTTCCATAGCTGCACTACTTGATCCCCGTACTACTGCTCTAGTCTATCCTGATTCCTAGCTGAGAATTCAGCCTCTTCTTGCAAAAAATTGATGATTTATTGATCATTCTCAAACACCTGCCAGCTTGTGTTATTATCTAGAACTGCTGGCCTCACAATCACATGGATATGTGGTTGTGTTTTTTCCTTTGATGTTGTCAACCACATCAAACATTGCTCCAATTGCTGCGAGCCTATCCGCGGCTTCATTTTTCTTCCTAGGTATGGACACGATGTTGAAAGCTTCAAAATCCTCAATGAGGTCCCATACCCTGTTCTTGTAGTTCTTCGAAGGGTAGGTCATTCTTTGTAACATGTTGTCCCCTGACTTGGTTGATGATTAGCTTGCTATCTCCAAACACCTGCAAGTTCTTTATGCCCTTTTTCTTGGACCAATGAAGTCCATGAATCAATGCCTCATATTCAGCTGTGTTGTTTGAATAGGAAAACTAGAAATGGAAAGCTGAATAATATTTGATTCCTTGAGGTGAAACAAGCATAGCTCCTCCTCTTGCACCTTGCCTACTCCTTGATCCATCGAAAAATAATTTCCATACCTCATTGTCATCCTTATGGTCTGGTTTGGTGATGCTAGGAATAGACTGGTTTTCTTCATGTATGCAATAGACTCCTAGCTCAGATTCTTCTACTTCTTGGTAGGGATCAAAAGCATGTACCTTGCTTGCCCATTCATCAAGAGTCAAATCTGGGATGCTTCCAACTTTGGTGTCAGCTTCATCTGTGCTTGGATAATCTTCTTGATCAAATGTGAACAGTTGGCATTGATTTGGCTTGGAGTATGAGGCTCAATATGAAAGTTTGCAATTGGTTCGAGATCTAATTGTGACCTTAGTACCATATCTTGTTCTGAACAACATGTGTGACCAATCAGCAGATAAGTAGCCTCCAATTCTAGCTGTGAAATCCCTTGATAAGCATAGGGCAAAGAGTGGTGGCAAATCTATCACTGACACATCTTGCAAAATGGTAACATTGGGGCATGCATGCAAGATAAGATTCAAACCTTTAATCACTCCCACCATTGCTACGTTGTCCCATCCAACTACACTACCCCCTTTGATATGACTTCATATTGGAGACCCAGCTGATCAGCTATTTGCTTAGGCATGATAGAACTACTTGCCCTGGAATCAATCATGCAATTGTGTACTAGTTTATCCCCAATGATTAATGAAACATAGAATGGAGGGGGTTTCAAAACTTTACCTTGTTGTCCTCCATGATTCCCTTCAGGCTGAGCAGCATTTGTGAGGACATTCTCTTACATATGGACCTACTGGTTCGAAGTTGACCAATTCTTCATGGCAGCTTATAGAAGATCTCTTTGGCCTGGGATGGATAAAGATTCCCACATTGATGTATTCACATTTGTCTTCTTCATTTGATCAATGATGCTAAATGGGGATGAAACATCTCTCTGTTGTCCTTTAACATGCACATTCCTTTCTTGTGCATGGGCAGCAATAGATGGCATTTGAGTTGGCTTAGAAGGTGGTTTGGGCTGTCCTTGCATGTTTGGGACTGTATTTTTCTTACCAGCACCTTGTGGAGTGATGGAAGGTTGTAGATCACTTGGAGCCAATGACTGCCCTTCACCAATATTCCTCTTCTTTGATCTTGTGTTAGTTGCTACACTCTAAGAAATTGTTTGATTCATGCCACAAAAATCCTCAGCTTGCCAATTCGCAAGTGCGGTATCATTTGGAGCTATGTTTTGCTGAGATGTCCCTTGTTGCTGATTTGTTTCTTGACTCACTTCACCCTCAACGCCAGTAGTTGTCACCATCAAGGCTTGGTTTAAAGCACCATTAAAGCACATAGATTGGTTGTGAGGTTCATTGCATGGGAAACACCAATCATACTCTTGAGCTATGTTGTTTTGGACTGGCACTAATGCTTTAGAAGAAGATGCAACATTGGGGTTATAGGGCTGAAATGGTCTATTAGCGGGAGGCCTTACTTGGCTTTGATTTTGATTTGCAGCTGAGCTGGTGACCTATTTTGTTGGTATGGGAACCTAGCCTGTACTGCTTGAGGCCGATACGTTCTCAGCACTTTGAGCTTGTTGTATTTTGATAGTCACCAGATCATTTCCAAGTTTTTACAACTATTTCATAACTTCTTGGAGTTCATTTGAAGCACTAGAGGATGAACTAGAAGTTTCATTTGAACTTTGATTTCTAGGAGTGGGAATAAGAGCCAAAGTGGGTGCCTGACTAGTGCTTAGATTTTCTAAGTTTGGATATAAGGGCATGGGAGGACTAGGAGCTAGCTTACCAGCTTAAATAAGACATTTTTCGGCCCTAATGGCAATGCTATAAGCAACAGGTAAGGTTGTGCCTCCCATAGATTGAATTAACATAGAAATATCAGAATTCAAAGCTTTAAGATAATATAGAAAAGCACCTTTAGCTGTTGGCCTAACGGCCACTGGAATCCTATCCCAAGACCTTTGAAATCTAAAGTTGAAGTCAGTTAGCTGCTCGTTGGGAGCTCTCTTGATAGTTTTCAATTGTTCTAGTAGAGACAAATTGTCTCCCTTTTCTCCAAACTGCTCATGGAGAATTATGCATAAATGATTCCAATTTTGGATAAAACCAACTGCAAGGCTCCTAAACCATTGCAATGCCTTCCCTTTGAATGAAGATGCCAGAAATTTGACAGCAACATCCATTTCATTTATCTCATGGATTACACAAATGTTAGAAATGTCTTTGACATGATCACCAAGAGTGGTATGATTTTCTCTAGTGAAAAATGGAATGTTCTTCAATGCTACAATTGGAACTGGATTCTGTGCATTGAGGGCAAGTGGGCTGCTACCAGTGAAATTGACAAAGGGATTTGGTGGTAGATGTGCCATTATGATTGGCCTAAGAACTCTGGTTGATGCGAGAAAAGGTCTACCAGGTGGAGGTGTAGAAAAGGTCCGGTTAGGTGGAGATGGTGATCTTCATGGTCCTCTTCCTCTCCTTCCTCTTCCTAGTGATAGCTGTAAGTGGAAAAATAACCCCTCTTCTTGAGTATCAGACCTGGTTCGAATTCTTCTCATGCACTTGGGCAACTATTCTGCTACACCACTGAATTCTATCCCTTCGGAGTCGCCAGATGTGTTAGAGAATGAGCCTGAAAACGCTGGATTTGCCAAGTTACACACCAAACTTGACAATATTAAAAATAAAATTTAAAAATTTGAAGGATCTGAAAGATACAGTTCTTCAATTCAGTTATCGGGTCTTGTTGTGCAGCTACTAATCCCCGAAAGGTACAGGTGAAACTCAGGTCATGCAAGGCAACTGGGAAAACCTGAAATACTAAAAACCATGAAATTTTGAAAGTCAAAATATCAAAAATATAAGAATACCCTTTTGAATATTATCCCCCGATCTATCAACTGGTGAAATTTTGACTTGTTTCGAGCAAGTTAAGTCCTTGAAAATTGATTTCAAAGTTCAGCCTAGAAGGTGAAAAATCTGAAATTGTAAAACCTACAATTTTTTAGTCCAAATTTCTTGAAAACTCCTTCAAATCTATGGAATGACCTCTTGTCCCACCGGCATGCCAAAAATGTTGATGGTGAATCACAAACCCTCGAATACTACAACTCGATGGGTTGAGACTCTCAGTGCGATTGCATAACATGGAGCTTTTCCCAAGTGTGGGACCTTACGAAATCGGAAAAGCTCTCCTGGATGAAGGCTGGTTCCTATTCCTCTGTTCAGATGCACACGTAAAAATGTAGAGGGTTTACTCAAAAACCTAAACTAACTTTCCAAGGAGACAGGGTAAGAAGATGCATGAAAATAAAACCTAAACTAACAAAGGTGATGCACCAAGGAATGAAGAACACCTATCTTGCCAATAAACACAAACCATTAAAATGCAATGCAAGATCATGCACAGATAACCAAATTTATAGTGAAATATCAGAGGATGCAAATGAACATAGAGAGGGTTGAGAATCATCCACAAACATGCATTATTTGCTCCAAAGATTGATACAATACACTACAAAATGCCAAGAGGCAAAGTTGCATTACAATTTTAGATGGGAGGTTTGAACTCCACAAATTCACCTGCCAAAGAGAAGAAGCGAGGGGCAAAACAAGAATTTCCAACCTTTAGAAAGAATCCTCCTTACAATTTATAGGAAGAATGAGAGAGGGAAGAGAGAGGAAATCCAAATCTACTGAACCACCTCCAGTTGCATTTAATTCATTTCATTATGGAGGTAGGTGAGAACCTTAGCAAAACCCAAAAAGTGGCAAAATTTATTTTGCATTTTTAAGAATTTTTCTCACCTAATTAAATATATATAGTCATATTTAGACAAATGACCTCGTAATCTTTCCGAAAAGTCCAACCTTGTATGAATCTGAGCTCCCTGTGAAAAGTTATGGCCATTTGAAAATCTGGTCGATCTCGCTTCTTGTCGGCACTCATAATGTTGCAAGCCTCCTAAAGGTGCACCATAGGCGCATCCATATTTGTGTCGACATCCTCTTACCTATGCCATAGGCACATCCATATTTATGTTGACACTCTCTTACCTACGCCATAGGTGCATCCATGTTCATGTCGACACTCTCTTACCTGCGCCATAGGCGCATCCATATTCATGTCGACACTCTCTTACCTGTGCCATAGGCACATCCATATTTGTGTCGACATCCTCTTACCTGTGCCATAGGCACATCCATATTTGTTTCAAAATCCTCTTACCTGTGCCATAGGTGCATCCATATTTGTTTCGACATCCTCTTACCTGCGCCAGGGCGCATCCATGTTTGTTTCAACATCCTCTTACTTGCGCTAGGGCGCATCCATGTTCATGTCGACACTCTCTTACCTGCACCATAGGCGCATCCATATTTGTGTCAACATCCTCTTACCTACACCATAGGTGCATCCATGTTCATGTCGACACTCTCTTACCTACGCCATATGCGCATCCATATTTGTGTTGACGCCCTCTTACCTGCGCCATAGGCGCATCCATATTTGTGTCGACATCCTCTTACCTGCGCCATAGGCGCATCCATATTTGTTTCAACATCCTCTTACCTATGCCAGGGCGCATCCATGTTCATGTCGACACTCTTTGACATGCACCCTTTTCCTACGCCAAGGCGCAAACTTCTTCATGTCGACACCTTATGTCGTGCGCCCTTTACCTTCTGTTATTCCCATATCTACCTAAGGGGGAAGATATATAGAATGAACCATGATAACTCAACCCAAGTGTCAAAAAATTATTTGAAAACCCTCTTGAACCCTTCGTCAGATTAGTTTTCCCTCTATATCATGCCTATCCTCATATTATTTTGTATAAATTTTCCATAATGTTTGATTTTTTTTATAAGGTCGTTCAACTCATTTAATGAATTGATTTCAAAAGAAAAATCATCAAGAATTCTAGAAAGGATATTTTTAGTATTTTTAGGAAAAATTTGCATCCTCCAGACTGATCCAAAATTCCACAACCATCTATAGGTGGTGTTGAATAGTTTAGAGAGTAATTGAATTGATTTAGGAAATTTTAGGGAAGTTTTGGAGGTTTAGGAATGATTGCAGTGAAAGCGGGGTTTTTAGGGGTAAGAAGCATGTAGTTTAAAATGGTACCTAAAATTTGGTAGTGGATTCAGGGAGATTTTTAAGGAAGTATTAGTTACTAAAATAGTCATTGGAAATAATGAATAGTTATCTACATGATAGAAGTTTCAAATCTTTCACAAGACATGTTTATTTGTTAGGAAATCTCAGTTGTCTAAACAAACCCTCTTGTCACAAGGAAAAATGAGAAATTTTAGGAGTTTCATAAATAATTGAAGGATGATACCCATGAAATGGTTATTAAAATTATTCTAGGAGTCAAAATAATATATAGTTTCACCAAAAAGACTTCCTAGAGCTCTAACAATCTCGTCTTCAAGGTCTCTCTCTCGCAAGGTACGTTTCTTATACTTAGCCAATTTTTAGTGAGGATACTTGTCACCTCTAGGTTGAGGTGAACTTTATGTCCCTCATTTCCCCATTCCCAAGGGTATATAGGGAAATATAAAAATTTCCCCACATCAACCATTCCTCTAGGTTCCTCACATGACCAAGATGAACACCTCGTATGGCTTATCTTCCCATTTTAGCTCCTCCCATCATGCAACAAAAATGTACCACTTGTCATCGCTAGATGAGGAATTTTTTTCCATCCCTCCTATCCATTTCCCAAGGGTGTTAGAGTAGGTATTTACCTTAGCTCATGTTCACCTAGGTACTTTATTTACCTTTATTGTATTTATCCTCACCCACTTATGTGTGTGGATATTTCTTTTATCTTATTTAGATATTATCTAGTTGTTAGGTATAGTTGTTTCCTTGATATATGGTATTGACTAGGTCCTTGATGTCTAGTTCTCTCATAAATCTATGGTCTTGACTAGTTCTTTAATGACTAGTTATTTCCTTGATTTATGGCTTGATCTACGACCTTGACCGGTTCTTAGATTGTTATTCCTTGCCTATTTAAGCAAGGCCCATTCTCAATGTATTGCATTGAGTTCCATACTAATATATGATATTACTACTCATTTGTTTGCAAATGTTTTATGTAAAGCTATTCTGGTGAATTTCTTTCATTTTATTGATCGTGGTGTTTGATTAGCATCTGTGCACCCATTAAAATCCTTAGCCCTTGGTCATATGGTATGGTCATATGAGGGCTTAAAGCTTGTGATTCCTACTAGTAGGTGCTTAACTTCAACCCCCTTTAATTTTATTTGTGTGGTGAAGGAAACAACATTTTATTTTGTTTTAGTGGCACCTAAAATAAATAACAGAGCAAAATATTAAAAAGCTTGTAACTTTTGATCGGTAACTCGGTTTTGAGTGCCGTTTTTGCAAAAGTTCTTGTTTTTTCATGATCTTTCCATTGGAAATATTTATTTTGAGACTTGCACTATAATTATAAAGTGCTAAATATGGAGGAGTGTTGTAATCAATTGTGGACGTAATTTCAGTTGAGCTCGACGTCCTAAATTTTTGGGAGTTGCAGTTTGTACCTATCATGGATTTTGAGAATGATATGCTTTTCTTTGAAGTATGTGGACTTCAAGAGGATATTGTAAAATTTTTGGAAGAAAATAGATCACTCAAGAAGCGAAATTCTCTTCTACAATCACTCATTCATGATAAGGATACAATAATACACTTCCTACAAAACAAACTTGCTAGCCTACAACATCACCATCATATTGTGGACAACCATATCCATGCTCCTAGTCCACTTGCAGCTTGTTGCTCTTGTACCCATTGACATTGATCTTCCAGTCTTTGAGCTTGAACCTGCTTTTGATGCTTCTAAACCTATGAGGCTTATTACTGCATGCTCTTCCACATCTGTGCCTATTACAATACCACATGTTGTGTATCCTATTTCTACTCAACTACATGGATTTTTTTGAGAAGCATACTATTGCATTCAGTTCTCGCATGCTTTGTTCTATGGGTCTCACTAGCAGAGTCATTGGAAGACATTCACAGGGTATTGTTTCCTCTATTCCACATGTTAAGTGGAATTCTCGTCATGACATTGGTTTTCGAGTAGATACTTCATTGGGATCACACATTGACATAGCTCCTTTTTTGTTCGCTCGACTCTTTCTGAGGATCCTAAGCAACACATGAGTTCTACATCTTCACTCAGGCTTAAGAAACTGATATTTCAGTTGTCAAACATGATCAACCTGACACACATTTTGATGTTCTTTTGCATGCACCCATTGTGCATTTTGTACCAAGTCATATGCAAGCATCTTCTTCATCCATCTGTGTTGATTTGGGGTGGATATCTGATCACTCGTGGCGGCAACATAGGCATTCATTAAGAGGAATCTACAGGCATGGATCCTCCACCATTTGGCCTCTTGCTCCACTTTCTATACCTTCTGCATTGTAATGCTTCTTTTTTGAGCATTTTTCTTTAGCAGGTGTAGTGTATCTCTCTTGTTTGTTGAGAGATTTTGTATCTATATTTTCAACACTTTTGGCATGTTGACAATATCTCTTATGGGGGATCTATTCTGGTGCATTCTAGTGTTATTTTTTCAGTGTTCAAGTAGTTGTTTTGACAACTCATATATATTTGTAGTGCCACTCCACCCATTCAGCAATATGGGAGGGTGTGGTGTTGATCCTGCTTCTTCGGGTTTTGTGTCCTTGCCTTGTTACCTTGGCTTTTCTTGGATCATGACACTCTAGATTTTGTGTCCTTGCCTTGTTGCTTTGGTTTTTGTTCTTGGATCATGGAACACCTATTTGCAACACTTGATCAAATTATGTTTGGTGTTTTTTTACACTTTCGACATCACTCCATTGATAGTCTCCTTGTATGGAGTTATTCTGGTGGAGCCCAATGTTAGTTGTTTTTGAGTTTTGTGATCGAGTAGTGGATTCAAACCACAGTGCACACCAAACTTCTTCAGCATTGTACAAGTTTTTTGAGCTGAGCTTCTTAGGATGCCTTGGAGTGGGTCTTTACTCTCTTTACTTTGTTGTTACTTGGTTTTGGGTACCTTACGGTGTCCCTTTTTTCCAGGTTATTGTACATGAGTACCTCATCAGGCCTACTTTCCGGACTCATACTGTGGACATGCCACATCTATTTTGGCCCCTAGCTTCACTTAAGGGAGAGTGTTAGAGTAGGTATTTACCTTAGCTCATGTTCACCTAGGTACTTTTTTTACCTTTATTGTATTTATCATCACCCACTTATGTGTGTGGATATTTCTTTTATCTAATTTAGATATTAGGACATATTATCTAGTTTTTAGGTATAGTTCTTTCCTTGATCTATGGTATTGACTAGATCCTTGATGTCTAGTTCTCTCCTAAATCTATGGTCTTGACTAGTTCTTTGATGACTAGTTATTTCCTTGATTTATGGCTTGATCTACGACCTTGATTGGTTCTTAGATTGTTATTCCTTGCCTATTTAAGCAAGGATCATTCCCAATGTATTGCATTGAGTTCCATAATAATATATGATATTGCTGCTCATTTTTTTGCAAATGTTTTATGTAAAGCTATTCTAGTGAATTTCTTTCATTTTATTGATCGTGGTGTTTGATTAACATCTGTGTTCTTGGCTTGGTATGATCTGGTTATCATTCCTTTCAAAGGGAACAAGAAAATTCACCCCACTCTATCCCTTTCTTTGGTTTCACATCCGACATATTTCTAGTCCCATAGTGCTTAAGCAAGTTTTTCCTCCTCACCTTCTCGCTAAATCTTGTGTCACCACTTGTCATCACCACATGAGGGTACATTTTTATATCCCTCTTATCCCCATTCCAAAGGGTATAGAGGGGAAAATAAAATTCACCCCACTCTATCCCCTTCCATGAATTTCCATATGACCCAATTCTTTCCCCTCGGTGTTAAACGATGATTTTCTCTCGCTTCCCAAACATGTAATCAAAAGGTGACACTTGTCAAGCCCATATGAGGGTGAATTTTCTTGTCCCTACTATCCCAATTCCCAAGGGGACAATGGGGATAGAAAAATGTGCCCCATACCAATAATTTAAAACCCTAACTCTTTAAATTCTTTCTTCTACCACACTTGTTAATGCAAAAACACTACCGTGCAGTAGGTATAAATGCAAAATAAAACATTTTGACCTCATTTCTTCTCCTAGTTCAAACCATACCTCCATTTTTTCTTCTTTAAACCTCCAAAACCATATTTTTACCATAAATTTTTTTAAAATTTATCTCGGAGTAGCCATGAATGTAAAAACCATGAAAAACTCATAAATTTCAAACCTGTAAGGTTAATCCATTGATATTTTCTCAGTTGTTCCTCATTCTAGGAACATTCAAGAATATAATAATAAAAAAGTGAATGACGCCTAATTTTAATGTAAAAATCCTATTTTGTGCCCTAAATGATGATTTTTTTATTTCCAAGAATTCTCGTAGACATGATCGAGGTGAAATTTGGAACACAAAGTCTTGGAGATTAGAAGTATCCATTGAAGACATTTTCATTGTAAACAAATATGGGTAAGTTATATTTATAAAATAGTAATTATATGGTTCCATCACTTAATAAAAATAGAAATTTACTAAAAATATAAAGCTCTCTTAGATCAGTCCATTCAAAAACAATGTGATGGCATACTAGGTCAATCGACAATTTTTCCTAAAAATAAAAAAGTAAAAACAAATTTCCAAAAATAGAAACTATCAAAAATTAGAAAATAAATATACCTTAATGTATTCTTAGTATGTTAAGGGTTTTAGAAAATTGAATTCAAGTAAGAAAATCACTTTTTCCCAAAATAGCATCCCCTAAACCCTAATTACTAAAAATATAAAGTCTCTTATTCAGTTGCTATCATCTTCATTTTATCTCATCTTATTGATTTTTGAAAGTATGAAGTTCAAGTTTTCTAGTCTAGATATTGTTTCAGCCCTAGTATCATAATATCTAAGGGTGGGTGACAATAATGTTTCTCATATGAACTTAGAAGATCTCAAGAATCAAATGCTCGGTGGTCTCAAGGAATATGTGGAAGACAAGGTGTTCACAAGTGGATTGTACACTTTAGGTGGTAATCTTGTGTCTATCTAAAGTAAGGGGTTGGTATTTGCATGTTATTATTACTACAAACTAGAGTCAATAATCATAAGGGTAGAAGAAAAATCAATTATGGCAGTGCTCACTCCAAAGGGAATTTATGTAGACACCAAATTTATGTACTTGGGTATATTTCTAGGTCTTAAAAGTATGCTAGAATTTACATGATTCCTAAGTAATAAAACAAGTAAATGAAAACCCCATTTGGAATTTTACTTTGTTTTCCACACTTTTATTTATTTTATACATCTTGCACTCTGCCAACATTTGACTATTTTATCTTGTTATGGTCTTAGACATTGGCGCCTGATTGGGACACTAGTGTCGTGCTCTCATCCTTATTTACCTTTTTCTTATCTTTTTCGACCCCTTTGACTTCTTAATTAATTTTTAATACTTAGGGTCAACCTTTCAATTGTCAATTGTGAAATTTAAACAAAGGAATCATATAAATACACAGCTTATGCTTTCAAAATAAAGGACCAAGCACCAAGTATCATACTATTACCTAAGCTTGCATATAAAGGCATAAAACACTTCAAATCATCCATCTAAAACACTCAAGGGACAAGGGATGTATCATTTCTACATATACAACATAGGAGGGGAATTCTATTCTATTCCAAAACACACATTTTCATTTGGAGTGTTCTAGATCTAGCCCACTATCATATCAAGCAACTTTCACAAGGAAATCCTAGGGAATCATTACACACACATTCACAAAGAACTACATGGAATATAAAATATAGTGAAATTATCAATACAATTTCAATCTTTGGGTGACCACTAGGGTCATTCCAAATCCACATTTTGCATCATTTTTATTAGATTTGATGTGGTTTGTAGACATGTGCATTTAGACAATTTTATTTTGCAAGTTACATGTACATTCAGTGATCAAGGAGTGAAACCAAAGTGACAAACAAATACCAACATCAAAGATCTTCATCTTGCATAGAAAATATCAGACCCAGATCATTCACACAGATGCTAAAACCCATAATTCACACTAGTGCCCATGAAATCATGTCCTCTCATGGGTGCTGCTGTCTGAACATTCCTAAGTTTCTAAACCTCCAGCAAGACTTGACAACACTCTTCTTAGTCTTTTTCAGATATTCACCTTCCCAAATCACTTCCATACTACTTAGGAATCAGTTAATTCCTTTTATCTCCTCTTATTCTTAGGGTTTTATATTATATATGCTTTTTTTCTTGTGTTTTACTGTATATTAGCATTTGTATATCATTCATTACAGTAGTTACTCTATAATTAGATTTAATTCAATTTATATTAAATCATTTGGTGAACCCAATCCTTACATACTCATTATCAGATCTTTCATGGCTTCCCCATTGTATATCTATGTTCAACTTCATAATATCCTCATTAAGCATGTCCTAGTTGATTATTTAGACATGGTATTAACATATGTAATCTATTCTTTCTCCATCAAATAGGGATTTTTGCTACTCATCTCAATCCAATAATATTTGTATCCATGGATTTGATAATATACCTAAGCAATTGTTGGGCACAATCTCTCTTCCCATTACTATGGGATATTGCACACTTAATGTTATGTCATGTTATGCCTCATGATGTTCCTTATAATATCCTTCTAGGAAATCATTGGTTACACACTATACATACACTTACATCTACACATGCCATAACACACAATTCCCTTACTACAACTTCTTAGATGGATAGTGCTATAGTAGATTCTGCACCTCATGTTGCTACTCCTTATGATATTCCTCTTACACATGATGCTCATGAAATTACCTACATTGCACATCCTTATCCTCTTGGAATTTACCGTAGTGTTTCTGATTTACATGATCAATTATTTATTGGTACCCATGATACTCATCCCATTGTGTCTTAGTGTCAATACACTTCTATTAATCATATGATTAGTGCTTCCAATGTTACATCTCTCTCCACATATTCATCACTACAAGCTAGACCATTTTATGTTGGTTTTATACTGATTCAAAATCCTCGCACTTTCCACAATCCTATGCATGATTCATTTACAATGGATACACCTTATCTTGTTACATTCATGGGGACATTCCATTCCACCCTTTCTACATTTTTGTCTATAATTGTAGGGGCTAGTTCATGCTGATTTAATCCTTCTAATATTCCCAAATTGTACTCATTACTTTTCATTACTACTAATAAACATCTCATAATTATATATGTTACGTATATTTTTTCCCACATACTCATCCTTATGTTTACACTTAATTTTTCCACTATTTCCAACATGTACAATGATACACTTATTATATTTTCTCCTAATGGGTACATTATTATTTCTTATACACTTATGATTCATCCAGTTCAGATCTTAAAACCTACTAGGATTTTCCCTCACCATGTTGAAATTATTCGTTGGTAGCTTTTGTAATATTATACCTATTCTAATTATGCCACCATGGAATAGATCTCCATTACTCACACACTTAGGGGGAATCAAAATCTCCCCTCCCCATAGTCAAATATTCTAATCAACATTTGTTTTTCCATATTATTCACATACACATCTATACGTTAATCTTGCTTTGCAATTCATGAAAATATTTCTTGAGACACTTTGTCGTATCTACACTATGGGAACACCTTGATACATCTCTCTATGATCCTATACTACTCCATATGTGATTTTCTACTCATGATTACTTATGGATCCTTCTATTCATGGTACACATACTACATCATATATATGATACACATCCTTTAGTGTACTATATATACTCTAGCTATTATTTCTTATAATGAACACATTTATTTTCCAATAGATTCTGATATACACACTTGGGGGCATCACACTTTACGCCCCTTCAATAATTATAATTTGTATCTAGTGTCTACTACTACACTTCACGCTCTGCACTTCATGTATAATCTTTCTCAACACTACTACACCTTTAGTACACACATTCAAAGATCATTACCTGATGGCACACTTTAGTGCTATGGTTCACACTTTAATGTTGAGGTAATGCTTCATGAATGGACCTCACATAGAACATTTCATGCTTTGTGTTTCATGATATATCTTTATAAATTCTACTCTCATGTAAAACATTCATTTCCCGATGACACACACTTGTTTTATGGTTCATTATTGATCGTTGAGGAGAATTTATATATTAACCTCATCTCATGCACATGCACTGGGAGAAAAACTTATCTTACCATATCCAAACCTTGCATATCATAGCATCACACTCATACAACATTTTCATATCTTGGTTGCATTTATTCTTGCTAGCTTATACTACTTACATCTTGCACTTTGCTTACTATGCTAGATAGATACTCAATATGTCATTATATTTATCATATACACATGCACGTTCAATTAGTCTCTAAAAGTGAATGCAAATATTATACAAATCCTTACACGATTCATGATTCTTGACACTAATTCCCTTTCTAGTCCCGTTGAGGCTCCTGGGGGTATTTACCTTAACTACTCTCACACACTATAGGTTCTCTTGTTTCATCATTTACTACTCCTGCTTACTAGCACTTTCTTTTCACTAATATATACATGCTTTGACATATTATTTATCTTTCTAACATGCTAATGGGTGTTTCATGTCTAACATTTTCCTTGCATGATTACATACAACCATGGTTATCTAATACATTTTTCTTGTTATTGTTTTCCATTATATGTTATTATTTACGGGTTATGCTCTATGTATTGTGTGATCATTGTATGGATTTAGATGATTTTTCCATGATTATATTGTGACATTATGAGTGATGTAACATGTATGAAACCCACTTTTCACGGTCCATCTTCCTTTCACACTTGTTTGTTACATTGTCTTCTTTTACATGTTATATTTTCTTGCACTAACACTTGTACTAGCCTCTCTTGTTTTCATGTGCCTCGGTTTCTACCATGTATGTACCTTACCCCTATAGGTATCTCCACTTCATATCATTATCGTGTTCATCTCCTATGGATTGCATTCTCCTATAGTAACCACACACACCCCAAACAAGAGGTACATCTATTAGGTGAAAAAATAACCCCTAAAACAACTCGTAGCTACATTACAAATCAATATAGTACAAAATCAACTCATGAATATAGTTATAGAAGAGTCCAAAATTAGACTTGGACCTAACACGAGAAGATACTAGTTCACGTAGCTAAAAGTAGCTTATGGCGCTTGTGTCCTCCCCTAGGTATTAATTTCCTAGGGGTAGAAACAATCAATTTCATGGTTCAACACAATCTCTAGATGTTTACATCATACTTATCTAGTATCACGCACTTTCCTCCAATCACAAAATTCATTTTATCAGTACATTTCATTTACAATCAGAATAATTAGGACTAATTGGAACAAATCAAGACATACCATCTACTGTGGTGCTTATTAGGGAAGTATCATAAAAGGAAAGAAAAACTCTACCTCTCTCCCCAAAACTCTTCT
The DNA here is from genome assembly GCA_018340775.1 of Taxus wallichiana var. yunnanensis. Taxonomy (NCBI): domain Eukaryota; kingdom Viridiplantae; phylum Streptophyta; class Pinopsida; order Cupressales; family Taxaceae; genus Taxus; species Taxus wallichiana. The sequence continues at coordinate 190,865,544 of CM031234.1, forward strand.
CTTGGTATGGGATCACCCAAAAAAATTGCATTTAGCATGAGATCACCAATAAAAGTTACACTTGGCATGAGATTGCCCAAAAAAATTGCACTTGGCATGAGATCGCCTAAAAAACTCACTATTGGCGTGAGATATCCCAAAAACTCACCCTCGATGTGAGATTTCACGAAACCTCACCATATAAATTTAAATCTAGCATCTCCAAGAAAATCAAGAAATTGTTTCTATCTCTTACACTCTTATACATCAGGTGCACACTTTCCTTTTACATACTTTCACATTTTTACTTACTTATGTACATGCATTACTTTGATTTCTCATATATGGAACTTTGACTACTCTCTCGCTCTTCTTTTGTAGGTCTATCCTTAATAAGCAGCAAGGAACAACTCACATCAAAAAATGCAACATGATACTATGCACACACTTCACCCCTAAGGTCCACTTCCCTTTCCTAGTCTCCACACTTCACATTATAATCACTTTAAACTTCACTTGTACACTCAGAATGCCATTGGCTACACTCTTCTCTACATGATTATGACTGACTTAGTCTACATCCATTGACTTAGTCTACATTCTTGGGAGCACAAGACTGTTCAGAGGCATGAACCTCACTCAGAACATTTTTTAGAAATCAATCGTCTATGAAAAGTATCCGCAATTGACCCTGAAGGAGAGAAACCACCATTTTTCAAGAGTTAATTATGCATTCACTATGTTTTTCATAATATTTCTGGAAGGAAATCCTGAGTTGAGACTTCCTTCACAAGATGCCACTTTGATTAAGAGATATGGATCCTTCTTCACACATTTCTCAAATTTCTCATACATAAGAGTATCTAGATTTGATCTCACTCCACGATAACCTCTAAGGTACCTCAATGATAATATCATGATATTTGAGCTATACAAGTAACTCACTCAGTCAACTCCAAGCTTAAAAACCACAAGTAGAATGGTATTTCATTCCCCATCTTTCTTATAATATTCTCTTATAAAAATTACAATGATGACTCAAACATGGAAGCTTCCTTCTCTCCTTTAAACCTCTACTCATATACACCAAGGTTGGATTTCGACATTTGGAGCAACTCAAAACATTCCATTTTCCTGATTTGCATCATGTTCCACAAATCAAGGTTGATTGGGTAAATTTCTCAAATTATTTTGAGGTTAGGGAGTGGGATAAAAAGAGAATGACACTGGGAAAAATGAGAAAATTCAAGTTTTTTTGGTTTGAGGAAGGATTTGAAGATGATCGAACTGAATTGTTTGACCTCGAGTATCAACCGGTGAAGATCTCACCTTTTCCATAGGTCTCGTGAAGCATTCAATAATTAGGGGATGTAAATGAACAAACCAAATAAGTAATTCAATAATCCAAGGAATGGATCAAAGAGAAGAAATATTCCCTCCTTGAATCAAGAGGTCTCCATAATTTCAAAAGAAAAACATCTCACCTCTCCACTTCAAAAGAAAATGAGAAAAATTCAAGATCTTCTCAATCAAAAGAGATCTCAAAAATAAAGTCAATGGAATCTAAGGTTCCGCACTACAAGAGGTTGTAAAAATGAAAAGAGTAATAAAATATTCTGTAGAAGGTTTAAAATAAGGATAAATTAAACCATCTCATCCATCAATCCATCAAATGTCACCAAGACTCTCCTCCTCTACAATCGCACCAATGTAACTAGTGAAAGATGTTCCCTCTCACTCAAAGTTAGAAATAGTTATCATGCCCAAGGTTGAGAATGAAACAACTGAAATATTCACATGGGTGCAAGAGATTATTAGAGAGTAAACCCATAGGTTTTAACAAGCAATGGTTTCATATTCAATCCATATCCATGATTTTCAAATGAATAAAGGTAAGAAAGCTCAAGTTTCTTCCCACTTCTTCAGTGGTGTTTTGGGAAATTAATACATGGAAATATTTCAACCATTGGTAATCAATCCTGTTGGTGAGATGACCCCATGTGACTGAAAATTAAGAAACATTTCTCTAGGGTCAAAAATTCATAAGCAATATGTCCACCTACTCAAATAATTATCCACTTGCATTCTTATGAGAGACAAGGAGTATAAAGAGAAAATTGAACAACTAGAGATCATGTAAGAACCCTCACCTCATATATGCAAACCTTCATGGATCTAAATTCCATTATGTTTCTTCCATTTGAGGAATTTACTCCCATTAGTAGCTTCAATATTGAATCTACAAGAAATAATCAAGGATTAAAAATGCAAGGTAGGGAAAATAAAAATGGGTGAGCAAGATTCTTGAGAAAGGTAAGAGCTTACTTCTGAAATTATATCATTTTTTGAATACATGATCGCAACTACCAAAAATTTAAGGATGAACAAATATGAAATAAAAAATATAAATAGCATTGGGATCAGGTGTTTCAACTGGTGACCAAAATGGGAAAAACCAACTCTTCCATACTAGTGAGAAGAAATTTATTCAACTCCACATATGAAGACTTGTATCAAGTTTGGTCCAGAACTCTTATTTATCGATACAAAATGCTAAATAATGATCTCAATGAATTGGACTCATAAAAGGAACATACTTAAAATATGTAAGAAGATATAAATGTAGAAGTACATAGACTTGGAGTACCCACAGTGGATGAAAACACTTTAGTGGATGATCTAGTGAAACCATTTGAAGAGCTAGCTAAGAATGATGCTCAAGATCCATTTTATTTTAATGAAGATAGACTACAGTCTCTTACTGAGATAAGATTTTTTATATCCAACACCACTAAGGAGCATAAAACATGGTTCACAAAATGTAAAAATATCAATATTACCTCAAAGAATTGGCTCAAATCATTGAGTTTTATACACATTCCTCAGGATGAGAAGGTTATGCCCACAACATCTTGGTTCAGTAAGGAGTTCAAAAGGATCGATATATTTCTAGAAGCACTCTTCGAGGGCCCATCATAATATGAATCTCTATCGAGAAGTGCATTATCTTCATATGAGTATCTATCTCCTTTCTTGTCTCTTTCATACCCTCTTCCTCTCTTCTTTTATGTTTTATTTATTCATTAAGAGGGTTTACTTTTCACTTTTGTCTTATTCATTAAAATGTGATTTATAATTATACTTTGTAATGATTTTCCTCCAATTAATAAAAAGGGGATTCAATTTAATTCCTAGGAATGTGAAAGGGCACATGTTATAAAGTTTGGTGAAAATTCATGTGGGGGTAGGTGAAGAGCCATTTTAAAATATATATAATTATATGACTCCCTCATTTCAAAGGTTTGTTAATTTTTTGATATCGAGTAGATAGCTAGTTGCACTACAAATAACAAGTAAAGATAGCATTTCCTCTATTCCATTTTCACATGTTTCCTCTCTCTCTCTCTCTCCCTCTCTAGCTTTGCGAACATGTTAATATTACAAAACTAAGAAGCATGTAAAATAATTTGATGAATGAATGAATTATCTTTTATGTTCATGGTTTATTTTGTGTTGCCATAACTAGCAAAGTTTATTTCCTTCTAATTATGTGTTTATAAACTTTGGTTAATACTTGTAGGAATATGCTTAATCCTACTTGCAGGATTAAACCCTCTCTCTCAAAATTCTCACTCCCGATATCTCACCTTCCTTGTAAATTATTACCTTGCACGAAGTGAAAGAATTTTTCACAAGTGCACTAGAGTGTGCTTGTGTGATCTCGGTCCTATCACCACCAAAATGTTTTTTTATTTACATACAATAAAGGGAGCCTCCCATTTTCCAAGGTGGAGGGATGTATTCCCAGTAGTATTGGTGAAAATCAGCTAATTGTCCTAGCAAATAAATATTTTTCCAACAATTTTTGGCACCCACGTGTGGCAGATTTTGTTGTCTCGCATCATATCGAAACCAAAAAATCCCTAAAAAGTGAATAGCTAAAAAGTACCAAAAAAATCAGATATTGAAAGGCATAAGAGTCTTCACGTATGCTCAATATTTTTCCCTCCATGGATATTCCTAGAACCCTTCCGTCTTGTATAATAATCTCTTATTATTTGAAGATACCCAAGATGGATTCTTAGATTATTTAAGACTATATTTGTCATAATAGAGAAATTTTTAAATATTACTATGCCGCTTCAAGAATCTTAGACCTTGAAGAAGAACATGCTCAAGCCCTACAATGTGTGATACAAGATTAAAATCAGTAGAGAAGAGCCTAGAAGAACTATGGTTTGAATTGTGCATTCAAGTTGGAAGAAATAAGGTATACGAGATCCTCAAGAGCTAGTGGTGTGACAAACCGAACCTTATAAGAACAATTGCAATATGATTTTAAAGTTTCTATCAATAAAATTGTAAAAAGAATGGGTCAACAAAACTTCCCTGAATTTGATCCAAACTTGTCTCTTGAACACTCTTTAAATGGAGTAGTAGTTGAATTGTTGAACTATATTCCTCTAGAAGAATAATTTTCAAAAGAAGTTATTGAAAGAGTTGAAGAAGAAGTAGTAGTTGAAGAAGAGGAACTACATATGTATCAACAAGTACGCCTTCCTTAGGGAAAAAATACATGTTTCCTTAGATCTCAATCCTCCTTTGCATGCAGGGAAACTTTTAGTGGAAATTTTTTGTAAACTCACAAAAATTTGGGATTTTAAAAATTGGAAATGGAGAATTATCAACGAGTGGAAGCTAAACTATTTGCCAAAAATTTTGGCCGACAGTGTCTTTATACAAGACATTTTACCTAGTATTTACACATATATATGAATGTATGCATGTAATTTTCCAACGTTTTGAATCATTCTGTGCACATATTCACCGAAGTATACATAGACTATCGTCCAACATCTCGCCATCCAAACTCAACTATAAACACCCAACTATCTTCCATCAAACAATTTTCTATCCAACTCCCTACCATCAAACTAGGTACCGTCCAACTACCTTCCACCAAACTAGGTACCGTCTAACCTTCCTGACATCAAACATTAGTGTCATCCAAACTCGAGCCATTTAATACATGAGTCGTCCAACCATAGAGTCATCCAACCTCGTATCCATCCAATGTCGTTCATCCAACCTTATTGTCATTATACCTCGTCATCTTACCTCATTTTCATCTAACCTTAGTGACATCTAACCTCAAAGTCATCCAACCCTAGATCCATCCAACCTCAGAGCCATCTAACCTCAACATCATCCAACCTTAGAGGTCAAGCCATCCAACCTCATTTTCATCCCGCCTTAGAGCTTGAACCATCCAACCTTATATTTTTCTAACCTTAGAGCCATCCAACCTCAGAACCATCCAACCATAGAGTCATCTAACCTCGTAGAAGTCAAACCGCAAAAGAGATCCGTCATTTTTAAATCTTTCCAATTGTGATAAGTGGTGTCCTTTCCTTTTCTTCCTTCCTTGATTCAAATTTAAGAAGTTCTTTTCAATTTAGCGATATATCAATGGATTCGGAAATCAGGGTAAGAAGGTTACAAATTCAGCTAGTTCAAAAAAGGGTGCAAAGAATTTTCTTGGCTATTTTGGAAACTCACAAAAAATGAAGGTTGTTTCTACATCAACTGAAAATATCGTATGTGTTATTTACAAGTTATTAATTTAGTCTTATAGAATTTGATAATTATGTTTTTTCATACTATTTTTCAAACTCTTTGCACTCTTGTTTTATGTTTACTCAGTGGTTTGAGTAATATATAAAATTAATACTATATCTGTAACAATTTTATAAAATTATATGCAGACATTTCACAAATACCTTCACAAACTAATCAATTTCAAGATATCGATGATCCTTTATATGTTGAGGAAAACATTCCTTCCCTTGATGACATAGAACTAGAAGAAGATTCATCGAATTCTCATGGTACACCAATAGAGGAAAATTCTACTCCAAGGTATTTTTCAAGAAAAAGAATATGTGAGGATCAATATATTCATGCCGAGAGATCAAATAAACAAGTTGAAGCCCAAGAACCAAAAAAAAAAATCTATCAGAAGAAAGAGGACAAACTAGACAATAGGAAGGAATTTCCAGTTTGACTAGGTAGCCAAATATCCATTTATTGAACCTATGAAGCCTCAAAATGGTAATGATGTTCCAACTCGATGTCGATGAAAAATATGTAGTTAGAAACAAGGGAAGGATCACACAATACAACTCAAACTAGACACCATTGAAAAGCACTATGGGAAAATATATATTTTCCAAAAGCAGAAGGATGGAAGCATAGTCAGAAATCATAAATGGAATGATGCAAAAGAGTTTCTGCATGTTAAATACACATAAGAATATGAAAAGGAACAAAAATGTATGAAAAATCTAAATGAAAAAGGTGGAACAATTGTAACAAGATTGATAAAAGATATGGAGATCAAATTCATGCAAAAAGTATTCATTTAATACTATTCCATTTATTGAAAAGGGGAAGAACCATTTTAGATTTCTCAGATAATAAAATTTGATATTAGGTTATTGGTTTACAGAATGTTCCTCAATCACATTGGTTAGATACTAGTGGATGGGAAATTGAAAAATGTCTTTCTCTAGTAGAAAAAGAGGATCTGAAAGAGTCTGTTTAAAAGGAAAAGTTTATTTCCCTTTCAATTGATGAGGTTACTATTGTGGACAATACACCATGTGTTTTTATTCATGTATACACATTTGCAAATGAAGTAAGAACTCTTCATCTCTTAAAATTTCATAAAATGAGTGAGAATTGCAATTGTGAAAACATTTACTAATTGGTGGTGTCAAATCTAAAGGGTATTATAGGAATGAATGAATTTTCCATTGCAACAAAGTTAGTTTTTGTTGAATCGATGGTGCATCCGTAATGCAGGGGGGTAGAATTGGTCTCGTGATATGACTTTAGAAAAATGTTTCCTTTATATGATTTCAATCCACCGTATGGTTCATAGATTGAATCTGCGCCTACAAAATTGTGAGAACATTTGAAAATGTAGCTAAAGTGGAGGAGATGATCCATGATTTGCATGCTTATTATTTTAGCAATCCAAAGAGATTTTTAGAATTTCAAAAAAAATTAATTAGAATGATAGAGGGGGAAAATCTTCTAAAAGATGTAGATAATAGTTAGATTAATGTGTATGAACCTGCTTGTAGAATATTTGATGAATATCCTTCATTGACAAGGTTTATGTATAAATACCGCAGTAGGATGTAGATAAAGCTAAAGATTTGTTGTACCATCTAACAAAGATTGAAACTTTACTCATACTGTGTTATTTTTCCTATGTTGAGGGAGCTAAATTTTTTGATGAAGCATGTGCAAGAGCGTTGTATCTACATAACAGACTTCATAAGACTAAGAAAATGTGTGTGCTTGGAGTCTTGATAATTTATATATTTCAGATGGAAGTTTTTAGGTTCTATTTTTGAAAGTTGGAATGCATTAACAGCCTTAAGAATCTCAGTTTCTTCTTAAAATTCAATATACATTATCATATCTATATAAAAACACATGGGAAAGAGATTCCACTTCATACATTTCAGAAAAGAGTTGATTTGGTTAGGTTAGAAATGGAAGAAGTAAGAGTGACACACAATTTATTTGAAACAATATTATCTGAAACTAGGAATAAATTGAAAAATATTTCTCAATATTTATCTACAAAGATCTATGAAAGATTCAAAAAGGATAAAATAATTGAAGCAATGGGAGTTATCAATCCACAGTTTTGGAATACAACTGGAGGCATACCTCATACATCCATCAATTCTTTATTTATCAAAAACATGACTAGTCTAACTGACCATTTTTGTAAGACTGAAGAGATAAACAGAGTTTCTGGCGAAGGTATTTTACAAAAAAGTTACTTGGTTCCTAGTCAATTGATTATGCTACCACTATGCTAGAACAAGTTAAGTTTCTAGACAACCCACATGAAAATGGTGCCATTAGAAGGCTTTGGAAGAATATTTATTCTAGTAGTATTTTGCGAGAGGATTTGAGTGAGTATAGTCAATCGTATCAACTTTATAGAACAATGATTATGGATTCTTTGGAAGATGAGAGGGTATTCATTGCATTTTTCTTTATAAAGTCAAAAGTCCGAAACAAATTGGATTAGAATCTAGAAATTTGTCTGAGATTGTATGTATCACGTTACTCAGTGAAGACTTTTCCTTATGAGAGAGCACTTGCATTATGGAATTACTTAGTAGAAAGAAGAGGAGTCAAGCTACTATTCTGACTGATATGGGGGATCAAGACACATCCACAGAACATGCTACAGTTGAATTCAAAGACACAAATGAATGTGTTGCTCCAGGACTGTTCCAATTTCCATAGATCTAATTTCTTGTATACATTGTTGACACTATTGACAATAATTTGATGTATTGATATATTTCATATTCATTAATGTTAATCAACTGGTCCTAATGAATTTATGAACTATGTAATTTACTTGTATCACATTTTTTTTTAATGAAATAAAGATTGATGTATTTGGATCCATCTATGTGATTATTGATTATTTTTACATCTGCATGAAACATAAATATTTTAAAAAAACACAGATGAAAACTTAAGCACCATTTAGGTAAACATAGTAACACAAATACCATTCACATTAAGAAAAAATCCATTAACATGAATAATGAAAACTTTCAATAAATGCAATATAACATTTGTTTTTACTTGGTCCTAATGAACTGTGTAATTTACTTGTATCACATTTGTTTTTATATTTTGTTTTCAGACTGAAATAAGGACTGATTTATTTGGATCCATCTATGTGATAATTGATTAATTTTTTACATCTGCATGAAACATAAATATTTTTAAAAAAACACAAACATGAAAATTTGAGCACCATTTACGTAAGCATAGAAACATAAACACCATTCACATTAAATAGAAATCCATTAACAATAAATATAGTTCCAATTCCAAATTACTCTTGTATTCATTCTCTCATGTGGTAGATTACTTTATGAAGACAAGCATCTTTTCATAAATCATTATCGACCAATACAATTTCAAAAAGGGGGGTTGTACATAACATTTCAAAGCTTCTGGGAAATTTCTGTCATATAAGGACACATTACGAGGGCATCCTCTTTTCTTCCTATGATTCTAAATCATAGTTGTCCTTACATTTGCCACATAGAATAAAAAAGAAAAAAAGTTGGTCATTATATTTTAATTCCTATGCCAATGTTAGAATTGTGACAACACAACTGTCACATTGTGAAACTAACTAGTTTTAACTTTTTTTTGTAGGGTAAACTTTATCTTTTTCTTTCTCAATAGGCTTGGTTTGTAAAGTGCTCTTTGATATAACTCTTGATGGCTGCAAATCCTGTGTTGTGATGATGATATTTTGCAACATATTCTACTCATCCCTCATAACATATCCCGATGACAAAAGTGATGGATCCATAACTATATTTTCCTTCAAAGAAGATTTGTGGATCCATCTTATGCTCCTTGACTATCATTTTCAAAGTATTATTTTTTTTATTTAATAATATAAGTTTTTCCTTCAAATTTTTAAATGGATTTAAGATTTTGTTTTGCATTCTTCAAATGTGCATCAAATAGATCTGCTTCTTTATTTAAATTTTCGTATTTTCCCTGTAAACATAAATATAAATATATTAGAAGTTTGTTGTCATGCAAATGTGCAACAAGAAAATTGACAATTTTCCAAAGATGACAACAATATCCTTGTGTCGAAACTTCTAAGTTTTACTCTTCCGAGGTACCCCAAGTCTACCGAGTTAGACCTATGACCTCCCGTATGAGATTAACTCGCCCTTATGTGATTTTAGAAGTTGGAAACTATTATTTTTGGGTAGTGTTGGGAAAGGGCTGCCATTGGCCTTCCCAAGACCAATGCACCCTCCTCGTGGAAAAATAGAGGAGAAAAAATCCAATGTAGAGGCATATTGAAAGTCTAGAAACATTATGGAAGTGATTTTGGAAGATTCATGAAGAATTTGGAGGAATTGGGGTAGTTTGATAAAAAAATGGGGTTCACAAGCCTAGGTGATCGCATGGGCCAAAAGAGTTATTGAACTTTGGGAGGTGATTCTGGGAGCTCTAGATGGAGTTAGGAGTAATTTTTTTATTAGAAATTGAATTCATAGATCTACAAGATGACGAAATCATATTTTTCACAAAACCTTGTTGTAATAGGTTTTTAGGCAATTTTTCTCATGTATAGGTAAGGGACTAGATCAAAAATCTGATTTTTAGAGAATAAATGGAGGAATAAAGATCTGATAATACCACCATTGGATTCAAGACCATTTTAAGTTAATTTCATATATCATTTCACCAATAAATTCCATCGTGAGCTCAATATATCGTCATTTCAAGTTTCCCTCTAAGTGAGTTCTCGCAGTTAGACAAATTTATAGTGAGAACAAGTGTGAGCTCTAGGAGCCTCGGAACAATTTTTTGTTCCTTTAGTCCCTCAAGATAAGGGAAATGAAGGACAAGAAAATTCTCCGATCCCTAATAATCCTCCGGTCACTCATGCAACCTCTCGTATCACCGCCAACCCCCGTGTTTACACTAGCTCATTCCCTCAATCATCCGTATCATGACAAGGGGTGGATTCTGTGCACCGTGAAAACGATGACCATATCATCCCTTAATTATTAAGATAAATGAGGGACATTAAAATGTACCTCACTCATTCTTTGTATTTTTAAATGCTTTAAATCTTTCTTTCTCGCTTTCTTTCTCATCACTTCTTTTCTATAACTCTACACACTTCACTCACCTTGTCCATTGTTGTACCTCAAACCAGCTCGACATTGAAAAAATCCTCCACTCCATAAGAACACAAATATTTTAGAAGAAATATAGATCAAGAGCCGAAGAAATGAAGAATGGAGAAGAAGAACAAAGATCTTCACCTCAAACTCTCATTGTCGTGAATCAAAGAAACCAACATATTTAGCAAACAACAGTGCATAGATCGAGATAAAAATTTATATGTTCATCATTTTTAGAGACCATTAAACCCCCATAACATACCTCCCATCCATAGTAATAATCATTCACAGTGAGGAAACCTCTCTCTCGGCTCAACAAAGACAAAAATCAGATTTCCCGTCAACCGAAATCGATTTGAAGAGAAAATTCACCATAAGAATGAGAAGAAAAACCCCAAAAAATATAATTATTGTCATGAACGGAGAAGAAAACCATGCCTACAAATTTTAAGGTCATTAATGGTTTTCGTGTTCAGAGGTGCCGCCAAGTCAAAATTTTGAAACTTTAAAATCTCCCAAACCATTGATCGGGTAAGTCCAAAATTTTAGAGGGGCAATATTGGGAAAAAAACCATATCAAAAAACTTCATTCCACAGAAATCCAACCACCAAAAGCTCACTTTATAAAAATAACAGGTCTTCTACATAGGGGACTACTATTTTAGGAAAGTCATCAATCAAGAACCCGTGAAGGAGACGATGGACACAAAAGTAAGTATCGAAAAAAATAATTAAAATGGTCATCTTGGTCTGAGATTAAAACTTGATAAAAATAGTAAGTGGCCTCGTGAGCACCTCGCTAAAACTAGAAAATTGATCCGTAGGTGAGAGAAACACAGGGAGAAAGGGGATGAATTACATATAGATGGTTCAAAAGACATCACAACATCTCACTTCCGAGTTTGATATAGAGGAGAATGATGTATCGAATATGGACCTAAATGACCTAAGGGCTCACGAGATAGCCAAGGAATGAGGGAAGATTGAGGATCAAGTATTCACAAGTGGATTGTTCACACTTATAGACACCCCATGTTCAGTACAAAGACTTGAGTTAGTCTTGTCTTGCTCACACCACTACGATCCCAAAACACAAATGATTTGAGTTGATAATGGAGTGAATATGGTGATCATTAGTGCTAGAACCATCTCACTTGCTCTAAAAATACCAACATCATCTAGCATGGTTATCATCTCAAATGACAGGGCCTTACATGACTAGGAAACGATGGATGCATATGTACAAGGAGTTTCACTTGGGTCATGGATGAAGATAGGAGAAATCCCTCAATAATTACCAATAACTTTACAAGGTGTGAGTATGGGTGAAGTATTTGGAAATCAGATTTGAAGCAATCAATCGGCCATCCTTGAACTATAGGAAAAAGAGGGACAATTGTACAAGTTGCAAGATAGTATGAATCATCAAATTCAGAAAATTGGATTACCTACAATTGGAGAAGACACAATTGTTGATGATTTGATTGGTCCATTCAAGGAAAATGTCAAGAAAGAGGTAGGAAATCCATTTTCCTTCACCAAGAATACCCTAGAATTTCTCTCAATGATTCAGGCCGCCATTGCACTTATCGCAGAAACATCCATCATGGTTCGGAAAAATGTAAAGACATCAATAATGTGTCTAATGGATGGAAAGAGACCCTGAGAAGTATTCATATTCCTCGTGATGACAAAGTGGAACCTGCAACAGAGCTCATTTTAGTAAGGAATTTGGAGGGATGGAGATCTTCTCAGGAGCGCAAGATGGAAACCAGTAAGGGAGTGAGATCAAATCCACCGCAGCGGCTCATTCTTCTGCATAATTCTTCTTCTTCCTTCTTCCTTCTTTTTATTCCCCCTTTTATTTTCTTCTCTTCTCACCCAATGTTCTCTCTTCAATGTTATAATTTTGTGTGGGGTTTGCACTTATTGATATATTTTAAGTGACTTTATAAACATAATGTAAACTTTAAGTCACTTGTTTTTATAAAAGGGACTTAAATATTTAATTGGAATATGAACAATCTAAAGTCAAAATATGGTATTTGAAAAGTCACCGAGAAGATGAAGAGTTCCTTCTCTTCTATAAATTGTAGTAAGCTCCTCATTTGAGGGTCTTCTTAGATCTTCTTAGACTTTTGAGTTGTTTTTTGTGAATTCATGAGAGAGATATCCTTGTGAAGAGAACAAAGAGATAGAAAATTTCTTCCATTTCCCTATTCTAAAATGTCTTCCATTCTTATGCTATGTACAATTTTTTCTTGAGCATCAATACAAGAAGAAGGAATTTTATCCTTTTTTGACTAAGGAGTTTAGTGATACTTTGTGCTCATTAAATGTTATTTGGTCTTGTTGTTGTTATGTAGATTTGTTTTCTTCTTAATTTTAGTGCATGTGATGAAACTTCTAACTGGTGTATGCAAGTCTCTGATTTTCTACTTGCAAGCATTAGTTTCCTTTTTCTAACATTCTCACTCCCTTTCCCGCTCTTCTAGAAAATTCTTCCCTTACATATATCTATAAGATTTTTCCAAGGTTAGTGGAGTGCCCTGTTGATCCCCGATAAAGGCCACACAAAAATCCACCTTTTTACTCACGCATGCATATATGGCAATGCACCAGTTAAGTAGAGGGACTTAGATTCCTAAAGTGTTGGCAAGAAATCCACCAATTTTCCCTAAAAAATTTTCTCCAAAATTTTTGACACCCATCATGGGGAAGATTTTGCAGCATCTACACCCAAAAATGACCTTGAAAAATACAAAAAAATTGTAAAATCCAAAAATTCAAAAAAGAAAAATTATATAATTTGAATAATCATCTTGAGCCTTATGTCTTCAAACCATGGCTATTTCGGGAAATCCTCTTATTGAAAGACCTGAATTACTATTCCACATTCAAGAGGATATTACTTCAGATTTGCGAGAGGCTATTTGGCATAATAGGAAAAGTGTCAATCACTAATTCATCACCATGAGAATACTTGATCTTGAAGAAGAACACGTTGTTGAATTAGAAAGGTGAAGAAAATTCAAACAACCACAAAGAAGAGCATAAATCTCCAAGTTGGTGGATAGAAGATACACCTGAAATAGAGACAAGGAGGAAAACTTATCCCACTTTTGAAGAACTTCAAAGAAGACAAGAGCTGTTTTAAATTCAGAGGTCTCCTTTTCATCACACAATTGGTTCTACTAGAATTCCAAGTGTAGCCAATCCATTAGATGTTGAGTTTTCCATACATTAATGAGAACCTTGAAGATTTCACCGATTGACGTAAGGACCAAGAAGAAGCTAGAGAAAGAGAAGAAAGAAGTGAAATCAAATTAAAAGAGCTCAAATTGAAGAGATTGAAGATTTCAAGCCAAAGTAAAAAGAAGAGTATCAACAAGCCACAACCTTAGAAAGGTTGGAATCTAGAGCCAGGAATGGAATGGGGGATCGTAATCATGAAGAATGTAGGAAAAATGTACCATGGGGTGGAAACACTAGTCCACTTTCCCTTTCTCAACCACTCCATGAGCTACCAAAAATATTAAGAAAAAAACTTTCCAAAATTTAGAGGCGATGGTTCTCAACTTCCCGAAGAACATGTAGCAGCATTCATCACTTCTTGTAGTGTGTTGGGTGTTGAGCACAAGATGTATCAGTCTATTTTTTTGGAATCACTTCAAGAAAAGGCTGTATAATGGTTCTACATGTTGCCTCCAAGGTCCATCACCTGCTGGGAAGATATAAGAAGTGCATTTGAACATAGGTTCAAGTCCACAAAAGACTATGTTAGGATCTTTTGGTTCAGTTGGTACAAATGAAGAAAGAAGCTTCCAAATCAATGAGATATTTCATCACCAAATATAACTAAATGATAAGAGGATTCTTGAAGATGTCATGCCTCCAAAAATAATTTGAAGATATTCTTCATTAGTGCCTTACCACCGGAAGTTGGTTTCTTCCTTAGAAGAGCCCAACCTAGAGATTTGAAGGAAGCACAAGACTTCACGATCGAGACAGAAGATGATCTGATCTTTTCTAGAAAAGTAAAAGGTATGAATGGAAAGCAAAAAGGTCAAGAGTTTTGGGCTCAGTTACCACACCCGATGTTCCAAAAAATGGCCAATGACTTGATTGTTGTGAAGAAAAAACTATCTCATATCATAATGTAAATACTCCAAGGAAGCCAAATCCTCCAAATAGACCAAGAATCACCCCACCTCCTCATTGGCTCACTCTCAAAGCACCACCAATCAATGCCACTTGTGACACCGAGGAGCCAAAGGAAGAAGTAGAAATAGAAGAACCTAAGGAAGATGATGTGGGTGATGATGATAACTATCTCGAGGTTGAGGAAGTTGATGGTGATACACATAATGGCCTAATTGAGTACATTGATGGAGATGAAGATGATGATGATGAAGATGCCCCAAGATTCTCATGTGTAGTATTCACTCATGCACAATCCCAAAAAGGATCCTCATCCTCAATGGCTGCGGTGAAAGAAAAGAAGAAGAAAGAAGATTCTCCTACAGAAATTCCTCAAAACAAAATCATCAGCAGAGGATCACCACTACCACCTTCATGGAGTTAGCTAAATAAAAACCAAACCCACTGGTTAGCAAGAACCACACTTCCATACCAAGTAAGTCATCTAGTCCTTCTCATATCCTAATCCTAAAATTTCTAAAAATAATTCTTCTTCAAATGTAATTCCTACAAAATCATCTAAGTTTCAATCAAAATCTACATCCCCATCTCCTTCCAAGCTAGTTCTACACATGTAAAAGAAAATCCAATCCCCAAAGTAGAAAAACCTTCACCATGTAAATATTTTTCATTCCTAGAACCTCTTTCCTTTCCCACCATAACCCCATTTGACTTTGTGGAACACACAAGAAAAACCAAAGTCTAAATCACAGAGCTAGAATACTTATAGACGCACCCCACTCAACTTAATAGGTTCATTGATGTAGTCCATGGTGGTATCCTATAGAATCAAATGAAATTCCAAAGGTCTACTTCCCACACCATCCACACCACCTTCTCAAAACATGCTAGCCCTCAGTGCCTCCAAAACCAACAAGGTTGAACCTTTTTACCTATTGTCACTTCTCATCAAAGGTTTCCAACTCAACAATTGCATCATAGATTTTGGAGCCTCAGATAATGTGATGCCCATCAAAGTTACAAATTCCTAGGCCTCACCTTGACCTGATAAAATGGCTCATGTTATTCTATGGAATCCAAACAAGTGTCATTGGTAGGAAGAATCAAATATGCACATGTAGCACTAGCTGATTTTCCAGAGAAGAAGGTGCTTCTCACCATCTAGTGGTAGACATTCCAACATCCTTTGGGATGCTACTGAGCCAAAGATTCTATAGAGATTTGGGTGGGGAAATCAAAATGGATTGGTCATCTACACTATTCCAGTAAAAGGTGAGATGAAGAAATTGTTACCGTAAGAAGATGAAGTACACAATATTAAAATCTGATGATCCAAGAGAAAATTCTATTTCAAGACAACGGGCTAGGAACTACTTCCTCACATCGAAAAAGATGAGAATTTTCCACTTCTTATGGAAGAGGAAGAAGATCAAATCTGGATAATGGAATTTGATGGTAGTCACTCTAGTGTGAGTTCGGGAGCAGGTGTGGTGTTGTCTCTCTTCTATAAAATTGTACCCATTTTCCTACAAGCTACAATTTGATAATACAAATAACATGATGGAGTATGAAGCTCTCCTCTTGGGCATGGGCATAGTAGAAGATATGGGAATCAAAAAATTGAAATGTCCAAGGTGATGTGGAGGTGATAGTAAAGCAAGTTTGGTAGCAATATCAAGTGAAAATCCAAGACTCTATCATTATAGAAACAAAGTATGGGATTGCATTGAATCTTTTGATGCATTTTCCATCGAGTTTGTTCCATGAGAAAAGAATGAAAAGGTTGATTCCCTTATAGTGTCAACTTCCTAGTGACACCTCATCCTTCTTTTGGAAAAGACAAAGTGACCATTGAGATGGTGTTCAGGCCTAGTGTACCAGATAATGCAAATCATTGGCAAGTCTTCAATGACGATAATCAGCTCTAGATTTCTTAGAACAAAGAGAAAATTTCAATAATCTCTTCTTTGAAGGAAGTGAGAATCCACATCAGAAGCGGTAGAGAAGAGGAGAAAGAAGGAATTGAAGGAGTTGATGAAGAGGGAGTGATCAAATTGAAAGGAAACAAGATTCCCAAAGGCCTAGTTTCTCTTGGAGGACCTCTTTGATAAGCATGATAGATTCATTCAAGAGAAAGTGAAAGCAATCTTCAAAGTGCCCAACTGATTTTGAAAAGGAGAATATTGGCACTACGAGAGAACCCAAGAATGGTCAATATTGGAAAGTGTTGTTCACCCGAGGAAAAAGAAGGTTTGTTTCTTTGTTGAAAAAATATTCGGATGTTTTGGCCTACTCTTATGATGAGCTCAAATCCTTCCAACCAAAGGAAATGCATCACTCAATCCCCTTGAAGCCGGATGCCAAGCCATTTAGGAAAAAAAAAGGCCATACAACCTAAAATTAGTGATACCATCAAGAGGAAGTGATGAAGATGCTCAATGCAAGAATCATCTTTCCCATCCATCATTACATGGGTGGCAAACATTGTGCCATAGTGTAGAAGAAGAATGGTGAAATAAGAATATGTGTAGATTTCACAACTTGAACCAGGCATCATTGAAAGATAATTACCCCCTCCCCTGTCATGGATCACATTTTGCAAATGGTCACCAGATCTGAAATTCTCTCATTTCTTGATGGATTCTCGGGGTATAATCAAATCAAGTGGCAGAGGAGATCATACCAAGAACAACCTTCACAACACCTTGGGGCACTTTTTCATATACAAAAATGCCTTTTGGCTTGATCAATGCAGAGCTACGTTCCAAAGGGTGATGGACCTAGCATTCAAATATTTGAAGCATTGCATTTTCATATACCTAGATGATCTCATAGTCTTCTCAAAAAGAGGGGAGACCATATTCACCATTTGGAATAGTACTTGCAAAATGTAGAAAGCATGGCATATCTTTGAACCCAAAAAAGTGCATTTTTGAGTTACAAAAGGCAAGTTTATTGGGGCACATTGTGAATAAGCATGGAGCACACATTGACCCAAAAAGAGTGAAATCCATTCAAGCACTATCTCTTCCCACAAGAAAGAAAGGAGTCCATTCCTTTTTGGTAAGGTAAAATTTTCTACGTCACTTTTTTCCAGTTTGAAGAATTGACAAAGCACATCACCACCATGATGAAACCTCAAACAAGCTTCAAGTGGAATGATGATGGAAAATAAGATTTTGAAGAAATCAAGAAATCCATTGCCAAAGCTCTAACTCTCATGTCTCTAGATTTCAAAAATAATTCATCATGTATTATTATGCATCGAAACACACACTCTCTATTGTTCTTGTCCAAAAGAATGATGAAGGTGTGGAAGCACCCATTTCTTTCATGAGCTTCCCATTGAAAAAGCATGAACTAAACTACAACTAATTGGAGAAACATGCCTATGTGGTGGTCAAGGCTATAAAAAAATTCAGATTCTACATACTCAATTCTCATATGGTGGTGATGGTCCCCAAGTGCAATCAAGTCCATCTTGACACAACAAGATCCTGGAGCTAAAAGAGGAAATTGGGTTGCAAAAATTCAAGAGTATGATTTGGAGATCTAACCCTCCAATTTGGTATGGGGAAATGGCCTTGTGTAGATTGATCATTGAAGATGAAGCTCTCAAAGATCAACATGGTGAAGATAATTGTGCTTTCTCAACTTTCTTTGAAGATAATCCATAAGTTCTCTTCGTAACCACTACTGATGAGTGGTATGCCAACATCACCTATTATCTAACCTATGGAGAATTCCCTCCTCATCTTGATTACAAAAAAAAGAGAACACTCAAGCTTAAGGAAACAAATTTTGTGATCTAGAACCATGCTCTACAAAAGAGGTCTTGATGGATGCTTTCTCAAATGTGTAGACAAAGAACAACAAGAAAAATTTCTTAAAGCATACCATGACCAAGCATGTGGTGGGAATTTTTCAGCAATGGTCACTACACACAAGATCCTCCAGGAAGGTATTATTGGCCCACCCTCTTCGCAGACACTCAAGAATGGGTTTCCAAATGTGAAGCATGTCAAAATTCATTGGGAGACCACATCTTACAACACTACCACTCAAGTGCTAGTTGTCATTGAAGAACCATTTCAGTAGTGGGGGCTAGATTTCATTGGTGTTCTAAATCCTCACTCAAGCATGGGGCACACCTACATGCTCACAAAAAATGGATTATTTCACAAAGTGGGTGGAGGCCATTCTATCCAAGAAAGATAACACTAAAACAATGGTATGAAATTTCATCAAAGAGAATATCATAGTACGTTTTGGAGTGCCACAAAATATTAGCAGAGAAAAATGCTACCTATTTTTCTTCAAGGGAGTTGAATGAGTTTTTCTACATGGCTATGGAATCTCCTATCCCACTCATCAGACTACTATCCACAAGGGAAATGGTCAGGATGAATCAAGAAATAAGAACATCATGACCATTTTCCATAAGCTCATGGATGAAAACCAAAGGAATTGGCACAAAAATTTATGATGCATTGTGGGTGGACATGATCACTCCCAAAAAGGCAATAGGTATGTCACCATTCCAGCTATATATGGAGTTGAAGTAGAAATTCCCATCACGGTTGAAATTCCATATCTCAAGTTGCTTCCAGGAAATAGAAGATGGATAGTACAAGGATTCCATTGACAAGAGGATCCTTTTTCTTGAGAAGCTAGAAGAAAATAGACTCTGAGTGGTGGACCGTATCGAGAGCATCAACTTAAAGGTGAAGAATATTTTTGACAAAAGGCCAAGGTGAGAGAGTTCAAAGTTGGAGACCTTGTCCTACTATGGGACAAAAGGAGGAACCAAAAGGAAGCCATGGAAATTTTGATTCATTATGGCTCACCCATTCCAGATTCATGAAGCTTGTGGTGAAAACATTTTTCTACTCTCATATCTAGGATGGAATGCCACTGGAATTTCCTCATAATGGGAAATATCTAAAACAATATCATCAGTGAAAGTGGGTTTCCCCTTTGTACCATAGGTGATTGTTAGGTGTGTTTCCATTTTTTTGTGTGTTTTCCTTCCTATTTTGTGTGTGTGTGTTTTCCTTTTAGTCATTTTTTGTGTGTGTGTGTTTTCTTGTTATCTCTCTCTCTATAGATTGTACATGACTCCATAGGGGCCCAATGGATAAGGCACTGGTCTTTGTATTGTAAAGTTGAGATTATGGGATTCTTCATGTCATGTCTTCACTATGCTCATTCCATACCATGTCCCCAAGCTAGAGCCATTGTTTTCATGCAAAATGTGCAACAAGAAAATTGACAATTTTTTAGCATGACAACTATACCCCTATGTCAAAAATTTCAAGTTTTACCCTTCCAGGCACCCCAGTCTACCCATTAGTCCAATGACCTCCCATGATGTTAACTCAGTCCCCTAGGTGATTTAGGAAATTCAATTCAACCCCTAGGTGATTTTAGGAGTTCTTGAAAACTACTATTTTTGGTAGTGTTGGGAAGGGCTACCATTGGCCTTCCCAAGACCGATGATGCAACCCCCTGGAGTGGAAATGGAGGAGAAAATCCAATGTATGGAGGTGAATTGAAGGTCTAGAAACATCATGGAATTGATTTTGGAAGATTCAGAAGGATTTGGAGAAGTTGGGGTAGTTTGATCAAAAATAGGGTTCACAGGCCTAAGCAGTGCACAAGGCCAAAAGAGTTGTTGAACTTTGGGAGGTGATTTTGGAGCTCTGGATGGAGTTAGGATCCAAAAAAACATCTTTGGAAATGGAATTCAAATATATACAATATGGTGAAATCATATTTTTCACAACACTTTTGGTGAAATAGGTTTATAACTAGTTTTTCATGCACAAAGTAAGGGACCAGATCAAAAATCCATTTTTCAGGGCATAAATGGAGGAATAAATATCTAATACCCCACCATTGGATTTAGAAGGAAATTTTCAGTCAATTTCATATAAAATTTTTCACCAAAAATCCATCGAGAGCTCAAGATATCATCATTTCAAGTTGCCCTCTAGGAGAGTTCTCAGTTAGACAAATTTAGGAGAGGACACGTGTCGACTCTAGGAGCCCTGGCACAATTTTATGTCCCTTTCATCCCTCAAGATAAGGGACATGAGGGAAAAAAAAATTCACCCATCCCCAATAAGCCCTCTAGTCACACATATGACCTCTCGGATCACCGCCAGTTCGCCCCAAGTGCTTGCAGGAGCTCATTCCCTCAATCATCTCAGATCGTGACAAGTGCGCAATTCACACAGCGATGACTGTGAAATTGATGACCCTCATGTCCCTTTTTGTTGAGGGACATGAGGGACATAAAAATTTTCCCAGCCCCAAGAATCCTCAGGTCATCCATGTGACCCCCTCTTCTCTAATTTTCTAGCCCCAAGAGCTAGTGGAGCTAAACCTCAACTCGTTGGATCTTCACCCAAGTGTCATCACAGGCATCCATGAAAATTGATGACCCTCATCATCCCTTAATTATTAAGGGACATGAGGGACATAAAAATTTCCCACCTCCTGGTTCCTCATGTGACCATTTTTTAGCCCCTGGTGCTTTTAAATTTTTTTCCCACTTTCTTTCCCTGTGAAATTTGATGTCTTCTTTCATAATTCAAGGGACATCGAGGACATAAAATTTCACCCCATCCCTGATGAAAGTTTTTTCCAATTTTTGAATTTTTTTAAAGCTCCATTTCACCATTTTTACCTTCAAAAATCTTTACCATTGATTACCAAATTTTGCACTCTCCAAACCAGCTCTATAAGAAAACAAACCTCCTCAATCCATGATATCATATAGAGTTTTAAAGAATATTGATCAAAATAGCTAAAGAAGAAGAATAAGAAGAAGATCAAAAATCTTTAAAAAACTCTCATTGTCAATGAAAACAAAAATTCAAACATATCTTGCTAACCAAACATGAAATTGAATGAAAACCATTTTTGTGTTCTTCATTCTCAAGACCATTAAAACCTCACCTCAAATCCTCCTTCTATAGTAAAAATATTTCACAATGAAGAAATCTCTCCTCTCAGCTCAACAAAAGAAAAAATTGATTTCCCATCAAACCAAACAAATCAATTTGAAGAAAAATTCACCAAGTGGAATAAGAAGAAAAAACCCACAAAAAAATATTTTTTTTCATGAAAAAGAGAAAAAAAACTAGACCTACAACTTTTAAGGTCCATTAATGGTTGTTGTGTTTAGAGGTGTCGCTAGGTCAAAAATTTGAAATTTTAAAATCTCCCAAACCACTGATCGGGTAAGTCCAAGATTTCAGAGGGGTGATATTGGGAAAAAACCATATCAAAAAAATTTGTTCCACAAAAATCTGACCACCAGAAGATCACTTTCTAAAAATAGCAAGTCTTCTACATAGGGACTACTATTTTGGGAAAGTCATCAACTAAAGAACCTATGAAGGAGATGGTGAACACAAAAGAGTATTGCAGTAGGAAAAATTCATCAAATGGTCATCTTGGTCTAAATTGACACTTACTAAAAATAGTAAGTGGTCTCATGAGCACCTGCTAAAAATAGAAAATTGATCCAAAGGTGAGAGAAACATAGGGAGAAAGGGGGAATTAAAAATAGAGTTTTCAAAGGTAATTGAGGTTCGAGGAGCTGATTTTTCATACTTACTAAAAATAGTAAGTTTTTTTTCTAAAGAAACCATGAAGTACAAATGGACAGGATAAAATTTGAACAACCTTTCACTTTTGAGAGTATGAGATAGAAGATAGTGATGTCTCATATATGGACCTAAATGACCTAAGGGCTCACATGACAACCAAGGAACGAGGGAAGATTGAGGATCAAGTATTCACAAGTGGATTGTTTATAGTTGTAGGACACCCCATGTGTCTACAAAAGCCTTGAGTTAGTCTTGGCTTTCTCACACCACTATGAACCCAAAACATGAATGATTCGAGCTGAAAAATGGAATGGAAATGGAGGTCATTAGTCCCAGAACCATCTCACTTGCTCTACAAATCTCAACATCACCTAACATGGTTGTCATCTCAAAGGACAGGGCCTTGCATGACTGGGAAATGATGGATGCATATGTACAAGGGGTTGCACTTGGATCATGGATGAAGATAGGAGAAATCCCTCAAGAATTCCCAAGACCCTTCCAAGGTGTGAGTTTCACAAGGGATATTCAGATGTAATCACCCTCCTCAACAGGGTGATGGGAGAAGTGAACACAAGAGACTTCCAGGAGTGGATGGGCCTTTTCATTTTGACTAGTGATGAAGGAAAGAAGAGAATTGACTGGGGGTAGATCATCAGTGATAATCTACATCTACAAACTACTTTAGGTTCCCATGATGAAGAAGTTCCACATGAATTCTTACTTGGTCTATCTACTCACTAGCTCAAGATCATTCAAAGGATTGGCTCTCACAAAAACATTATTCTGCCAAGGTGCCCGTATTTGAGAAACTTCCATAGTTGGTGATGGAGGAAAGCCACAGAACTTCACTCACATGAATGATGCATTCATGATGTACATGGTCCAA
Organism: Taxus wallichiana var. yunnanensis; assembly: GCA_018340775.1. Lineage (NCBI taxonomy): Eukaryota > Viridiplantae > Streptophyta > Pinopsida > Cupressales > Taxaceae > Taxus > Taxus wallichiana. The sequence goes on from CM031234.1 coordinate 190,888,970, forward strand.
AACTTGAGGGTGATTTGGAGGCCAGGATGTCACCACAAGTGGCATCCTTAATCAAAAATATGGCTCTTACTTCATCCAATTCTCAACCTTCTCCTACTGCGAGTTTTGGCTTTGACCAAGCTCGCTAAGGTTTCCCAAGTACCTTAGTGACCAAATTATACTATTTGAGCTCTCATGAGAAAATCATATATAGTAAACAATAGGCTCAGGAGTAGAAGAAGAAGTTGATCTCATTTCCCATCTCTCTCGGGTATTCACATGTAAGAATGCAAATGATGCATCTCATCTGGAGGCTTCCTTTGCTCATTTGACTTTGCATTCCTACACTTCATGCCTAATTTCGACATCCGAGATGATCCTAATTCTTTCCATGTTCCATACTTGCACCATGAGCCACAAATCAAGGACTATTGGGCCAATTGTGTTGATGAATTTGAAGTATGAGAAAAGGATCATATGAGGATGAAAGTCAATGAAATGAAGAAATTCAAGTTCTCTTGGTATGAAGATATTTTGTAGGATGATGGGACAAAGATGTATGATCCTGAGTACGTGTGATAGTCAAGGTTTCTCCATTACCTCAAGTCAACTAGTACATTCATGAATCAGGGGATATAAAGGAATGAAATAAGAAGGTGGTAGAGAACAAGGGATTGGTTTCAGAGGAAGAGAACCATGATCATCCAATCACAGGTATGCCCATAGGTCAAAAACAAGCCTCTCATCAGTCATCATCAAGAGTCATGGAAGTTGCCTCAAGTTCAAGGCATTTTGGAGAAAGTTCTAAATGAAGATCCATATAATTGGAGACTTCTTCTCATGGAAGGTCACCAAAGAAAGCTAGGGTGGAAGAAGGATCAAGTTGCAACAATGAAGAAGATCCAGTGGCGAAAAGCAAGCGTAGAGGAGAGCACATAGTTCAAGACCCAGTCTTCAAACCACCACAGAGAGGCCTCACCTCTTGTTAACACCAATGTCTCCCCCATCCAAGATGTGCCTCCTCTTCTAGAGTAGGGAATGGTTGATGCACTATCATAGAACCTGAGTCTAATGAGATGTTCCCATGGATGCAGGAAATGATAGCCCCTGAATCTTACACTATTTCAACAAGTGGCAGCCCTTGACTTATCAACAATACCTCACTGGCTAAAAGGAAAGAAAATAAATTTCACACACATGGCCTCATGGTTCTACAATGGGGAAACATGTAATCAATACATTGAGGTATCCCGACCAAAGGTGATCAAGCCAATGGATGAGATGACACCAACCGATTATGAGATGAGCACAATCCAACTAGGGGACTAGCTAATCATGAAGGGGATTTGCATATGTATCAACAATCTTCTTCTCACATGGTGGCAAGGAACAAGGAATATAAGAAGAAGATTGATGAGCTAAAAGAATAGAGTGAAACTCTTTCATCCTATGTGCAACATCTAGTTGATCCAAATGCCATGAAAATTCCCATTGAAGAAGTTACACCCATCAATAGCTTCAATCCATAATCTATCAAGAGGACACATGAGTTCACAATGCAAGGGAAGATAATAATGAATGGATCAATTCAATTTTTGAAAAGGGAAGTCAGTGCTCCAAGAGGTAGTCAAAATTTTTCCTACATGTGTGTGAAAAACAAAACAGATGTGGCACTCAAAGAAGACTTGGAGAAAGAAAGGGACTACTGGGATCCTCTAGGGTCTAGTAGTGAATGAAATGAGAACACTCACCCATCAAGAGTTGATCAACAAGAATATTTTGAAACTCCTTCAAAGACTTGTCACATGTATGGGTAAGGTCTTTGGAAATCAGATTTGAAGCAATCAATCGGGCCATCACTTGAACTAGAGGAAAAGAGGAAACAAGTGTACAAGTTGCAGGATAGTATAAATCATCAAATTTAGAAACTTGGAGTACCTACAATGGGAGAAGACACAACTGTTGATGAGCTAATTGGTCCATTTGAGGAATATGTCAAGAAAGAGGCAAGAAATCCATTTTCCTTCACTAAGAATACCCTAGAATTCCTCTTAGAGATTCGGGCCACCATTGCACTTATCGTAGAGAAACATCCATCATGGTTCGGAAAATGCAAAGATATCAATAATGTGTCTGATGGATGGACAGAGACCCTGAGAATTATTTTTATTCCTCATGTTGACAAAGTGGAACCTGCAACAACTCGTTTTAGTAAGGAATTTGGAGGGATGGAGATCTTCTCAGAGCAGTGAGATGGAAACCAATCAGGGAGCGAGATCAAATCCACCACAATCGGCTCATTCTTCTACATAATTCTTCTTCTTCCTTCTTCTTCTTCTTCCCCCTTTCTCTCTCTCTCTCTCTCTTCTCACCCAATGCTCTCTCTCTCTCTCTCTCTCTCTCTATGTTATAATTTTGTGTTGGGGTTTGCACTTTTTGATATATCTTTAAGTGACTTTAGAAACATAATGTAAACTTTAAGTCACCTTGTTTTTATAAAAGGGACTTAAATATTTAATTGGAATATGAATAGTCTAAAGTCAAAATATGGTATTTGAAAAGTCACTGGGAAGATGAAGAGTTGCCTTCTCTTCTATAAATTGTAGCAAGCTCCTCATTTGAGGGTCTTCTTAGATCTTCTTAGACTTTTGAGTTGCTTTTTTTGTGAATTCATGAGAGAGATATCCTTATGAAGAGAAAAAGAGATAGAAAAAATTTCTTCCATTTCCCTATTCTAAAATGTCTTCCATTCTTATGTTATGTACAATTTCTTCTTGAGCATCAATACAAGAAGAAGGAATTTTAGCCTTTTTTGACTAAGGAGTTTAGTGATACTTTGTGCTCATTAAATGATATTTGGTCTTTTTGTTGTTATGCAGATTTGTTTTCTTCTAATTTTAGTGCATGTGATAACTCACAAAAACAATTCTTTATATCATGATTAACATTAAATGTCCAAAATCTCATCATCATACTCATTATCATAAGAAATTTTTCATGACTGATCCTTGTTTAGCAAAATGTCAAGCCTCGTTGGTTGGCTCTCACAGGAAGTGAACAATGAATGCCTCTCTACGTGATTATGGTATCTTGAATTTATTTCTTTGATCAAAATTTTTTCCCTTCTCTCCCAAGTGTGGACATTTTCCACATCTGACATAACAACTTCCTAGATTGTGGCCCCTATACTATCTAAAATCATATTTTTGAAGGAAAAATCTATATTTTGATCATCTGTAAGTGGAGTCTTACTAGGAGGAGGAGGAGAGTCTTCTCTTTGGTGCACATCTCACTGTGGTTGTGGCTGAGGAGGTGGGGTAGACTGAATCATATTATGCATGTCAAAAAAGGGCACCTTTTCTGTCTCGCCACTATCAAAACCCAAAACTCATTGTCGAGCTCGATATGGTTCAAAATTTGGGTGTCCGTTGTGTTGATGACCCCACCTAGTGAGAAACTAATAAATTCATATGTAACTAGTTAATGTGTTCCTACAGAGTCTACAGAAACCTAAAAGTTGTACTTTCTTATTTTCTTGTAGTTTTCACCGTATGCATCGGTGGTACTTGCGACCTTCTTTGAATCTATTGTGTCGGTCTCGCTACAAGAAGCAAACCATAATGTATAATGTATTAGATACAAAAGTTGTTAAATATTTGCAAAGATACAAAAGTTGTTAAATATTATTAATTATACAATACCTTGCATGTTTGGAGATGTAATGACACATTCTTTATACTGAGTATGAGTTTGATTGATATTCATATCATCAAACTCTGAACTTTCTGAAAACAAAAATATAAAAATATTAAAATTTTGTACCACTTACTAGTAGTATAAGTTTTTATTATAAAGAGTAAAAAATAATGTTTATACCTCTAGAGAAATGTGATGGCATAAAGGATCGTTATGGTGGAGCTATTTATCCCCTTTGTTTTTTTGTGTGAGTGAATTAGAAAGGGTTGATTACTTCGAATCCATATCATAATCGACAAACATTTCAAGAGGGGCTTTACCTTGAGCAATAGCTTCCTTATGAGAATTTGAAAGCATAATTATTCTCTACAAAAGATAACATTACTATAAGTATTGCATTGAGAAGAAAGTAATTAATATAATGTGAAAATTAATTGTTACATGTTGTTCTTCCAGAGATAGATTGTTCATTTTTTCATTAATTGATGTCAAAACTTGTTCATTCAGCAATTGGAGGTAAGCTTCTTGATACAAAGGAATTAGATAATTCACATAAGAGAAAAAAATTATATTTATTAGACGTATTCATACTAGAAAGGGCATTTCTGATATTTGTTTTAATTCGATTGGACAAATATGTTCACCAATCAAATTGTTGTCCCGAAAATGTAAGCAATATATACTGAACCACCCAAAGGGGGATGTATATAGATCTTTCCCGCAACAAAATCCTCACCTAAAATAGAGATATCATTGTATAAAATAAATTGTTTGAAACTCCCTGTATAACAAGGCCTCTTTTTCAATGACTAGTAGAATCAGAACAAAAACAAGAAATGTTATAAAAATAGCGAGTTAAGTAAATTTAGGAAAATAAATAATTCAAAATACTATTGAAATTTGAACTTACCATCAAATTGAACATTGTAGTGAAACTCCAAAAAAAAATTCCTCATCTGTAAGGACCGCATTTTTCATGACAGTAAATGGTTTTGGAAAGGTAATGCAATTAAGCAATGGATGTCTACAGTTCCACGGTGAAACTAACTGTACAATCCACCAAGGGAACGACAAACTATGCATCCTTCTAGCTGTAATACATCAAAAGGTTATCGAGAACAACTATATCTATTTCAAATTGGGGCATGTGGACAAGCCCTATGAATTTTGTGTTTTGAACCACTTCTTGGGTGTTTATTTGAGTTTAAGTAGGGCTATGATCTGAGGGCACATGAGATTTTTATATTTGTAGTTTTTGGGAGGAGCAATAGAGGAGCTATCCATTGTATTGGTACGTGAGTTGAGAATTAGATACATGTTTAAGGTGTAAGTGAGTCAAGAATTAGAAAATTGGGGAGCTCAGAGCATTTTTGGTGCATTAAAATTGAAGAAATGACCCTCGTATGGGTATATATAGGTTTCAACCACACAACACTAGATACATGGTGAAAAATGGTTGGATGCAAAGTTCAAGACATGTGCCTAGGGATATGCACCTTAATTGGTTGTCAAACCCAACTTAGAGATGGACATCTAACCCCTTTGAAACGACCGACCAACCCATGTTAGACGGCCATGTCCAACCCATGTTAGATGGTTGTCTAACCTATGCTAGATGGCCATCCAACGGTCCAACCCATGTTAGATCGCAACACACTAGACAACCATCCAACCAAGCTTGCATGGTCACCCAACCCACCTATTGTATGGAGCTAGTTAGATGTCTGTCTAACCACCGTCCAACCCCACAAAATTTCTAGAAACACCCATAAAAATTTTCCTTTTCGACAAAAACACATTTTCAGTGATTCACCATCATTTTGAAAGCCCATTTTTGGATCCGCCACCCATTCTATAATAATTTTTCGTGAGGGGGACTTAAAAGGAACCCTATTTGCATGAACTTCTTGTTATCACCAAATCACATCACCCTATGGTTTACACAAGTGTGTGTGCTTGAGCTCATAGTGTGATTGGATAACATGGGTACTATCTCCAAGTTGTGGGACTTGCTTCTTGAGATAGACCTCCAGAGAAAGCTGGTTCTTTCTCCTAAAATACCTACCACAATCTACTCTAATGAAGGAAAAACTATCTAATCCTAATCTAAATTTCCAAGTAACAAAGAGAGAATATACATGAAAATAAATCCTACACTAAAGCGGTGATACAACAGAAGAGGAGAGTGTGAGAATAGTCTTCCAATGTGTAAAAACAGAAGAAAGGTGCATACTAGAGGGGGTGATAATAGTTCTCCACAATCTAGCAAATGCATTCACAATAATGTTTCAAGCATACACAATGAGAATGAATCCCTGTAATAGCATAAGATAGACACAATATATATGCAATGAGATTGAAGGGAAAAGAGAATGTAAACAGATACAACAGGGAAGATATATCCACAACTTGCATCTAGTGCTTCATTGATATGCACAATTCAATCCTTTACAAAATAAGGGCCTGGATCACCATGCAAGGATTCCACTACAAGGGCCTACAACACATTGGATTCACAAAGAAATTTGACATATTTTTTCTACTTAAAAACTATCTCCCCTTCCATTGAGCTTAACACTCCAATTTATAGAATTCTGAGAGAAGAGAGAGAGAGGAAAATAGAAATCCTGAAATCTATCATTCAACCACTTGCAAAAGGTAGTAAATGGAATGAAATGATGTTCTATTACTTGAAAAATGCCCCCATACTGTCCCATAACTTGCAGCAGTGAAATATGTTAGCCCATGCTTCATTGAATGCATCCCAACCACCACTGAAATAATTGTTCTGAACCTGATCACATTTTTGTAAAATCTCTATCGATCCTTCATCAAATTCTGAATATCTTGATTTTTGTGCATTGTGCTTGGAACCATGATTCCAATGGTACCAATTTTGTGCTTTTTTCTGAGAATTGCAAAATTTATGGCCTTCTGAGTGCGTGCAGCTATTTTGAGTTTGCTAGGGATTTCTTGCCTTTTACAGGACTGAATATTTAAATTTTAGAACTATATATTTTTCCATCCATTTCACCCACTTACCCTCACCAAAATTAATATTTTGGGTTTCCATGGCATAGAGGATGTCGAGATCTTTCCAATGATATAAAATTTATTAAATTTCGATTACTGGATCAAAAGTTATGCCCATTTAAAAATTTGCATTAATCCGCACAAGAAATGGCAAAAATGCAAATTTGCAAAACAAACCCTAGGGCCTGAAATCACAAATTGCACCATTTGCAAAAATTGTAAAATTCTCAAAATTCCCTTAGGCCCAAAATCCCAAAATTGGAAAAATTCTCAAAATTCCTACAGGCCCAAAAGCCCAAAATTGGCAAATTTCTCAAAATTGCCCTAGGCCCGAAAGCCCAAAATTGGTAAAATTCTCAAAATTCCCCAGTGCTCGTAACTTGCAAAATATGAAGAGTTAGAAGGACTTATTTATATTTTTGGAAAGGGGAAGAAATTTCCTATTTGATGAAGATGCTTTTGGGAATCCTTAAGTACTTAAAATATGTAAAAAATCAGATTGAAGCACTAAAAGGGGGAAATGGTGTTAGTTGACCAAAATTAAGCATGAGCTTATTTTGGACAACACTTCCTAAAGGGTTCTGGAAGAACTTTCCCAAGTTTTATGGTGATGAGATGTACCATCCGGGTGACCACATTGTAAATTTAATCACTAATTTTGAAGTGTTAGGTGTAGGATATGAATATGTGTTAGTCCATTTCTTTGTAGAATCTTTGTAAGATGCGGCTGCAGATTGGTTTTACCATCTACCAAGGATGTCTATCACTAACTAGAATGATATGAATAAAAAATTGAATCTAGATTCAAGTATGTTAAAGATGCACATGCTCTTATTTCATAATGGTTATAATTGAAGAAAGAACCTTATGAGCCCATGAGGGAGTTTTTTTCAAATTCAATAGAATGTTGTACAAGATCCTAGAAACTACTTGACCCATGAAGGACAACAAGTTAAGATTATTCATGAATGATCATCTTCCTGGGGTGAGTATCATACTGAGAAGAACTCAACCAATTGATTTGGAGGAAGGAAAAAAACTTTTTAAATTTGAAGATAACCTGATAAAGTCAAGGAAAATCAAGAAAATGCCATGAAAGGAGAAAGTACAAGGTTCAAATGCAATAATAATAGACTCAGAATACAAAATTTGGCTAATGTTATCTCCCTTAAGAAGAAACTGAATCAAGATTCCATGAATAGAGATGATCCTAGGAAGAATTTTCCAAATAAGTAAAGTATTGGTCCACCACATTGAATAATTTCTCTTGAAGAACCTCCAATAAATGCATCCTATAATGTTGAAGAGGAAGAAGAATAAATTGAAGATCTAGAAAAAGAAAATGAGGACGATAACGTCCTAGAGATTGAAGAAGTAGAAGATGATGTACGGGTCAATTTCATTGAGTATTCCTCAGGAGAAGATGATGATGATGAATATGTAACTAGATTCTTGTGTGCATTATTCATTTGTTCATAGTATCAAAAGGAGCTTCCTCCTCTTCTTCCTCAAAAAAGAAGAAGAAAGAAAGTCCCGAGGTGGAGAATCTAAAAAATAAAATAATCAATAGATGATCTCTGATCCCACCTTCTATGGATTCTACAAAAGATAATCAAGACATCATAGCTATAAAGAAGTTGTATATTGTCTCAAGTAAATATAAAACTTCTTCTCCTAATTCTAATTCTACTTCTACAAAGCATAGTTCTTCCAAAACTTCAAATGCTTGTAAAAATTCAGCCACTTCTTCCCAATCAGCTACCCCCATTGCTAAATCCATCCCAAATTCTAATGTAGTATCTCCTTTACTGCTAAAGCATCCATTGCCTCAGGAGTACCTACCTCATCTCTTTCTACTCTTTTTGACAAAATTGAGCATGTGAACAAGTCCAAGGTTCAAATATATGAATATGAGTTCTTATAAACTCATCGGAGAAATCCTAAAGACTTGTCAGCTACATCAAGGGTGGTAGTTCAAATTCTAATGTTGCAATCTCCAATTCTAAAGGACTACTACCAACACCACTACCCCTTCATCATAGAACATTCTTTCCTTGATTACATCTAATCCTCAAAAATTTCAGCCATTTTATCTTTTCCTCCTTATCAAAGGCCATTGGTTTCAAATAATTACATAATAGAATCAGGTGCTTTAGATAATGTAATTCCAACAAAAGTTACTGACACTCTTGGAATTAACTTGACATGACCAACTAGACCTTGTTACTCCATGGAGTATAAGGAAGTTCCAATGGTAGGGTGAATCAAATATACATAAGTAGTTATCACCAACTTTCTAGACAAGAAGGTTTCACCGACCATCTTGGTAGTTGACATCCCGACATATTTTGGAATGTTATTAAGCGGAATGTTCTATAGAGACTTGGGGGTGATATTTTGATAGATTGGTCTTCCACCACCATTCCAGCAAAAAGAGAAATGAATAACTTATTACCCATGAGAAATATGAAGTATATTGTTTAGAAATTTGAGGATCCAAAGTCTGATATATTGTTTCAAGACAATGGATTTGGTAACTACTTCTTGATTGTAGAAAGAGATGAAATTTTTCATTCCTTACACAAGATCATGAAAATAAATTATGGAGAATGGAGTTTGATGGAATCTATTCCAATGTTGGCTCTGGAGTTGGCATTGTTCTAACTTCTCTTTTGGGTGAGTTATTTCTTTTTCTTATAAATTGCAATTTGAGAACACTAATAATACCATACAATATGAAGCCCTTGTTTTAGGGATAAATGTTTGTAAATCCATGGCTATCAAGAAGTTGAAATATCTTTGCGATGGTTAATTTATTGTAAAATAAGTCATATAACAATATCAAGTCAAGAATCTAAGGCTTAAACATTACAAGAAAAGAGTATGGGATTGCATCGAGTCTTTTGACGATTTCTCAATTCAGGATATTCCCCATGAGAAAACGAGAAAGATGATTCTCTTGCATTATCATCTTCTCTAATGACCCCACACCCATCTTTTAACAAGAACAAAGTGTATGTTGAGATGATTTTCGTGCCAGTGTGCCAAATAATTTTAATCACTAGTAGGTGTTCAATGATGACACTCATCTTCTCTCTTTCCTAGAACAAAGGGATAATATCAACAATCTGTCTATGAAGGAAATAATGCTCAAAATCGTGAGTCCTTTACAGATGAAGATAATATGAAATAGACAGAATTGATTCAAAAGGGGTAATCAAACTAAAGGGAAATAATATTCTAAAAGGACATGTGTCTCTTGAAGAATTTTTTTGATAAGCATGACAATTTAATCAATGAGAAAGTGTTAGTACCCAAATCTGCACCACCTTGAGAGCCAAACAAAATTTGCAAATCTGAATTGGATGCTTAAAGTCAATCAGATCAAAATATAGTTGTTTTGTAGCCGGGGACATGTCTGATTAACTCTTTTGAACTTGACTTTGGGAAAGATTAGGATGCACTCACAAAAGAGATGACCTTCCCTACTACTTTAGGTTCTTCCTTTAACCAGGGTGAGAGGACCCAATTTATGACCTATAATTATGAGAATAATGGATGAAATTGTAGTTTCTAAATGTTCTCTTTGAGATATGAAATGTAATCCAGAAAAACATGTTCAATATAAGAACTATTTAACTCTCACGAGTTGTCACTTTAAATAATATAGATATCTTTCAAAATAGGACTTCAGGTCACTTTAGATAGTGTGGATCTTATCTTGCTTCTGCATATTTATGAAAGGGAGGGTAGAAATGGTAAAATCCCTTAGCAAATGGTTATAAGAAGAGAAAACATGGATAATTTAGAAGGATTTAACAATTGTAGGTTATAATTTGTGTGTATTTGAATGGGAGATTAAAGTAGGATAAAGTTGATTATACATATTTCACAAGAAAACTTTACAAATGCTTGCAAATTTCCTCAAGTCAAGAAAAATAAATCACCAGCTAACATCAACCCTTTAACCAGAAGGTATGCACTAATGGAGGCCCAGAGTACAAGATTTCACACAATCTTTGAGAATTTAAACACAAAATATTATGCTAAATCCTCAATAAAAATTTACAAATCCTGATCAACTATGCTCAAGATACACTCAAAAGCTTATAGAAATCTTCTCAAATGAACAACAACAACATGGATTTAATTTTTTTATCACATTACATAAAGAAAGCTCCATTTATAATGTAATTGCAGTTGCCAAAATTCTTCAAATCTAGACAAGATCTAGTGTAATTGAAAGGAACTATTGATCTAAGATTGCAACAGGGGAGAAAAATAACTATTTCAAAGTATTCTACCTTAAGAACAAAGACAACATTTCTCAAGAGACAACACACAATTGATTTTAAGAAATGTAAATTTCTCAGCAAGGGACCATAAATCCTATGGCCTCAATGCTTTCCAATGACTGTACACTCACAATCATCTTAGCATGAGAATATTTAGAAAAAGTAAAAATAAATGGTTTCTCGGTTTGATTTAGGTTTTCCAGAAAAGTACAGTCATTTTTGTTCTATTTTCTCTAAAATCTTAGAAAATTTTAACCCCCTTTTATGCGAGAACATTCCTCTCACATATATACAATTTATTTCCTCTCATCTTTCTCTTTTTCCCCCAAAAGTATGAATCTTCAAAATAATATTCCCTTTACGGCATACAATCTAATCTATTATTATTCTTTTGAAAATATTCTACTTTTGTGTTGCCAGGTGGAGGAACTTACAAATGATTTACATTTTTCATTATCTTAGAATGACTAGGATGCCATGTCACCCTTCTAATATTACTTGTTTAATCATTTCTTTTTTAGGCAAGTCTGGGAGACTTTTCAATGATTTTCAAGTGCCTCCAGATATTTTGATTAGATGCGTAATCCCTTTTGCCTTTTGAGAATCCACCTTGAAGAACACATACTCATTTTTATGTCTTTCTAAGTTGAGTTTTCTCACATGGATTATGTCACATCAAGCCAACCATTTTCATTTGCATAATATAAATTACATCCAACTTTATTTCCTTCATGTGGGATGAGAAGGACACCTTTATTCATTTAATGGAAGTGGATTCGTCCAATTTAGCTCATCTGCACCATTTTCAGTATAAATTCAGCTCCATTTATTCATTAGTATGCATCCCATTTCCGTTCTTAAATGTGAAAATATATCATGAATTTCTTTGTTGGTGAAATGGTGAAGGTAGTTGTAGAAACTATCTTGAAAGATATATCATCAAAATATTTGAATCAAATCTTTGATTTAATGGGCCCGGATGAGGCATTTTTCAGGGCTTTATTTGAGATTGCAGACCCAGGGGACAAAAAAGGGCCCTTGACATATTGAGAGGTTCATCTTTCCCTCCTTTTAAGATTGATTAAAATCAATCATGTTTTTGCATCCTTTCAAACCATGTATTATCATCTCTTCCGATAGTAGCATCAGAAAACTCTAGAATAATTGAAGAAATTATAGATTGAAAGGAGGCCTACTATGATGGGGATGAATGAATACGAGTCTCCCTTTCTATGTAATGAATAATTTTTTATGAAATATATTGCCTAAGAGTCCTATGTACTTTATGGTGGGACTTCAATTGATACTATGTCTGTCATTTCTCACAAAGTAGATGAATTGGAGCAATGACTCTTCTCTCTAGAAAAAGGTCCAACATGACCTATGCCACCTCAACAACCTACAATACTAGCATCATCAACAAGAAGGAAGAAGGGGGAATCAAGATCTCAACCCCAATTATCATTTTGGATGAGGAAGAAGAAAGGCCTTCATCTCCTCAATGTCCTAAGGCATCATTCTCTACCATCAAGGAAAGTGCAGGAAAGTCTACTTTCCAACCTTCCATTCATTCAGAGTAGCATATTCCTTTGATGGATAAAAAATATTAGGACCCTTTTTGTTCACCTTCCAAGAGAACATCCACCTTTCATAAGGAAATATAAGGGTGTTTCTGTTATAATTCTCATGTTCCACTAGGTATAAGAACCATAGTACTTTCTCTTCCAAATTGCTTCAAATTCTTCTCGTTTAGTCTACTCCTTACAAAGCAAAAGGGAGGAAGGAATTTCCTACAGTGGTTTGGACCTTTTGACTGGGTATCTTCTTATCAAAAGAAGATAGAGTTAAGGAATATCATGGATGGTCCTAGAATGACTGTTGACACATTGATGGATATGGGGATGTCTTGTACTTTGGCTGGGGTAGTTGTGTTTTCTCAAACAACTTAGGGCTCAGAAGAATTTGTACCAAGGAAAAACAAACTGCTAAACAAAGTTCCCTCATTTGGAGAAGATCTCAAAGTAGTAATAGAAGATGATTGAATGTCCCTCTTCTCCTAATTTCCCATTTTGTAATATTTGAAAATGTATGTATCTTTTCATGGGCAGGGCCCCTATAGAATCCCTATTTTGATTTTTTTCATAATACAAAAACTCAAACTATTGTATTAATGCACATGCTCCTAATAGATTTAGAATTATATTAAAGAAATATAAAATTATAATGTATTGTATCAAGTTACATTCATGTTCAAAAACAAAAATTCAAAATAATGTTCAACTTTTATGAAACAAGAGTACCAATTATAACGAGATAAAAATTTGTTAAAAGAAAACAAGCCTAAGCTTGCTCACTGGTCTTCATGGTTATATCCTTATCTTCATCATCTTCCTCCTCCTTTGGCTACCTTTCCATGTATGCATCATACCTTTGAAATAACTTCCTTACATCCTCTTTAGTTGGACCTATGTGATGTTGGAATATTAGGGTCTTCCTATTCAATGCATCCCCACATTGATCCATTTTTTTCTTATGTTCCCATGACTTTCCTTTCAATTCTGCAATTTTGTTCTCTATAGCCATTAGCCTCTTGATAACCTCATAATAAAATTTTTCATCTCAGATGTATTTCTCAAAATAATTGATTAAGAAGTCACTTTTCAAGTCACCATAACTCTTCTTGTGTTTATCAAACACCATGCCTTCCAATTTCATATCTATGGTGTTAATGCTTTTTTCAACCCATTTCTTTTCTATCTCCATCTTTTCTCTAACTTGATTCAAAACTTCAATCCTAATTTTAGAAAAATCTTCAATTGCATACTGGGTTCCCATTTTATCTAATGGCACAATTCCTTCCTTTTCAACTAGATCTTCATCAAGTTGATTGATATGGTTTAACTTGGGAATGATTCCTTCATAGTAGAAAAGCTCATTGTCACATTGTTCAATCAAATAACTTAGTTCATTGAGCTTGGTCTTGAGTTCTTCCTACCTCTTTTTGATTTCTCAAATATCTTCTTCCCCTTTTCAATTAATTTCTCAACCCAGTCATCAACAACCTTGACCTTCTTAACAACCTTTTCAATGCTTCCAATAACTTTAGGAGTGATGGTAGAAACATCTTCTTGATCTTCACTTGATGGGCCTACTAACTACTATAAACATGATTTCAAATATTTGACTTGGTATTTTAATTTCCTTTTTGATACTTTGTCCTCATCAACTTTATGTAAAAAACCTTGGACTACCTCTGAAACTTCCTACTTTAATGTTTCCCTAAAATGTTTTTCCCAATGGGATGTGTTGGATGTCATAATCACTTGTTGTTATGTCATCCCTTGACTTTCCTAGGTGTGGGGTTGCAACCTCTAGGGTTCTAGATCCATATGGATCTACATGAGTCTTAGTAATAACTCTATCCTTTTTTAAGTCTTCTTTGGCTTTGGGAAGGCTAAAGTTGTAATATCTATGACCTTTTCAGGTACAACTTCCTCTTCTTCTTCTGAAATCAACCTTCCTAACCAACCAGTTGTGAGAGTAGTCCCCACTTTTGCCTCTTGTGATGTCTATTGGGACTCCTCAGATAAAACCACCAATTGTTGAGACATTTCTTGAACAGTTTGTACCAATGGCATTTCTTGTTGTGTCTTGTCTACTCCCAATACCAACTCTTTGGATTCATCTTGTATTACTATTACCTCTAGTGCGCGTCTTTCCCTGATCTTGATCTTGGAATTGATTGATTAATTCCCGAGTCACACTTTGTCAATTAGAGCATTCTCCTTATTTGTATCTTCAGCTGGGGTAGTAATCTCTTCTATGATTTTCTTTGGAATTTATTGGATTGGTGTTGTTACTTTGGGAAATTCCTCTCCTTTTACACTATTTGTCTCCTTTAAAGGTTGATGTTTAGTGGAAACATTTTCATGAAATGGCATCTTAATAAAAATTGTCTCTATAAGATCTTCCTTCTATTGTTCAATGTTCTGAGATCCAATAACTGGTCCTTTACCCTTATCAATGATTTTCCCATTTTGACTGTCATTGGTTTCCACTTTTCAATGGCTTCTTTTGTGGTTTCCACCACCATTTCTTTAGTAGAGTCTACATTCTGAGGTGGCTCATTACTTTTGCTAAATTTTGTTTCTTTTTGAGGACCTTATTTGGTTAGTGCAGTAGTATCCATAGGTGTTTCACTTGCAATATTTTGAATCTTTGATCCATCTACACCTGAAATTGTTGGGTTTTCAATAGAAATATTTTATACTGAAATTCTTGTTTCAATAGTTGGCAATTGGGTAGATTCCTTCATTTTTTCATCTGACTGAAGAACATCTACACTTTTACCACATGTGTCTCAAATGATATGTCAAAGGGTTCAAGTATAGGTACCTCCCTTACTACATATGTGTCCACTATCTGATTTGACTCTTTATTTGTTCATGTGGTTGATTAGAGTGAGGTAAATCTATACTTTTAAATGGTGTTGCATCAAATTTTTCTAGACCATGTCTTGTCACAGAACTTCCTAGATAGCTAAATAGGGGAGTACCTTGAGTTACCTGCTCTTGGATTACTTCAACCACTATTCATTCTGGAAACAGAACTGAACTTGAAGACACTAGTTGTATAGTTGGATCAACCTATGGTATCCTTTGATCTTGAGGTGATATTACTTGATGAGATAAGGATAGAACTAATCTCTCTTGTTCCTTAGTTAGAGTATGAGGATCAATCACCTCAAGCTCCCTTCTCTTGTGCTTCCTTTCATGATGGGTACCCATATCTCTCTCCAAAGGCATTACTACTCTAGCTATCTTTGTAGATATCTCAAAGCATTTGACCTCAGGGCCTTCCCTTCCTTTTACACCTTGTACCAGAGATGTTGGGTCCACACCTGATATAGATCCTCTCATTGTCTTGGTTGAACTAGATGCCCCGTCAATATTGTTGTGGGGGTTCTTGTTTTAGTTACACCAGTTCCTTTAGTCTTTATTGGTAATGCAAAAGTAATGGGAGAATTTTTCATGGACTTTAAAATCATTTCTTTTGTCTTCTTCTTTAAAGAAGACATGGAATTCCTAGTTTCACTATGTTATCCTGCAAAATTGACGAGGGAAATTTTCAGGTAACAATACCAAAAATTTTGTTTTGGTCCCCAGAGAAGTCTGATAACGTTCAAAATGGCCTAAAACTCCCTTTTGAAAATCAAGTTTTTAGAACTTAGCCATTTTTAGCTTCTTTAAACTCGGTGCAAAAAAATGGTGTGTCAACACTCTCAAAAGCGCCTTTTTTGAAATAGGCACAGGAATTCTCATGTCGACATACCAAAATGTGTGCCCCTTAGAAAGCCCTTTGGCATAGGAAATGTCGTGTCAACATCATAAAACATGCGCCAAGTATGTGCGCTAAGGCGTGGAAAATGGTGTGTTGACACCATGAAATGTGCACTAAGGATGCTGAAAGTATTATGTCAACGCCAATAAAATTACACCAAGGCACATTTTAACCCGTGTCGACACTCTGAAAAGTGCGCCAAAGAAAGTTGGTGAAATAATAAATGTTAGTTTTTCTATAAATAGGTGCCCGACACCTATCATTTTCATGAATTGAAAATTGTAAAAGTGTTTTCTCTGCGCCTGTCAGCTATCCTTGTCACCCCGCGTGTTGTTTTTCAAGCTTGTGGACCCCAACGTCATCCTTCATCTTTTATAAAACTAGGTAAGTGGCTTCTGCCATTCTTGTTGTTGTGGTTTTGTTAGGCTTAGGGCTTGTATAAAAGGATTAAATCTAAAAAGAGGAACCTAACAATCTATAACCAGCTAAAACCCTTTTACCTCTCCTCCCAGATCTGTAAATCTGGAAGGCCCCTGCCTCTGAAGAAACCAAAGACCATCTTTTCCTTCCTATTGCCTTGCCAAAACAAACCCTCTCTTTACCATCTGAGATATCCAAAAAGAGAGAAAGAGAAAGAAGGAAAATAATCTAAGTTGTTAAACTAATTAAAAGCTTGGCGTGCTATCCTTCCTTGCAACATATTTTGAAATTCCACCTTGGCGCACTATCCTTTCTTGCAACATGACCCTAACCCACGCCTAGTTGAAATAACACTTAGCAACTTTCATGGGGCGCAGGTGCAATCTACACAACATCAACAAAAGATGTTGAGTGCTTCAAAACCGTGCCACGCATTTTTCCTTTGGCGCGTTGTACCTTCTTGCAACATCTCTCAAAGTTGCGCCTTGGTGCAGCCTAAACCCATGCAACACAATCTTTTTCAGCGCCCAGTCAAAGTAATTTTTCCCTAAGGCACAGGTGCAATTCCCTTAACGTCAACATGACATGTTGTATGTTGTAAACCTATGCCTGCGCTTTACCCTTTGGCGCCCAAAATTACATGTTAACATCCAGAAAACCACGCCCCTTCTACTGAGCATAACTTTTCTCCTATGAACATTGGTGCACCTTTTTACATGTCGACATCTTCAAAAGTGTGCCCAACAATAAAAGGCTTCGCAACATGCTATGAACCTGTGCCTTGCACCCTAAGCCTTATAATTGCTCATTCTTCATTCTGCAAGCTTTCATTATGAATAACATGACGGTTGACATGGCTCTTCTGTGTTGGACCTCCTTGATTCTTCTTGTAGAAAAACAATAGCCATCCTTGAGCTCACACATGTCTTCATCAAGCAAAAAACCAACAAAGTCTAAAGCTAAAGCAAAGCAGTGAACAAGAGATGAAGTACAAATATCAGAAATTCAGGATGCCTGACTCATATGCAAAGAGCAACCTCAACATTAGAGACTCTGAGCTAGGGCATATTGATATGGATGACTTTTGGGCAAGGACCAACCAGGCAAGCAGTGGCCCATGGATGAACAAGCTAGTGGGCAGTGGATTGCACTTTGCATTTGGGCTGCTAAGGTAAGTGTTGTAAACAATGAATTTATTATGTTGGTTACTTGGTGTTACAACAAGGACACTAGATGTGTCGAAGACAAAGAGAAAAAGACGATCATTGACCTCACATCCCATCACTTTGAACTGACCCTAGGCATTCCTCATCACAGGAAATATGTCGCCATAAGTCTAGAAGACTGCAAGAAGGCCTGGGACGACAATGAGGATAAATGCATGCAAATGATGAATAAATTTATCTAAAAATAAGAAGCCGGTGAGTAGATGGCCACAGACCATCCACCGTAGTGACTTCAATGAGGAATTGAGTGATACAATCACCTTCCTAAATAGAGTATTTGGGCTTCCTGATGCCCATTATTTCCACAAATGGATGTTGAGGTACCTAGAGACCATGAGCAAGAATACACCTGATCAGTGTTTTGGCTGGGGTGAAATCATCAGTGACACCATCTCCCAACAACTTCAACAAGTCCTAACAACTGGGAAGTTCTACATGAATTCCTATGTTGTATACGTTACAACATCAACAAGAGATTTCACAGGCTTAGCTCGAAATGGGGTATGGCCCCAAGTCAAAATATATGAATTCTACCCAGAGCTCAAGCTCGAGGCCAACATCTCCCAGTTCTCCAAGATTAATGATGCCTTTTTCTATGAGGTAATCTGCTTACTGAGGCCGAATATGAGACACGGTCGACCAACCCGAGTGTGATTGCTGCCACAAAGAAATGGGGAGCATTTTTCACACAATTCCCCACATTCACATACCTCAGAGTCATGTGAATTTTGAGGGTGAACCGACAAAGCTACCAAGGTATGTAGGCCCAAGCTGATCCTCTTGGAGTTGTCAAGGAAACTGATCACTTACCATGAGAAGTGCATGAAGAGAAAGAAAGGAGGAACTCCATTCCCCCTTACAGTTGGCTGATACACCTGCACCACACTTGCCAAAGCGTGGGAGATGTATGTTGAACTTGAGTTGTTGAATCTAAAGCACAAATTCCCAGCAAGGCCAACCTTCAATTGCCGGAGCTACCTCCCAAGGGAAAAAATTGATCCCATCCATGTTCCCGAGATCGAGGACATTTGGATTGACTTGACACATGAGATAGATATCAGGCAAAAGGATCACTCTGATTGGCTCTAGAGGAGATCATCCACTATGGTGTAGCCATCATCCCAAAGGGATTCCAAGAGACTGATCAAGAAATTGATCAGGTTTACCTTGACACAGATGGGGATGATTGGCCATTTGTAGAGGTCGACAGAGCCAAAGTGCCTAAGACCATTCAGGAAAGGGTTAAGCCCATGTTGCAGCACACCGAGCATTGGTGCAAACAGAAATGGTCTCACCTACCTTGGAGTAGATTTCACTACTTCCCCTTCAGGTAGAGCACCTCCAAGACCGGCCCAAGTGCCGAAAGGAAAAGGAAAGGACAAGGAGGGAGAATCAAGCAAACAAGAAGAAGCTCCTCAAATCCCTCCTACTACTTCTAAGAAACAAGTGGTTGACCTGGTGTCTCCAGGTAAAGAAGAAGAGACAACAAAAGTTTCAATGAGATACATCCACTCAGGATGTTGTCACAACTACAACCACCGAGGTACCCACCATTCCTTCTTCTGCTCCTTCCCCTCCTCATGTCATTGAAGCATCTATTCCTATGGATGTGTCTTCTTCTCTCCCTTCCTCCCTTCCATCTCCCACCTCTTCCATCTTCTCCTCTCTCGCGGATCTATCACCTAGTGTTCCCTCCATCCAATTATAGATCCCTTCCATCTCCATGTCCTTTTCTTCTCTTGTAGTAACTCTAGGCCCCACAAGTAGCAGCGTGTTGGACTCCTTGTCGATGCCACCACCAAGTGTTTCAACATTCTTCCCGTAACCTCTACAGTTGCTTCCCCTTTCACTCTCATTTCTTCTTCTATTCCCTCTACTCCCTCTCCCATAAGTCCTAGCTAGATTTCTGACCATCTGGGTCAACACAAGAGAAAGGTTCCCATTGCACCCATAGAATTCTCCGTTATTCCAAGAAGGGACCTAAGAAGTAGAAAGTGATAACTCTCTTTCTAAGAGCACTTCGGGGAGAGAGTCATGGAGATTGCATACCCGGATCCCACCAAAGAAAAGAAGGATATGTCTCCCACAGACTTCACAGTGACTCAAGTCACAATGGGAACCTTATCTGCAAAGGATGCTCTCTGTAAAAAGCTTCAAGAAGTAAAAGAGGAGAAGAGAATACTCAAGGAATAGAACAAACATCTCCTCCAAGCATTGTAGAGAATGGGCAACGCTCCTCCTGTGACTACCACCGAACCCACTTTGAAGTTCTCAGTCAAGATAAGATAAATGAATATGCTAAGATTGGTGAACAAGGTGCGAAGTATCCTCCTAGATTGAGCGAATCCTTAGAGATAGTGAGGAAATGATTAGGAAATTCACAATGCTCTACCAGGATATTGATCAAGCAAATAAGGAGATACGATAGTAGCAGGTTCCCTCTCTGAGGAGTTGGATAATGCTAGGTTGCAACATGAAACATTCCAAGCAATGGCTAACTACTCAGCTGACAACCTATTGAAGGTTGACATCATTGATCACCCATGGGCACATAATAAAGCTCTCGTTGCATTAGATTACTGGGTCGATCAAATGGAATATATCCTGGAGAGGATAGATAAAATCAAGGATGAAGCCCTAGATGCATGATATAACATGGAGCAGACAGTTACAAAGATGTCTCCAGGGATGCTCAGTGAATCGTTCACCTTGAGGGAAGAAAATGATACATTCCAGCGCTTCAAGGCTATAGTCACTCAAGGTTTGGCACCAGAGGTCACTTTCGACCGAGATTCAATCAATAACCTCTTGGCCTACCATGATTTCATTGGCTTCTTGATCGATGCATGCGAGGAGTTTGCGAGTTACCTGACAAGCTCAAGAATGAAAAAGAAACTTGCGAAGTCATTGGCGACCATTTCAAAGGTCCAGATCATAATCAACTTCAGCAATGATCAACAAGTTTATGGAATATCGAGCACAGTGTCACATCGACTCTCCTGATCAGAAGCAAGACACTCAGTTTAAGCAAAGAGATGATGAGGAGTAGTTTCTCCTCTTGTGTACGCTTTGATCATTTTTGTAAAAATATTTAAAAAGCATGTTGGCATTTATGATGACATCATCCATGTTGCATCATGGGATGTTGCCATCCAAAAACTTGCCCAAAGTCAACTTTTGACTTTTTAGATATTTTGTAAATAGTGGTTGGTTTGTTTTTGTCTTCTTTCCTCTTCTCCTTCTATAAATACTGGAATACTTGTATTCTAGGTGGACATTTTTGTATGAAAAAATAAGTGAGGAGAGAAAGACTTTGTACTTTCTTGTATCAGAAGAAATATTAATACATATGCTCAGACTTTGTGCTCAATATATGTGTTATTTGCATAAGATCTTTCTTAAGTTAGATCTATGTTTTTATTCTGTTAGATTCATTCCTATTATCATCATATGTTCATCAGTATTGCTTTATTTGTTTATGTAAGTAAGTTTGGCTCTGTTTACTACCAGCCCAAAGCATAAACCTTCTGACCTTTCTGTCTTGGAATTCATTTCTTTTCTTCCTTCAAATCTACCTTCCTCCATTCCTTCCCTCTTACATTTCTATTCACAGTTGGAACTACCTCTACTAGGATGAGATCCCAAACCCCTGAAGTTAGAATAGTGTATATTTGCATAGATTCCTGCTTGATAGATTAGCAATAAACCAGTTTCACTTTGTTGTCTCAAAGAGGGGCTATGCCCTGCACACTGTTGGCTTGTTTCCCCATGACCTACCTAATCGACATATTTTCAAACCAACACACTAGTAGTAGTAGTCCATTCATAAATGATACCTATGGTAGGTATTTTCATGGGAAACTGAGGAGAATTTCCTCCTAAAGGATTTATCTTATCATCTCCTTCTCTCAAAAGGGGAAGATCTTCTTTCAAAACTCCCAAATTCCTGAATTCATTAAGTACCTTTGTGTTTTGTATGGATAAATCCATACCTTTTCCTTTCAGCCAAGTCAAATTCCTTCTCATTACATTAGAAATTATGTTATATTGATTATCTGAATCTCCCTCATCCCATTTTATAGGATCCATTGGTTTTCCTTCAACTTTTTGGTCAATATAGTATTGACTCACTATCTGTTGGTCATCCATAATCCCCTGAGGTACTACAACAATTTTAAAATCAATAATTTTCCTGAGATTCATTCTTGAGAAATATCTGAGCCTAACCTCCTCTTCATCTCTACAATTCATCTAATAATCCTCAAATTGAGGTTCATGTTCAAAATAATTTCCCAATGTAGTGCAGACTACTCATATGATATCATAGTCATATCTTGACTCAAATTTCTCCATGTTAAACCTTTCCATATCCTCCTCCATTAATCTAGCCTTTATAATGGAGGGGAATAAGTATCTTCCAATTTTAATAGGAAATTTGATATTTATTTTTTTCTTTCCAGCAGTCAACTTTTGAACTCGTGTTGGTTGTCTTGAAAGTTCACACAAGGTCATCTTATCATCTAAATATCTAGGAAACTTGCATGGCTTCCCATCAAATCCATTGGCTCTAATGTAAGTGAATAACCTATATTGGATAAATAAACAACCATAATCCATTATTGCATTCCTTTCTTCTTTTGATATTCTATATTGTTCCCACTCAGGTTTAGTCATATCACAGGTACAAAGAATGCATCATTTACCAATCTCACATTTCCTTTCCAATTGTTCAATTGCAATTGGGGATAAATATCATGAAATTTATTTTATTTGAAATGTGCCTATGGTGAAAGGCCGGAAAACACCTATGGCCTATAATATTATATATCAGGTATGTCATCATATAAAATTCAAGCTCCCCAGTACCACCCATGTTGATTTTTATGTCCAGTGTTAAAATATGTGCATGAATTTAATCAGCTATGAGTGTTTCCTAGAAAATAATTCCCTTCTTTTCTAAAATAACCCAAATGTATGGGCACATCCACTCCTTGAATTCACTAGCCATATCTAGGCTAGATATTCTTCTTAGTAACATAATTAGGTCTTCTACCTCTGCTAAAAATTGTGCCCTAACCAATCTTTTAGGGAGTCTAGTAGTGACTTATCTATTATAACCATTCAGTGTTTATGACCCTAACATAATCCTTATTTTTGGTTTTAAAGTAAAGGTTATTGGTGTTGTGATTCTTGGTAACCTCAACATTACCCTGAAATCTTTAGGTGTTAGAGTCAGAACTGCCTCACCACTTCCATCCAAAACTTCCCTTTTCTCTGGATCATAATTTATAGCACAAAGCCTTACTAGCTCAAGACAATGTACTGAAGGAGGGATAACAATGGCTAGGGAAATATAATTGGCCTCAATTTCTCTCATGAATTAAATTTTATCTAGATTATTAATTCTTTGCAAAAATCATTTAAATCAACATTTACCGAGTTCATGCCTGTGATTTTATCCAAGTCACCGGTGATACCGGATGTGACGTGAAAACCCGACTGTAATGGCTTCATTTTTCTATACCCTAAATTTCTTATCTTTTACAAATTGTGAATCAAAAAATGAAAAATACGATCGTAGTACAATTCTTACCCATTTTTCATGCAAATGCCATGCAATTCTCCCATGCTTCTTTGATTCCGAACTCTTGAGCTCAATATCAACACTTCTCAATCAATTTTCCTTTACTCCTTCATGAATTCTCATAACTAGGGAACCCAGATCTTCATATGTAATAGTAAATACTTGAAGTGTTTGAATGTTTCAAATAATTTTTCTTTGATTTGTGTAAAAATACATTAATGGTGGTAGCCATAAATGCATTACATCCTAACCATCTATCCTAATTTTTCCATTTGAATATGGACCATCCATGTGGATAAATTTAATGCTTCATAGGCTAAGGAGTATTTTTGCATTTTTTCACTATCTTTCAAATGCCTACAAGTTCACACATTTGACCTAAGCACCCACTTTTTGACTTTCAATGAGAGTATGACACGTGTCTAGATCTTAGGGGTAGCGAGTCTTGGGATATTTTTGCATATTTTTCTATTTTCCCAGCTGGGTACAAAACTACTA
Organism: Taxus wallichiana var. yunnanensis; assembly: GCA_018340775.1. Lineage (NCBI taxonomy): Eukaryota > Viridiplantae > Streptophyta > Pinopsida > Cupressales > Taxaceae > Taxus > Taxus wallichiana. The sequence continues at coordinate 190,913,041 of CM031234.1, forward strand.
TGCTGACCAGAAACCCTATATCTTTGACTTTTTTTGAGAACACGACACATTTCCTTGTTGGGCCTTTAAGATTTTATTTTACTTTGCACTCCATCAGCTCATTTTTATAAAAATACATTATTGGCCCGATTCCCCACTCCAATCTTATTCTGACACATATTCCTCTTCTGGAGCAAGGTCAAATTCTCCATTATTCATCCTTTGACTTGAATATTCGTGGGAATATTCATTGGGCCTCGGGGATAGGTTTACACTTTGTAGTTATTATGTGAATAGTGTAATTTTACAAATTGATCTCATTGTAATGCAACCAATGGAAACATGCCATGTATCTTCGGGTGGCAGAATGAAATATGAAATTTTTAATGAAGGTCCAAAGGATGATATACAGGGAATATTTTCAAGGTTAAACCCAATTAATAATCAATTTTTCACAAGTATTTTCAGGGAGGACATGATTATCGTAATCCTTGACTGAAAAAGAGGATTTCATGACCTAAACATGGGATTTTTTTGCATTAACATGATTGTATCTTGTATTCACATGTTCTATAAACATTGACAAACCAGTCAAAGGAAATTTTCAAAGACACACATTGGATAAAAGGGAAAGGTCAAACTAAGCACTAACATCAAATCTAACTCAAGGATGGGCACACCCTATGGGTGCCACAAAAACTAAATAAAATGAACATTTTACAAACAAAGTTCCTTAGTTCATTAGACAACGAGTCTTTCAAAACATGCACAAGCTCAAATAGGAAAATGTATTTCACAAAAACACACTTTGAGATAGTAAGGAAAATTTTCACTTTGTAGACCAGAAAATGAAAAGGAAACAAAAAAAAAAGAAAAAGAAAAAAACCAATAGGACTATACACTTTACAAGAGTTCATACCTTGATTTTATGTGTTGAATCTAGAAAGTGTTTGAGATGCCTTCTATTAATAGGCAACTCCAACAAATATCCTTCTAGATATTTCAAGAAGAAGGTTTCCTCACCAATTCTTATATCAATAGATTAAGGAACCATCCACAAGGCATCGAATTTTCCATGTTTTTCTTTGTCCTCATGTCTATTGTCCCATAACAAAACAAGGTCCCCAACATTAAAATTTGTAGGATCGGATGGATGAAAATGTCAATGAGAGATAATGTGTGTGTAATATGTATGTTGCGGTTGTGAACATATAGAAATCAATCAATCAAACACCTAGTAGCTTCTAAGCAATCAATCAAACCTACTATAGAACCATCAAGATAAGAGCTTATGAGAAAGAACTTCTTCAATGCATGAGCAATCTCAAATAAAATGCTAAGTTATTTATTACTCTCTAGATTTATAATCTAACAAATGAACCTATTTATATCACTTTTAGCAATCAAAAGGGAGTGGTTTCCTTGAGGTTTGAAGATGAGATCTCACCAAAGCATGGCTACAAGTCCATTTTTGATCTTCTCATGCTCTTCAATGTGAGAGAATGGATGCAAGATGGAGAAGCTATTTTCTCCAATGGAGAATGGATCGAAATAAAAATATCAATAGTTTATCCTAGGGAAAATAAGGTGTAAAAATAAAGGTAAGGGGAGGGTTTATTATATAGCTTGCCGGTTTAGGAAAAGCTAGAAAATTGATGAATGTGAGATAAACCCTGTTGGTACCCAAATTTATTCTACCTTTGCGGACGAGCATCACCATAGTTCGAACAAGATGCTTAGAGGTAGATAAATCAGAGTGTGAGTTGTTTTATAGCTGGGGAGGGATTTAGCTAACTCTTCATTCACTCAGGCATGGAAGAAATGGATAGCACCGTGAACAGGGTTTGACCTACCCTGACTACTTTAGGTTGTGCCTTCAACCAGGGTGAGAGGACCCATTTTGTAACCCATATTGGTGAAGGATATCAAGATATCCTTCTTTGCACAATCTTCATGAAAACCTTGAGAAAATATGATCAATACAACACAATATAACTCTCACAAGTTGTCACACTAGAGAGTGGAGATGTTTCCTGGACAAGGTTTGGGTTACTAAAGACAATAAGTGAAAATTGATTGTTTCTGCATATTTTGGCAGTGGAATTTATTAAATATTTTTGGATACACAATACAAATAGGGGTAGTTCATGGACGATTTATCATTTGAGAAGTTTTTGTGGGAATTTAAACAAGATAAAGTTGATTATACTAGTTAATTAGGAACCTCTGTAAATATTGGAAAACTCATAGACAAAATGATTTGAAATAGCCAAAATATTCCTTCAACCGAAGGTGTGTATCAATGGAGGCCCAGAGATGCACGATTTCATACACTCTTCAAGAATTCAACACAAAGGATCGTGTCAAAGACTCAATTAAACTTTAGAAGACCCTTGCTATATCATGCTCATGATACACTCATGAACTAAAAAAAATCTATATCACTGAAATACAAGTAAAGTGAATTTAAATCACTTATTTCATTATGAAATGAAATATCTCTTCATAACGTAATTTTAAATGCCACAATACTTGTCATGAGGATGAGATTTTGTGTGATTTCAAAGGATTTCTAATGTAAGACTGCAATAGGCACATATATAACTATTTGAAAACATTCTGAAATAAAAGCAAACACAATTATGCTCATGATCAACACAAATTCATTCAAGGTTCATTAGATTCATCAGCATGGAAAAGTTTCTTCAACAATCTAAGAGTTTGTCAATGGTCTGTACACTTACAACCATCTTGACATGATTAAATCTACAAACACAAGAAAATAAACAGGTTTTTCAGATGGTCTCTTGGAAAAATGGTTTTTCTCAAACTTTCTCGAAAAAATAACCCCCTTTCTGCAAGAGTATTCTCATTGCATTTATACAATTTCACTCACTCACTCATCCTGTTCCCCCAAATATGAATCTTTAAATAAGAATATTCATTTCTATTTTTACGAGGTGGAAAAGTTGTCATCCATTCAAATTTCCTACTTTCATCGGATATGATTGGGGCACCATGTCATAACTTTTGATAGTCCTTTTAATCATTCTTTTATTTGGTGAATAAATGGCCAATTTTCATGGTTTTAGAGTGCCTCCAGATGGTTTGATTTTACAATTAGTCACATCTATGTTTTTGAGAATCCTTCTAGGAGAAAACATATTTATTTTTGTGCCTTTCTAGACCGATCATTTCCGTATGGTTTTGGTCATATCAAGCCAATCATCATCTTTCTCTATAATGCCAATTTATCTCACACGTATTTCTCCCATGTAGATATCTCATTTAAATCTTACATCTACTTCACCATGATTACACCCAGCTCGACTGGTATGCCTTGAATTTCCTATAAAAACACACGATTTCACTTCCCCAATTCATATTTTCTTTTCTAAATATAGGAATTTTTGGGCTTCCCCCTTTTTTATATGCGTTGCGAGTCTAAGTCATCCAAGTATAGAGAGGAGCTAGTGGAAACCTCCACGTGTCTCTTCAGTGCAACTACAAAGGTGAAGTCCAGAGGCAGGTCCCCAAACAAGCGTGGGCCCTCCACGTGTCCTAGGTCAAGAAAGTTGCATCAATTGTTGAAAAGTATGAGCATGGGAAAAACCAGTGGAAGCCTCCATGTGTCTCTTTGGCACTCTTTCAAAAGTAAAATTCAGGGGCGGGTCCCTAAACAATCATGGGCCCTCCACGTGGTCAGAACTTGAGAGACTTGTATCGGTCGTTGAAAATTATGAGCATGGGAAGAGCCATCGGAAGCCTCCACATGTCTCTTCGGCGCAACTCTAAAGGTCAAAACTAAAGGTGGATCCTCAAATGAGCACAGAGTCCTACACATGCCCTTTTACAGGTCTTAGGAATTTACCTTATACTTTCACTCCCTTTTCCATAATGCATAAAAATATCAAATAGACCCACCACACTACATCCAATTAGAAAATATCGCATATCCACGGATGTTGGGACAAGATTTAAAAGGAGACACAATTGTGGAAGTCTGCCCAAAAAAAAATTTCCCCACGAGAGAATACATAAATAATACCAAGACTCAATGTGATCCATGACCCAAGGAAAGGACTTGACAATGACACCCTGGTGAAGGAAAATGATTACGAATCCACATAGGAAGACTAAAAGTGCATCAAACCAGGTGGGCTGAAAATTTTAAATGAAAAAGGGGCAAGATTACAATTGAGCACCAACATTGGCTCCATCTCGGGGATGGGCACTCCCTGTGAGTGCCGCAAGAACAACATAACAAACCATGTGCCAAAAAATCCATTAGGAAATGAATTTAAGAGCCAACTTGCAGAGTAGAAAAATAATTTCCAACACCCCAGGGAAAAATTTAGAAACCAACAAAAACCAGTCGTCAAGGACCGACACGAACTAAAAATGAAAAACATAGAAACAAAAAAGAACTAAAAGATTGTATAATGTACAATGATGTGTGCCTTGATTCTAAGAAATCAATCAAGTAAATTTTTCAAGTTCCCGCCATTAAGAGGAACTTAAGCAATTCCCCATCTAGATATTTTAGGAAGGTGTGCTTGCATGATCCTAATATCAATAGAATAAGGGCCCATCCATAATGGATCAAACTTTTCATGTTTTCCCTTATCCTCATGTCTACTATCCCATAGTAACACCATATATCCTACACTTTGAAAAATCTTGGGGTAATCTTTTTTTAAAAAAGTTTCCTCATTTTCTCCCTAAAATTCACATGTCTTTGATGGGATTCTCTTCTCTCTTCATCTAGTGCAACAATTTGATTGATCCATGCATCATAGGGACTAACCTCCTGGTCCTCCAACTGTCAGATGAATTGATATGAAGATAATTGCATATGTAGGGGAAGTAGAGCTTGAGTTCCATACACCAATTCAAATGGGATCTTTCCAGTAGTAGCTCTTTTAACAAGAATTCACACCCTAAAACAACAAACTTCAATTGCTCACCCCTTTATTTTATTTATCTCTAAAGTTCTTGATTATTTTCAATAAATTTTTGTTGCTTGACTCATATTTTCCATTACCTTGGGGATTATAATTGGATGAATATGCTAAATTTATCCCATAATCCTGACACATGGCCACCAAAGGTTTAGCTCAAAAACTCATAGCATTGTCAACAATTTTTTTGATAAGTACTCCAAACTTGCGAATCATATGATTCATAATGAAATCCATGACAATTTGGTGGGTTACATTCTTAGTGGACATTTCCTCCACCCATTTGGTGAAGTAATCAGTGGCCAAAAATATCCACTTATGGCTTGCACTTGAAGAATCTAAAATTTCACCAAGAAAGTACATTCCCCACTGCTTAAAAGGGGCTTCAATTGACACTGGCTGCAAAGGGAGGGATCTTGAAGCTTTCAATCTTCCTAAAAATGTTTACATATCTCACACTTTATTAGCAATAAATTTGTATACTTATAAAGTGTTGGCCACCATGACCAGCCCTTAAGATCTTATGGGTTGTTACTCTCCCAGAAAAATTCCCCCCACAAAATTCTCCATGGAAATCAGCAATTAATTTTGGGGCTTCCTCCTCGGTGATACACCTTAAGAGAACTCCTAAGGGTTTTTCCAAGCCAACCCATAATCAGTGATGATATATTTTTGGGAATCCAATCTAAGTGATCTCTTTTTATTTTTGCTTGAATACTCGGGACATTGCCGATGTTTGAGATAAAAAATAATATCCATGTACCATCAAAATTTATAAAATTCTCAAGAATTTTCAGCCTTTCTTCATCAACCTTATTTATCTCAACTCATCTGCAGAGATTGATTTCTATCATTATATTTTCCACGCCCAAAAATTTGACCAATTTTGTAGTTTGGATGTCCATATCATATTCTTGTAACTTATTTTCCCATCAGCATCTTTTACTGGAAATTTTCATCTCTGAAAGGATATCCTTGACCATAGTATGAGGGACATAAGCTATGAATTTAAAACTTAAAATATATGGCCTAAAGATCTTTGTCACTTTGACTAAAGTAAAGGCTTGTTTCTCCATGATAGTATACTTCAACTCTTCCCCTTGTAATGCTTTACTAAAGAAAGCAATTATCCTTTTAGCTCCTTCATCATCCTTCTATAGCAACACAGATGTAATGGTATTCTCGGAGGAAAATAAAAACATTTGGAAGACCTTTTGTAATCGAAGCTCGCTAAGAAAGGGGCATTTTTCAACGCTTCCTTGATCCCAGGTAGAGTCTTGAATAGCTGATTTCTCTCATCGATACTCTAATCCTTCTTTAACATACTATTGATTGGGATAGTCAATTCAACAAAGTTAGAAATAAATATCCTAATAAAATGTATCTGCCGCCAAAAAAGGATTGAATTCCCTTTTTGGTTCTTGGAATAGGAACTTTACTAATGGCTTCCACTCTATCAAGATCAATCATGACCCCTTATTTTGATACAATATGTCCGAGATACCATATTCCTTGCACCTTAACAATATCTTTTCTAAATGTTGCAGGTGATCACTTCTCTTCCTTGAAAAAACTATCGCATTGTCTTGATACACAACAATGAAGTCATTTATATGTCTAGAGAATGCTACATCCATTGCTCTTTGAAACATGGCTCCAACATTCATCAAGCCAAACGACATTCTTACATGCACATAGGTACCCCATGGAGTAGTGAAAGCAATTTTGATTATCTTTGATTGCTTCACAACCACTTGGTTATACCTAGAAAAACACATAGTAGATAACAATTTACGAACCTGTAACCAATTGTAACATGTTATCTGTATTTGGCAAGGGTAGTTGTAATTAATTGATGCCTTATTTAAATTTCTAAATTCCACACACAATCTTATGGCTCCGTTCTTCTTTCGAACAGGTACCAAGTTTTCCACGCATGAAGAGTACCTCATAGGTTGTATGATTCCTCCATCCCTTAAATTTTTCAACTCTTCTTACATTTTTAGGGAAATGAGTGGATTAACTAGTCTGTACTTTTTCCTAAATGGCTTGGCATTAGCCTCCAGGGGTATCTCATGCTGAAAAAGGTCTTCCCTATATGATTTCAATTTTGAATATGACCATGACAAGTAGTCCTGGTACTTTTTTAACAACTAGACATATGCTTGCTTTTCCTCTTTATCTAAGTTTTTCCTAACCATATTTTCTCGAGGTTTATCCTTTGTGCCTAGGTTATGTTCTTCAACATCTCTCGAGGCTGACATGTGTCTGTTAACAATGCGGTCAACATTATCAAAATTAGATTCCAATGCAACCAAACCTCTAGGAATAGTATTGGTTTTCAATTAGATAATGTCTTTACCAAATAGGGTCTCTTTTCCATCATTTGCACAAACCATCGGTTCCCAGTCCATACTTTGATTGGTAAATTCTCCTTTATTTTGTAAAAACCTTTGGACCTGGGCATCGTCTTCAAAACTTGCCAATGCTTGATATTATCGGGGATAGATGGCCTATTCAATATTTCAATATCATATTCACAACAAGTAAAATATTGTATAATTATCAAACCTTAATCCCAACACTTTGCCATTTTTCGCTTTCTGATGATTGTATTTCCTATCATGGTGTATTATATTGAAAGAATCAAACATTTCAATTAAGTCCCAAACTGCATGCTTATATTACTTCATTCTTTGATTTTTTATTGCATACAAATTTCTAACTTGTTTGACTATCAACTTAGAATCCCCTTTAACAATAATATATCTAACACCATACTTCTAATCAATCCTTAAACCCAAGAGCAGTGCTTCATACTCTGCAATATTATTCATGTACTCAAAATTGATTTTAAAAGAAAAGTTAAACTCCTCATGACTTGGAGATATCATGACAACACCAAAACCATTACCAGATCTAGAACAAGCCCCATCAAACATAAGAGTCCAGGGATAACCGACTTGCTCAGGATATTTTTACTCATCAATTTTATGTTCCTTAAAATCAACATAACCCAAAAAGTTATCAACATCAACTCTTGTGTATAATACTTCATAAGAAGCATTGTTAGGGTCCTTAATGAGGTGAAACATTTTCTTCTCACCATACAACTTCACAAGATTTACCTCAATTGGTATGGTTGCAAATAACATGTCCATTTGTACGCTTCCACCTACACTAGCTGCCTATTTTCTAGATAATAGCATTCCCCATTTAGCAGACAATTCACAATAAATAAATTCATGGTTAGGCATTTTCCTAGATAATTTGCTAGTTGCAATACCATTCCTTTGATTTATCCAATTATTGGCACTTCTCTTGAATCCCTAGTAATACATTTCCCAAAATCTTCTGTTACTTTGATATTTAACTCGCTCATTACCTCAAAAGGCATTACATTACATGAGGCTCTGAATCAAACATATTGTTATGTACCATCCTATCCTTAATAATTAAAGTGGTAAAAAATGGATCCACATCAAGCTAAGATTCAACCAGAGATGTACCTAAATATATCTTAGGTGATTCACCTAGCTCCTCTAATGCTTGTGGTAATCCTAATTTTACAATAATAGGAGGAATCTCTACATTGTTTACACTTTTTCCCCGAGTAATATTTTCTTCCCGAATCTCAAATATTTGAATGCTCTTTTCCTATGCTCGGGGATCCCGAGTAATTCAACAATGGGAATAGTAACATTGATCCGACAAAATATTTGGGCTATGTCACAAGTAATATATTTGGGCGATAGTATTAGGAGGAAGATTCACAATTTCATCTAATAGTATAGGAGTTTTCGAGTCTAGGCATGGGCGGAGCACGTGGTTTTATTTAGGTAATTAAGCCTTTTCTAGATGTATCTTTCGTAGGGGTTTCCTTAGCTATATTGGTAAGAACTAGAACTTTTGGCTTGGTTTATGGCCCTCCCCCTTTAATGACCTTCTAGTGTTATATTATTTCAATTGAGCAACTACCGCATTCATCAATGCTTCATGTCCTCTTCAAAAGGGATCCCTCCATCATACTTTTTAATCATCAAGGACCTTAAGTATTCAAAATCATGATTAGGTAAATCAAAAGCATATACCATATCAATTTCAAAATTATCAATAGGAGGAAGGGGTAATACACAGTGAACACAATCCCAGAAATTTTCAACAGTTTTGACACTTATCAATTCAGTTGATGTTGCCCCTTGCTATGAGTTCCCAAGGCACTCCATCATACACATGTCATCATATGCCTCGTCATCATTCAGTTCCTCAAATTCCTTATCTACATCACATGGGTAGTGTGGTAAAAACACCTATCACACCACTTGATAACATTGGCATCTCTACAAGATAACAATCCTAGCAAATCAAAGCATCGAGCCAATCTATTTTCCTTGGGTTGAGGCCATTTATTTCCTAATCCAATGGGCCCTTTCTCTCTGTCATCTAATTTGTGATCACTTCTAGGATGATTTCCAAATATATCCTAACCATATGGCTTGTGTTGACCTTGGGAAATATGTCATATCCCTTTTTCTACTCTAGCTAGTTTGTAGGATATCTCTTTAACCACTCCAACCAAAGTCTTCACAACCTCTTCCAGATCCACAACTTTGTTTGACTGAGGCCTCTCAGGATTGATCAACTTGACACCCTCTCTCCTAGGACGTTTTCCAACTAATTTGATGTTATTTTCTATTTGCAAGGCCATGGTGAAATCCTGCTCAAATGTTCCCGGTTTTTATATCTTAAGTAATAAGAGGTTTTTTTATCAAAGGCATCAAAATATTTTATCAAACAGACATACCACTTGGCCTTAGGATTATAGGTAACCTATTCAAGGTTTTGTTGAACCTAGTATTAAAATCTTGGACAGATTCATTTGGGTTCTTCTTTATATTTTAAAACTCAGATAAAAGGAACCTAGCATTAGTCTTATCCCCATATTACACACCAAGGCATTTTTCATCTTGATCCATGAGTCTATTGAATTATTTGGTAAATACTTGTACCAATCATGTGCATCCTCTTCAAGAGTATGAATGAAAATCTTTATATACATGTCTTCAAACTCAATTTCAAAATCTTCCATCATATTGACAAAGAGTCTTAAATGTTGGTCACCAGTGATGGTGTTATTCCCTTGAAATTTTGGCAACCTATTTCTGACATCTTGTGGCACCATATTAGGATATCCAACCATACCTCTGAAATTTATTGGTCCAAAAGTACTGACAACAAAAGGAGGTCTAGGTGGAGGCTAAGCCATATTACCTTAAGGAGGTGATCTTGTAGGAGAATCAAAATGATAAGGGATGAGGGGTCTTTGGAGCATACAAGTATAACTCTCAAAGTAAATATCCTCTAATGGCTCGAGTTTCTTGTAAAACTATATCAACCTTGGAAGAAACAAAAAAAAAAGTTCGGGGACACACTTTTAGACACAAATGATGGCCCCTCTCTAGTAAGGAAATTTAAATTCATACGAGGACTACTTGGTTCATAATCACTTGAAGATGTATAGTAATATTCAACCACAGATTGATCACCTTTCAGAACTGATATCTCATTTTTTTATTCTTGATTTCCAACCACTTTCCAAACTTATTTTCCTTCTGAATTTGCTTTTCCCGATTTCTAGAAATAACTTTCTAGTAGGATCCCTAGTGAAGAAATACCTTCTTCCCTCAATATTTGCAAATATTAATGATTAATCATCAAAATTTTAAACCAATTCGAGTCACCACCAAGAAGTTTGTACTATAAGAAGTTTGTCAAATTTTAAACCAATTAGATGCGTAAATGTACTATAAGAAGTTTGTCAAATGTATATCAATACTTAATTTCTACAAATATTAGCATATCTAACCTTCCTTTACCCACATTTATCACTATTGATGCACAAGGTCTTTCAAAAACATGCGCAAGGTAAAACAAGGCCAACATATTTCACAAAAACACACTGAGATACAAACGCAACTGGTCACTGTAGACCAGAAAATGAAAAGGAAATAATTAAAAAAACAAAAGAAAAAAACCAATAGGACTATACATTGTACAAGAGTTCATACTTTGATTTAATGTGTTCAATCCGAGAAAGTGTTTAAGATTTCTGCTATTAACAGGAAACTCTAAAAAATATCCTTCTAGATCTTTCAAGAAGAAGGTGTGCTCACCAATTCTTATATTAATAGATTAAGGACCCATCCACAAGGCATTGAATTTTCCATGTTTTCCTTTGTCCTCATGTCTCATTGTCCCATAACAAAACAAGGTCCCCAACATTCAAATTTGTAGGATCTCGATGGATGACAATGTCAATGAGAGATAATGTGTGCGTAATATGTATGTTGCGGTTGTGAACATATAGAAATTTTCCATGCTAAAATAAATATAACACCTTGTAGCTTCTAAGAAATCAATCAAACATACTATAGAACCATCAAGAGCAGAGCTTATGAGAAAGAACTTTTTCAATGCATGAACAATCTCAAATAAAATGCTAAGTTATTTATTACTCTCTAGATTTATAATCTAACAAATGAAACTATTTATATCACTTTTAGCAATCAAAAGGGAGTGGTTTCCTTGAGGTTTGAAGATGAGATCTCACCAAAGCATGGCTACAAGGCCATTTTGGATCTTCCCATGATCTTCACTTTGAGAGAGTGGATGCAAGATGGAGAAGCTATTTACTTCAATGGATAATGGCTCAAGGTCAAAATATCAATAGTTTATCCTAGGGAAAATAAGGTGTAAAAATAAAGGTAAGGGGGAGGGTTTATTATATAGCTTTCTAGTTCAGAAAAGCTAGCAAATTGATGAATGTGAGATAAATCCTGTTGGTACCCAAATTTATTCTCCCTTTGTGACTGAGCATCACCATAGTTCAAACAAGATGCTTGGAGGTAGATAAATAAGAGTGTGAGTCATTTTGTAGCTAGGAAGGGATTTAGCTGACTCTTCATTCACTCAGGCATGGAAGAAATGGATAGCACCATGAACAGGGTTTGACCTACCCTAACTACTTTAGGTTGTGCCTTCAACCAGGGTGAGAGGACCCATTTTGTAACCCATATTGGTGAAGGATATCAAGAGATCCTTATTTGCACAATCTTCATGAAAACCTTGAGAAAATATGATCAATACAACACAATCTAACTCTCATGAGTTGTCACACTAGAGAGTGGAGATGTTTCCTAGACAAGGTTCAGGTTACTAAAGACAATAATTGAAACCTAATTGTTTCGCATATTTTGGCAGTGGAATTTGTTAAATATTTTTGGATACAAAGTATAAACAGGGATAATTCATGCATGATTTATCATTTGAGAAGTTTTTGGTGGGAAGTTAAGCAAGATAAAGTTGATTATACTAGATATTTGAGAACCTTTACAAATATTGGAAAACTCACAGACAAAATGCTTCAAATAGCCAAAATATTTCTTCAACTAGAAGGTGTGTATTAATGGAGGCCCAAAGATGCATGATTTCATACACTCTTTAAGAATTCAAGACAAAGGCTTGTGTCAAAGACTCAATTAAACTTTTAAAAACCCCTGTTATATCACGCTCATGATACACTCATGAACTGACAAACAATATGTATCACTGAAATGCAAGTAAAGTGAATTTAAATCACTTATTTCATTATGAAATGAAAGATCTCTTCATAACATAATTGCAAATTCCACAATACTTGTCATGAGGATGAGATTTTGTGTGATTTCAAAGGATTTCTAATGTAAGACTGCAACAAGCACATATATAACTATTTGAAAACATTCTGAAATAAAAGCAAACACAATTATGCTCATGATCAACACAAATTCATTCAAGGTTCATTAGATTCATCAGCAGGGGAAAGTTTCTTCAACAATCTCAGAGCTTGTAAATGGTTGTACACTTACAACCATCTTGACATGATTAAATCTACAAACACAGGAAAATAAACAAATTTTTCGATGGTTTTTATTTGGTGAATAAATGGCCATTTTTTCATGGTTTTAGAGCACGTCCAAATGGTTTAATTTTACATGTAATCACATCTTCCTTTTTGAGAATCCTCTTGGGAGAAAACATATTTATTTTCATACATGTCTGGACTGATCATTTCCACATGGTTTTGGTCATATCAAGCCAATCATCATCTTTCTCCATAATGCCAATTTATCTCACATGTATTTCTCCTATGTAGATATCTCATTTAAATCTTAGAGGCTACTTCACCATGATTACACCCAGTTTGACTGGTATGCCTCAAATTTCCTATAAAAGTGCACCATTTCACTTCCCCAATTCATATTTTCTTTTCTGAATATAGGCATTTTTTGGGCTTCCCATTTTTTATTTGTCTTTATGAGTCCGAGTTGGCCAAGTATAAGAGGAGCCAAAGTGGAAAAATCCACGTGTCTCTTTGGCGCAACTGCAAAGGTGAAGTCTAGAGGTAGGTCCCCAAATGAGTGTGGGCCCTCCATATGTCCCGGGACCAATAAATTTGTATCGTAGTTAAAAATTCTGAGCATGGGTAGAGCCAATGGAAGCCTCCGCATGTCTCTTTAGTGCTCTTTCAAAAGTAAAATTTAGGGGCAGGTCCCCAAACAAGCATGGGCCCTCCACGTTGTTAAAACCCGAGAGAGTTGCATCAGCCATTAAAAAGTATGAGCATGGGCAGAGCCAGCGGAAGCCTCCATGTGTCTCTTATGTGCAACTCTAAAGGTCAATACAAAAGGTGGGTCCTCAAATGAGCGCATGTCCTGCATGTGCCCTTTTGCAGTCTTAGGCATTTACCTTATACTTTCACACCCTTTTCCATAATGCATCAAAATATCAAATAGACCCACCACGCCACATCCAATTAGAAAATACCATGTATCCACGGATGTTGGGACAAGATTTACAAAGGAGACACAATCATGGAAGATGCCCAACAACAAAAATTTTCCCCGGAGAGAATACTATAAATAATACCAAGACTCAATGTGATCCACAACCCAAGGAAATGACTTGACAATGACACCTGGTGAAGGAAAATAATTACGCATCCACATAGGAAGACATAAACTGCATCAAACCAGGTGGGCTGAAAATTTTAAACAAAAAAGGGACGAGATTACAATTGAGCACCAACAAATGCCAAAGAGGAAATATAAATTCCATGTATGTTTAATAAAGTATGTGCAATTTGTGGGAGTTGAAAGGGGGGTTTAATTAATCTAAGGTGATTAATTAATAGAAAGTGGTATGCCTGTAGAGTGTTTAGAAGAAATTTAGTATGATTCGGGAGATTTTAAGAGAGGAAATGGTTCAATAAATGGCAATTTATTAATTTAACTTAGTGGTCATAATTAATTAAGAATAAAAATTTGACCTAGGTAGAATTGGATGTTAATTGACATCTTGAGTGATAGGAGGGCTAATTAATTAGCAAAATGTAATTAATTAATGATGATAGAGGGATACTGGAGGTTTATTGACAAATTGTCGTCAATTTACGAGAAAGAGGATAGTTAGTGCAATTTAGGTATTTAAAATATCTTAGTCAAATTCAAGGTGTCTACATTTTCCACTCTTTGGGGTGGCGTAAGTGACACCACTTCAAAAATAGTATATAAGTACTTATAAGTGAATTTTGAAGGGATAGAAGAAAAATTAGTAGAGTGAAGGATGCCCCCTTGAGTGTTGATGGGGTGATAAAAGAGGTCGATCAATGATCGAAAAGATGAAAAGGAAATACCAAAGTGAGGGAAAATCCTACCAGTAATGGAAGATAGACGGTGATATACTTGAATATGAAAAGAGAGTAGAAGGGCAGGCATCGATCCCCACATAATATCAGTATGAACTCTTTTGTTGAAAAAATCTTGTGGGTGTTGTTGTGAAGCGTAAGAAATTCTTTTCTTAACAGATCTTGTAGAAATGATTTATAGTAGGTTATATCTATTGCCCCAAATGATTTGGAAGAATACCATTGATAGAAGAGAATGATATGGAAGAAAAATGAAGATGAAGGGGATGGAAATAACATTCATCCAGCTGATGTAAAAAACCACATTATGTCATCATATTGTAAGTGATCTACATCCTCAGTCCTTATTAAAATATACGCATTCAACAAAAGTGTATAATGACATGACAATCCATAATACAAACATTTGTTCCTTTCCGAGCACTAACTCAATGCAACATACGAATGAAATGTGATACAAGAAAGTAAACAAGCTAACCTAAAAGGAAACAAGTATAAACACACATACTTAAACAAACAACGTTCAAGACAATTTCACAAATGTTTTTCTTATCAAGCTTTGACTCCAACCTGTGCGAATTAATAACAAGGGTTAAGAATGACACCCAAAGAAAGGATAAATACAAGGTAAATAAGTGAAGGACGTAAAATTCCAATGGAAAATCAATTGTGCTTTATAGAAAAATTCCCTAAGAAACACATTCATGGAAAGGAAGATAGAGATCACGAGAAAACCACCTTTTGTTGATGGAGAATAGATCCAAATTATCTGCAAGTCATGCACAAGAATAGGAAAGATTCAAAAAAATCTGTTTTTGAGGACTATTTTTGATGTTTGAGTACAATGCATTTGACATAGATTGCAGTTGCGTGCATGTAGTTTACCAATTTTTGATAAATTTTGGTGTTGTAAATTTTTTTGAATTTTTAAAATAATTTTACCATGTTTTTGGATTTTTCAATTTTTACCAACTTTTATATTTTTTAATTTATTTTGAGTTTTTAGGATTTTTAGAATTTTCTAGAAGAATTATAGGAGAAAATATCACTTGGAAACAAGAAATATTCCCGAGGGAGAAGAAAGGGGTGCTAAGTAGCAAAAGATGCCCCTGTGTAGCGCAAAATGGGAAAAAATAATTATTTAATAAAAAATAATCTTCACGACAGTGGAATTATAAAACAAAATGATCACGGTGGTCATATTAACTCTCACAATAATCATGACGAGTGAAAAAAAATGTGAGGGGGTCAAAACAACCAATATATACCAAGCTAGGGGTAAAATCATCACAGGAGTTATTGTTACCAAACTCTATTAGTTTTCTTATTGATGTTGCTTTGACATCCAAGAGAGGTGGCTTGAGTTTAAGTCTGGATGAGATGCACAACCATTGTTCGAGAGTACATGCGGGCTCCTAGAAATGGACCACTGGGCATATGAATCAAAAACTTTTCTTTTTAAGTTCAATTATTACATTGATTACGAGGTAGGAAATCATGTGGTAGAGTATGCACGGTGCTTGGTGTGTGCATGCATTGTGCGGCGTGTATGCATTATTGGGCATGCACATGCATGGATGCGACATGCATGTGTTGGGGGAATGTAGGCATTAGTGTTAGATTAGGCATGGTTGTGGGAACGCAAGCACTAGATGGTATGCGTATGTGCTTAGGGTTAGTGGTAGACAGTGAGTGGGTGCGCATGCATGAAAAGGGATGTGTATGTTTCGAAGGGGGAGTCGGATGCATGGGCATGCATGCACCAAATTAGATGCATATGTACTGCTAAGAATGTGTATACACCGAACGTGTCATACATGCATGGAAAATGGCACGCATACACCTAGTGGGGCATGCATGTGTGGGAAGGGGAGTGCTAATGCTTAAAATAAATCAATGACATGGAGAAGGAAGTTTTTAGGTAACCTTAAAAGAATTTAAGGATATTTTTATAAGAACATGAGGAAGAATAAAAGAACATTAGATGTTTTTCCTAGAATACATGATGTTAATGAGTGTTTTTCCTTATCTTTTCTTGATCTTATAGGATGACCTTCCTATCTTGGAGACATGTGCGCGACATATGAGGTTGTGCTCTTTCTAGGATACCTTCACTCGACATGAGTAGATCTATCTGGAGATGACTTTAGACATAACTGGACTTTCATACATGGCATAGATGCCACCTTGGTTCGAGAGATGGCACAATGAGATTCAAAGATTTCACTTCAATACTTGGAGAGATGACCATTACATTAGAGGATGTGTGGTAGATTCTTAGAGTTCCAATCCAAGTCCAATTGATAGAGTACGATGGGGACACCACCCATATTACATAGCGTCTGGTTGAAATTTTTGGCCTCTAAGACATACCCTAGAAGGAAATGGCAATTTACGTATACAGTGCTTTTGGGTTTGTCGGCTATCTCATGTAGTTGTTTATTTGATGGCTCTTGTTAGTGACATTTTGCTGCTTGACAAGACTGGTACTTCTTTTCCATTGGGCGTGATTGGATTCATACATAGATTGATCGGTGGAGAGATATTGTTGGGGAAAGTTTCTATTCGCACACTTATATTGAGATATCCATCTTATTACCTATCGCGGTCGAAAGACCATGGGCCTAGTGAATTTTCTTTAGATATGGGCTTAGGACCATATTTCCATTGGTCACCATGCGGGAGTAATTCAATTTTGGGCTCCGAGATAATCCCTTGATGATGGGATGTGTACCAATTGGTGATGACATTTGGGGTCACATTGGGGATACAAATTACTATTGTCATGCATTTGATGAGCTGAAGTTGCACATGTGTATATGACGTCCTTATAGAGCCTATCATTGGCCCGAGGATGTTGGAGAGATTAGTCTCACAAGCTGTTGAGCATTTATTGATTGGTATCCAAGATTACATTGCAGAGTGGTACAGGGTGGATCGAGTGTAGTGACATTTTGGCCGAGTTCGGGGTATCCTTGGCGATGAGATGTGGTACGATTTTCATTCTAGAGAGACATTTTCTATTAGCCCTCTCATCGACCACGTTGAGCCGAGAGATAGTTTCAAGAAAATGGTACCCCAACCATGGGTACCTTTACGACACATTGTGGAACCAGGGGATACTTGTTGACTATCATGGATGGTACATCACAAAGGTGCTCTAGGTAGGCCGACTATCCCACAAGGTACTATAAATACTTTGGTATTGTAGTAGTTGTAAAGGGATTACAAGGTAGTGCTCATAGAGCTATATCTCAACAGCTAGTACAATAGGGTGTCCTGGACCGGGGATGGGGAAAGGGCTAGGGGAAGGCAGAGATTTCTGCACAATGAAAAATCCCGAGTTCATTAGATCCCCATATAGATACCATTGCAGTAGGTTGGCCCATTGTAATGCATGTATTATTTTTACATCTGTACTTTCTTCTTGTGAATTGATTGGCAATGTTGACATGTGATTGTGTTCTTGAGTGTGTGTGTGTGCTCTGCTAAACTGCTTAAATCATGTTGTTGGAATGACATTAGTTCCTTAAGGATATGTCATATTAATCAATCATATGGCAGCAATTTTACTAATGTTGTGATCTTTACTTAACTGGTTTGAGAAATGAACTTATTGGTTTTAGCTTGTGGAAAGTTTGAATCAGGTTCTTGGAACTGTTAGGTGATCTGGTAATCTAGAAAACTATTAATGTCTTGGAATAATTGCTGAATTTTTATTGATATTAGATTAGGATAGCACCTTGGATCAATTGTAGTGATCCAAGGTATTCTCCTAAATCGATATGTGATTATGACTTTAATATAGTGACTACATGAGTTCATATTTATTCTAGAATTTCAATTTTAATATTGATCTAGTTATAGTGATTCTAATCTTAGTTTGTGTATAACTTTGTTACTATGATAAAGGATTTTGCATGCTTGGAAGGTCTGGTTCGTATTGAACATGTTTGATAATGTGAGCAATAAAATTTTGGAAAGGTCCTTTATTTTTTTGTTGATTTAGACCTAACCTATACTAAGGTGATGACTATTTAGTAAAGGACCTAACTATATCCTATTTCCATTGGATTAAATAATATCAACCTAAGCTAAGTTTGACACATTGTATTAATGGGATTCTAAACTTATCTATGGATCTGTTGTCATGCAAATGTGCAACAAGGAAATTGGAAGTTTCCAAGCATGACAACTATACCCATGTGCCAAAATTTTCATGTTTTATCATTCCTAGGCACCCTAGGTCAAATCCATTAGTCTTGTCACCCCCTATTTGATGTCAAATTGGTCCCCTAGGTGATTTAGGAAAGTATATTCATTCCCCTAGGTGATTTTAGGGAATTCTAAAAAGATGTTATCTTTTGGCAGTATTGGGAAGGGCTATCGTTGGCCTTCCTAGATGATCAACCCCCTTGGAGTAGAATAGAAGGGTCATATTCAACATGGAAGTGAATTGAAGACCTTATAACATCATGAAAATTATTTTGGAAGGTTTGGGGAAATTTTAAAACACTTGGAACAGTCTGAGTAAAAACAGGGTTCACAAGCCTAGGTAGTACAACGGCCTAAAACAACTACTAGGGTCTAGAAGAAGATTCTAGGAGCTCTAGATGGAGTTATAAGTAAAAAAATCATCTTCAGAAATATCATTCCAAGACCTACATGATGGTGAAATTATATTTTTCACAACACCTTGGCGCATAGGATTTTTAGGTAGTTTTTCTCAGGCACAAGTGGAGTCTCAAATCAAAAATCCAATTTTTAAGGATCATATGGTTGAATAAATAAGTTATACCAAAACCATTGGATTTAAAATTCCATTTCCATTCAGGATCATATAAAATTTCACCAATAAATTCCACCAGGAGCTCAAGTTATCATCATCCCAAGTTGCCCTCTCAAAGGTAGTTCAGGAGTTAGTCAATTTTCGGAGGACACATGTCAGTACCAGGAGCTTGGCAAGATTTCATGTCCCCAACATCCCTAAGAAAAAACCTTGTAAAAATTCACCTAGCCCCCATGTGACCTCTAGGACCCTCACGTGACCTCCATACTTGATAGTTCACCCCAGTGCAGTTTTGGAGCATCCATTCCTTGTCGTCGGATCGAGCGCCACATGTCAGCTCTAGGACCACCGTGGAAATTTATGTCCCTCACGTCCCTGAGGTTAGGGACATAAAACATGAAAAAAATTTCCCATCCCCTATGGGGAGTCTTTTGGTCATCCATGTGACCGACTTTCAGCCCCTAAGTGCATTTTTGGAGCATCCATTCCCTGTCATCGAGATCAAGCGCCACGTGTTAGATCCAAGACCACTATGGAAATTGATTTCCCTCATGTCCCTAAGTATCGGGACATAAAGCATGAAAAAAATCATGCATCCCCTATGGGGATTCTTCTGGTCACCCATGTGACCAACTTTCAGTCCCCAGTGCTTTAAATTAGCTTTTCTCACCTTCATTCCCTATCATTGGATCACTGCCACGTGTCATTATCTTGGCCACCATGGAATTTTATGTCCCTCATGTCCCTAAGTTCAGCGACATCAAGTAAAGAAAAATTATCCCAAGCTTCTCCTTCCATGATTTCAAAAATTCAAAAATCTAATTGTCGCTTCAGTGCTTCCAGATTGCTTCCACTCTCGTGCACAAATTTTCTCCATTCTTCCTCTACAACTTCTCACCACCATTCCTCCATTTCTAAAACTCAAACCTAACCTTCCAAAAGGTACTTCCCTTCACTCCATTAAATCACATAGGTCCTAGAAGGAAAATTGGAGCAAACACAAAAGGAGAAGCATAAAAAGAAGAAGGAGAAAACAGAGAAAACTCCATGGCCATGAAACGAGAAGTTGAAGAAATATCTCAAACGGATGCGTGAAACAAAAAGATTTATTTTTATGTTCATTCCTCTACCCAAGGAAATAAAAATACACCTTCAAACTCTCCTTCCATGCAATAGAGCATCCACAACGAAGAAATTCCACTTCTGGCTCAACGAAGAAAAAATCCAATTTCCTATCAAACCATTGGGTGAAACAAAGTAGAATTACACATGAAGAATAAAAAAAAAAAAAACCCATATCAAAAATATAATTTTATTTTCAAATAGAGGAGAAAACCATACCTTCAATTTTGAGGTCCATTAATGGTTGCCGCATCCAGAAGCCTTTATCAGTCTGAAAATTAAAAGTTTAAAATCTCCTAGAGTTTTGAGCGGGTAGAGCCAAAATTTTAGAGGGGTGATATTGGGAAAAAAACCATATCAATTTTTTTTTTTCACACCAAACCAACTTTCAAAAGCTAACCTTATAAAAATAACAAGTCTACTACATAGGACTCGCTTATTTCAAGAAAGTCAAAGCAAACAAAAGGACTGCGAAGGAGGCGAAGACATTGGAGGTGCACTATAGTTGAGAATTCACTAGAATAGACATTTTTGGCACTTACTAAAAATATTAAGTGGGCCCATGAGCACCTGCTAAAAATATAAAGTTGATCCGAAGGAATGAGGAACGTAGGGAGAAAGAGGAAAACAGAGCACAACATCTAGTTGAAGATCGGGGACTTGATTTTTCACACTTACTAAAAATAGTAAGTTGTTCTTTCTGGGATAAACATGAAGTCAAAGTAGACAGGTCAGAAGCTAACACAACCCTTCACCTGTGAGTATGACATGGAAGACAATGATGTCTTACACATGGACCTAAATGACCTTAAGACTTGCATGGCCTCCAAGGACCGAAGGAGGATTGAAGACTAGATATTCACAAGTGGCTTGTTCACTGCGCTGGCAGACAGCCGGTGTTTGTGAAAATTCTTGAGTTAGTCCTAGCCTTCTCTTTCCACTACGAGCCTAAGACACAAACCATCCAAGATGAAAATGGTACAACGATGGTGGTCATTAGCCCTAGGACCATTTCACTCTCTCTACAGATACCAACATCCCCTAGCATGGTCATCATCTCAAAGGATAGGGTCATGCATGATTGGGAAACAATGGATTCATATTTCCAAATAATAAAACTCGGATCATGGTTGAAAATGGGAAGAAATCCTTCCAAGATGCCCAAGAAACATCCAAGGTGTGAGTTTCAAGAAGGGTACTCTGATGTCATCAATCTCCTTAGTAGAATTATGGGAAAAGCAAGCACGAGAGACTTCTAAGACTAGATGGGCCTTTTCATCCTTACATTGAAATAAGGAAAGTAGAGAATTAATTGGGGGAAAATCATTAGCGATAATCTCTATCTGCAACTGCTCTAAGTGCCCATGACAAATAAGTTCCACATGAATTCTTACCTAGTCTATCTCCTTGCAAGCTTGAGATCATTCAAAGGATTGGATCTCATGCAGAACATTGCTGCCAAGGTACCTGCATTCGAGAAACTTCCATAGTTGGTAATGGAGGAGAGCAATAGGCATTTCTCTCATGTGAATGATGTGTTCACTATGTATGTGGTCTAAATCTTAGAAGGGGATCTCAAAGCTAGGATGTCACCAAAAGTGACATCCTTGATTAAGGAATATGGCTCATACTTCATACAATTCTCAACCTTCTCCTACATACGAGTCACTAGCTTCAACCAAGCTCCATTGAAACTACCTAAGTACCTCAGTGACTAAATTGTATTGTTTGAACTCTGTAGACAGATCACTCAAGTGAATAAAAAGCTCAGAAGTAGGAGAAAGAAATTGATTCCATTCCCTATATCTCTAGGGATGTTCATGTGAAAAATCTCAAATGAATTATCCCACCTGAGGCTACTTTTGCACATCCAACTTTGCATTCCTACATCATCAGCCCAAATTTGACATCCGAGAAGATCTTGACTCATTCTATGTCCCAGAATTACAACATGAACCACAAGTTGAGGACTACTGGGCCAATTGTATTGACGAGTTTGACATACGTGAAAAGGACCATATAAGGATGAAAATCGGTGAGATGAAGAAATTCAAGTTCTCCTGGTATGAAGACATCTTGCATGATGATGAGACAAAGATATATGATCCCGATTACATAGCATTCAAGATGTCCCCAATGCCCCAAATCAATTGGCATGTTTGTGAATAAGGAGATATCTTTGGAGCATACTTGAAAAGGTGGTGAGGAGAACAAGGAACTAGTTTCAAAAGAATAGGACTATGATCATCCAGTCATGAGGAATTTATCCAAGCTAAAAGAAAAATTCACATCATTCATCTTCAAAAGTGGTGGAGGTGACTCCCACTTCTAAACACTCTGAAGTGAGTTCAAAAAGGAAGGCCATGGAATTAGAAATTTTTTCCCACAAGAAGACACACAAGAAAGTCAAGGTAAGAGAAGGCTCATTGTCATCTCCATAGGAGGAAGACGTGATCTTAGTAATGTGAATAGAAAATATAGTAGTAGATGCACAGGTAAATGAGGATTATATGACTCATGATCTAGTATTCAAACCACTATAAGAAGTCTTTCCTAATTTTGAAAACAACGCCCCTCTCATTCAGGACTTGCCTCCTCCACTAGAAAAAATAATGGTTGTTGCAACCATCATTGAACTTGAATCTAGTGATATGTTTCCATGGATGTGGGAAACATTCATCCTCGACACTCACACTATGCAACAAGTAGCAGCCCCCGATCTATTAGCAATTGTCTTTTTGGCTAAAAGAAAAAGGTCAAGAAAGATCACACAGACAACATCACGATTCTACCATGGGAGATAGGTAATCAATACATCAAAGTATCTCAGCCAAAGGTAATCAAGCCATTAGATGAGATGACACCAGCCAACTATGAGATGAGCATGATCCAATTGGGACCAACTACTCATGAGGGAGATTTACACATATATCAACAATCTTCTACTTGCATGGTGGCAAGGAATAAATAATATAAAGATAAGATTGAGGTACTAGAGGAACAAGTACAAACCCTTTCATCTTATGTGCAACACCTGGTGGAACCAAGAACTACAACACTTCCTATTGAGAAAGTGGCACCCATCAGTAGCTTCAATCCAAAATCCATCAAAAGAATGTATGAGCTCACGATGTAGGGGTGAGCAAACAATGAATGGATCGACTCAATATTTGAAAAAGGGAAGTCAACACTCCAAGAGGAAATCAAGATCTTTATGTACATGTGCACAACAACTAATAGAATGCAAGCACTGAAAGAGGATGTGGAGAAAGAAATAGATTAATGGGAACCTTTGGGACCAGTAGTGAGTGAGATGAGAAAAACCCATCATTAGGAGTTGATTGATAAGAATGTTTTTGAAACTCCTACAGAATACTTGACACATGTATCGGTGAGGGCCTTGGAAATAATGTTTAAAGAAATCAATCAGGCTTTCACAAAGCTAGAGGAGAAAGAAGAAAAAAATACAATCTACATGATAGTATAAATCGGAAAGTTCAAAAACTTAAAGTACCCGCAATGAGTGAACACACAACTATTGATGAAGTGATCGACCCTTTCAAGGAATATGTCAAGAAAGGGGTGGGAAACCCATTTTCCTTCACTAAGGATACTCTCGACTTCTTCTTAGAGATCTGAGCCTCCATTACACTTATCACAAAAAAGCATTCATCATGGTTCGAGAAGTGCAAGGACATCAACAGTGTGACTGATGGATGGACTAAAACCTTGAGCTGCATTTGCATCCCTCATGCCAACAAAGTAGAACCAGTAGTGGCACTGTTTCAAACAAGAGCTTGGAAATATAGAATCCTTCTCAAGATCATGAAGTGGAGAATAGTCAGAGAGCAGAGCTAAGTCCACCACAGCATCTCATCCTTCAACATAATTCGTCTTCTTCTTCCTCTTCTTTCTCTCTCTATTCTCTTCTCATCGCGACTCTCTCTCTCTCTCTCTCTCTCTCTCTCTCTCTCTCTCTTGATGTTATACTTTTACCTTGAGGGTTGCACTTTTTAATATGAATTAAGTGACTTTAGAAATATAATGTAACTTTAAGTCACATTGCTATTGTAAAAGGGAATTAAATATTTAAAGTGGAATATGAACAATCTTAAGTCATATTAAGGTCATCGAAAATCACTGGGAAGATGAAGAGTTTCCTCCTCTTCTATAAATTATAGCAAGCTCCTCATTTGAGGGTCTTCTTAATTTCTTTCTTCAAAAATTCTTCTGAATTTTGCTTCTTAGATGTTGGAGCTTTTTTTTTTGTGAATTCATGAGAGAGATATCCTTGTGAAGAGAACAAGAGATAGTAAGTTTCTTCCATTTCTCCTACAAAAAATGTCTTCTACTTCCTACACTATGTAAAAATTATGTTTGATCTTCAATAAAGGAAGAAGGAATTTAATCCTCTTTGATTGATGATTTTATTGGTACTTTGTGTTCATTAAGATCTATTTAGTCTTGTTGTTATTTTACATATTTGTTTTCTTCTAAAATACAAGTGAATGTAATGAAACTTCTAGCTAGTGTGTGAAATTCTCTAATTTTCTACTTGTAGCATTATTTTCTCCTTTCTAAATATTATCACTCCCTTTCCTACCTTTATAGCAAATTCCTCCTCTTGTAGATACCTACAAGAATTTTCTCAAGGCCGTGGAGTGCCCCTATTAGATCCCCACCAAAAGGCCACCAAGATAAAACTCCCAATTTACTCATGCATGCACGTATGAAAGTTGCACCGGTTAAGTAGAGGGACTTAGAATCCCATATCATTGGCAAGATAACCACCAATTTGTCCCTGATAAATTTTCTCACCAACAGGATCCTAAGTTCTAAATGTATGACCTAACCTAAGGATCTAACAAAGTGGGTCTTTGTTTAAAAGGGACAGGGGTTATCTAGTAAGGTTGATGGCTTGGCACCACCTTCCACATATTTAAATATTTAAATGTAAATTAATGGAGGGCCATAACCACTCTTTAGATGAAGGCCAAGATAAACCTGGCATCTATGATAAACTTGGCGCTAAACAAGTAAGAAGGGGTAATTCAAAATAAAATTAGTTAAGACAAATTTAGTTGGCAAGGGATGTTGGTGGGATTCAGTAGACTGTCAAGAATTTATGGCATTGAAACTTTCACCAAAACTTCCTTGGGGGAAAACATGCTAGTTTTTGGTGAAAAGAGTTTGGTTGGTTTTTGTCTCTCATTTTTCTACTCAAGTTCATTCACTCTTGCATGTGGAGTTTTTTTGTTTGAACTGGTATTTGATCTTTTGATAGACATGCATCTCACTATTTCATGGAGAAAATAGTGGAAGAAATTAATGTGAAGGTTATAAAAATGAATGAGGAAGAGATGGATGGTTTTATTTGGAAACTAGTTTGATTTGGTTGTGGAATATTTTGTGAAGGTTTTGAGAGAGACTTTGGGAGCTTGGAAAATATTTGCAGGAGCTCTACTAGGCATGATAGGCTCTAACTCTTTGGAATTTCTTGCTCTATTTAATTATTTCACGAACATACTTCTACTCTTTTATGAGATTTACTTCTCTAGTTCTAGGTTTTTTATGTGATCTGGAATGTGTTTATCTCGAGTTTTTGTTTGATTGTGATGATGGGTAAAAATGGAATCTCTTATTTGGCCTCTGGTATCTCTATGCACTCATAATATTTTTTTGAGTTACTAAAATAACTTGTAAATAATAACAAAGATTGTAAGTATTGATGCTGAGTGGTTGATTTGAAGGTTAAAATCTATCTCTTTTACGATTCATGATATTCACCTTTCTATGGAACAAGTATGACTTTATCGCAGGGGTTTTTAATTATAGTTGAACTATAAAGAAAAAAAAAAAGTGGGTTTGTTTTTTTGTAAGATTAAATTCATGTTCTAAAATTACATCTATTTGAATTTGTGAGTATTATTATTATTATCCTAAACTGGATGTAATTCCTTTTAATAAATTGTTATATCGAATCGTGAAGACTTGTAATGAGTACAAAGGTTAACTTTGGGAATAAGGTTGTAAATTTAGCTCTGCTAATTTGAAAACTTGAATAGAGTCTTGGGTTTAATCAAATATTCTAACATGGGGTAATATTCTTCTTATTATAATGATTTTTGTAACTCATATTGAGCATTGGGTGATTGTTGGGTTATTTGTATTATTAGTTTTGTTCACTTTGATCTCTAGTTGTATTCTTGCTTCTCGGTTGAGAAGGTTGCGAAATACTTAAGTCGTAACCATGACCTAGTATTTTCAAATTATGTCAAGTCTGTAGACTTACGTGGTTTTGATTCATGGAATACGTACCGCTTAAGAGCTTAAGCTCACTAAGTCTGCAAGGAAGATATATAATTTTCTATGTTTTTCAAGTTATTATTGACCCTTGTAGGATCGATACAAAATTTTATTGAGACGGTTGTTGAGTAATTAGAATTCCTAGTTGAACTACAATCATCATACTTAAAGTATGGTAGACCATTCTTTCATAACTATTGGGTGATATGATCTTGAACTTGGAATAGTTTGATGGGTAAACATATATCTAAATCTATCTCCTTACAAGTTTGATTTAAGATTACATTATTATGGGATTTGATCATTAAAAATGATCATAGAAATTGTTTCATTTTAGATCGTGAAGTGTTTGGTCCTTAATTATTCCATGTTTATAATCATTCGATTAGTTTAAGGATCCCATATCTTGAGTTTGAGATAATTTTTGGATTGTGGTTCTTATCGGTGATAAAATTATGGTATTATTAATAATGGTGGAAGAATCGGTTATGCGATGGAAGGTCAATGATGTCTATTCTTTTATTTTTAATTCTTGATCAATTCGGTTGTAGCCATGCTTGACTTAAGATACTTCGTAAAATCCCGATTTCAAATCATGAGTGCTTGAGTATACTTGAGTGTCAATAAAAGTCATGAGACTGATATTTTTATATATACATAATATGAGGTTATGTTTTCCATAACTTATAAATTATTACATAAGTAAAACTTATATCTTCTAGAATGGATTGTATGCCTTAATAAGGTATGGAAGGATTGTTTTAAGGTTCATTGTACTAAATTGATGTACCCAGGACCTCTTCAAGGTTGAATGTAATGCAAAAACTATATAGTATGGGCTATATGACTGAATCGTTACCAATCAGTCTTGTTACTTCTTGTTGAAGTTTATGTAACTTAATGATGTGATCTTGTATAAATTTGATATACTAGTTATAGTGATGCGGTAAATAAATAGGGGCATGTATAATTGCAGTATAACTAATCTATTATGATGTTATTTAGGTTGATGTGGTCTAACATGTTAACTCATTGACTTCTGTTTTATTGAATAAGAATTTGTATGGATTGCTGAATAATGATTATGTTAATTGCTTTTTGGAAATTCTTTAAAGGATGTCATTGTGTTTGTTTAAAAAGAATGTGTTATTTCTGAACCATAGAATAATTTCATTTACAAGAAGTGTTCCTTTTATAAAATTATTGGATAGAACATATTTTTCCAAGGATTTAGTTCCTATCATGCTCAGTTTATGTGAACTGACATATGCTAACAATATTTTAGATGGACTTCGTGAAAGATGAAAGAAGGAAGATGTATAAAAAGTTACATTTATTCTTTTGATTATATTCATAATTGAATTACTTCTGTATAGAAATGAGAAAGGCCCTTGGCCATTTATTGTAATTGTTTTGAAGGAAATATTATGATCAATTTTATGAACATGATTTAATACCTATTTTTGGAAAGTAATAAAGTTAGTATACTTGTTATATCATATTGATTGGAAAGGATTGTTTTGGAAATTATGAAATTAGTTGTTTTGCATTCCTTTGAGAAAGGATTTTTACATGAAAGCTACTATTATTAAAAATAAAAGTTATAAGAAAACTAAATTTCTATTTGACTACATGATTTGATACTATTATTAAGGAATAATGTAAGTTTGGGTTGCATGTAGTAGAGGACTTAAGTATTGGATAAAAGAATGATGTATACTTGAAGGAAAGAATAAACTAATACTAGATGACTATCTATGCATCTTACGAATTGTGTCATGTGACTAATTGGATTAAGTGCATCTAGCAAGAATGAATAAGTTATTAATGGATGTTTACTTATGTAACTTATGAATTATACTAAGTGACTATGACTATATGAACTATGGTTATCTAGTGTATATGAATATGATTTTCTTCATAAATAAAGGTGACTTATGATTATGACTGCTAATAAAGATAGGCATTGAAAATGAACTTAAGAATTGTACACAAGATATGAATAGAGGATTCTCTCCCAATATAAATGATTTATATTTGGAAGGCTATTATATCTAAGTTCATAAATGATATGTAAGTGTATGGATGACTTAAGTTGCCTAATGATAAGTTAAGTATTTTGTTTCTATAATTAAGATACCTAGTCTTATTAGCTATGGAAAGTAAATCCATTCCTTGTGCATGATTGAATATGTATGATCATGTGAGATTTCTGCCCTATAATAAATACTATTGAAATGCATGCATGACACTTAACAACCTAAGGAAAAATACATGCTTTTGAGACTAAGCTAAGTGCAGATTTAAATCTGCAATACCTTTAATTAAGTGATTAATAACATTACATCCCTTACTTAAGGAAACAATGTTAGATCCCGAGTTGGTCCTTAGGAATGACACCTAACGATGAGATAATAAAGGGTGAAATTAACAAGCTAGGAATTAAATGAATTAATGAACTTGTTAAGTTATGATGTTTCACTTAATGGAACTTGACGAAATTTCACAACATAGTTGCTGCTACATAGTACCCATTCAATGATACAAGTCATTATTTGGTTACTATGGAGCAACCACTACAATGTGATTATCCACCTATCTCCCTTAAGTGTTGCTATCATAAAATGTGGATCCATGTCTCTGTTATACACTAATTAGTGATAGCAGTATGGCCTAGTGCCAATGTCATCTTATGATGACTATGGGTGATGAAGTGGATCTGAATTGATGCGAGTCTATTTGGTTTCACTTTTTTCCTTAGTCACCTTAAGTAGATTATCAACACTAGTCTATGCATGCTAATTCTACTTAGTATATAACAAGGGAATGGATGCATATGACGTGAGTCAAGATAGTCTAATCTAGATAAAAAAATTGAGTGTGGTGAAAGACATATTCATGTTGATGAGTATGTCATCTTGGAATACAGACATGGCATACATTTCTTGAAAATTTGGCCAACGTATCATGAGTTTTTAATTGCGTTGTCTTGATTTCACCTAGACTAAAGATGCGTGATGTCAGATGGGAATATATAACAAGTACTCGAGATAGGCTCTTTAGTTGTTTACACTTGATTTATCCTTAATGGATTAAGGGAACAACAAGTATACTTGGTATACATATGAGAGATCGGTTTAACACCGAGTCACTATAACTGCATATGGTTTACTATTATGAGATGGATTATCTAAATGAATTTTTTTCTAAATTATGTGAATTTGGAACAATGAACATTAAGATTTATGTTGGATTTAAATATATGGGTATTTAGATCAAGAAGCATAAAGTAAAAGAAAAAAAATCCCCTGTTATTGAAGTCTTAAAATGAGGATGTTACACCCGTAGAGCCTACTACATATACATATACCATAGGCATCATTGTCTCTGCGCACACGCGTAGCTACTACACCACATAATCCACCCAAGGATGGGTGGGATGGACAAGGTGGAGATGGAGATGGAGATGGAGATGAATATTGAGATTGAGATGGAGATGGAGATGGAGGATGAGGTGGAGATAGAGATGGAGATGGAGGTAGAGATGGATATGGATATGGATGGGGGACACCACCATAGAGTCCCATAAGGGGAGGATGGCTGGGACATGCCACCCAAAGGGAAAATGATCTTTCTTCCTCAGCAGTAGCTACACTAGGTTACAATAGAGAAACTTCAATTCATTTCTTTGAGAGAGATAAAATTATTACATAAAGATACCATTTGGTGTGAAGAGATTACAATGGGCCGTTTAGAGGACTTGATTACAAGGTAAGTTAGCTAGTGTCAGAGTAGAGCGTGATACACTCCAGGTAGGTAGGGGAGCAGGTAGAGTCCTAGAGATGATTCAAGAGTGCATTATGGCCACTAGGGAGGCCACCTACTATAGAATGTTACTCAGCCATGCCCGTGGATTAGAGGGCCCCGAGTATAGTCATTTATCTAGAAGTTGGTCACGATCTAGGTGATAGAGGCCATTGTAATTTAGAAGTTCCTTCAATACGGTGGTAGCTTTGTCCCATCGGATGCCACCTCCATAGGTTCCATAATAGATGTCACCACCTAGTGGTAGACCTAACATTTGTATATGGGAGAGAGTCATAGTTGACTCCTTTATTGATGTATTTTTAGATATATTATTTTTTATGTATGCCTCGATATGAAGGCACACTTTGTATACGATGGATATGTTTTTTTTTTTGCCATGTCTTGATATGAAGGCACATTTTTGATCCACGCCCATGATGGCATAGGTTGTATCTAATGATTATGTATAGAGACACATTGTATATGGAAATTGACATTTACATTTATATGATGATGGAATTTATTATGATGTATGATTGTATCACATGTGTTTGATTTATGAGATAACATTAGATGATATCACATTGTTTTTATAAGATACTTATGATTTTCACTTTTTAATTTTTAATTTTGGTTTGGGGGAGGAAAGAGGCATTCCCTATTACCCCATTGGCAATAAGGTAGGATGATAGTATCTTAGCATACATGTTGGAAGTTATTTTAATGATTATGTAGCTTATTTGTTATTGATGATATGTATGGTGTATTTAGATGTGATGATATAGATGATGATGTGATAGAAAAAATGTACAAGTAACAAACAAGTAGAAGATTATGTATAAAGACACATTGTATATGGAAATTGACATATTTACATTTATATGATGATGGAATTTATTATGATGTATGATTTTATCACATGTGTTTGATTTATGAGATAACATTAGATGATATCACATTGTTTTTTATAATATACTTATGATTTTCCACTATTTTAATTTTTAATATTGGTTTGGGGGGAGGAAAGAGGTGTTCCCTATTACCCTATTGATGATAAGGTAGGATGATAATATCTTAGCATACATGTTGGAAGTTATTTTAATGATTATGTTTCTTATTTGTTATTGATGATATGTATGGTGTATTTAGATGTGACGATATAGATGATGATGTGATAGAAAAAATGTACAAGTAACAAACAAGCGTAGAAAAATTTAATAAATATACCAAATTTACACACTACACAATTTTACTACACCACTATTTACAATTATAAACTAGCATGCAAAACATACGGAATATAAACAAACAAGAATGAGTTTAATCAAGAAAGAATATATTGATATAAGAAGTATGTTAAGTAACACACTATACAAAATGTACAAGAAAGTAAATCTATACAAGAATTTTCAAACAAACAAGCAAAGTAAGAAACAAACAAACAAACAAACAAGTAAGAAAAGTACTACTATGTTTTTGTGAGACAATTTTCGATGCATTTTATGTTGTTTTTGGGAGTTTTTAGAAACAATGTTCTATTTTTTTGTATTTTTATATGAGATGGTTTTCTAATGTTTTGGGATTATCGAGAATGTTTTTGTGATTTTTTTGAAAAAATTTGAAGTTCTATACATAAAAACATGGAAACATGGATGCCCCTAATGTTAGATGGGAATATACAAGGGTAGATGCCACACATTGTGTAAGAAGGTGAATATGTGAAGATTCCCTAGTGTTAAATGAAAATGCAAAAGGTAATCTCTTCATGGATTTATAAGAGGAGGATCATCCGGATCAATGCTTTGAAAGGACATGCTCAAAAGGAATCTCAGATGCAGGAAAATAAACTAGCTCTAGACAAAGCAAAAGTACCCCTAGATGTGAGATGATTGTGAATAATGAATCCTCCCAAGGTGCTGAAAATTAGTTTTAACTAAGGGACATGTCCAAAGTGCCACAATTGTGTGGTTTTCACACTTGGTTGACATGTTTTCTCTTTACCTTTTCTCATTTTTTATTTTTTTTTTTTTTTAAATTTTTGTGCCAAATTTAATCATAGAACCGATGGATGGTGTTCATAGGTTCACGCAACTCATATTTGTTAGAATATGCAATTTTTATGCTTATAACCCATATTTTACCGCTATCACATAAGGTCCCAACCAATTAGGTTCAAACTTTCCCTTCTTTTCTCTTTATTTCACAATGTTGAATAGGTTTTCCTTCACCACCAAATATCCTACCTCAAATTTAAGAGGTATGATCTATTTGTTGTAGTTCCAAGATACTCAATTTTGATACACTTTCAATTGGTTGAGTACACAGAGAGAATATTTCATCTAACAACTCAAGTTCTACCTTTCTAGCCACACGGTAGTCTTCATCTTTATCCGAGAGATTCTTTGAGAGATATTCTTAGGAGGGAACCTCAATTTCCAAAAATAGGGAATATGGTGTTGCACCAATACCAGTGCGAATGGAATTCATATACACCTAGAGGGCAGGATGCATCTGCAAATTCCAATTGTGACCAATCTTACTCACCATCTTTTCCATGATTCGAACAAACATTTTATTAGAGGCATCTACTTGTCCATTAACTTGAGGGTAATGGGGGTAGACCAATTTAGGCATATTTGAAAATGTTTGCACAAGGATTTCTTAGTCTTTCTCTTGAAGGAATCAACATTGTCATCTATAATGGAAGAAGAGATGCCGTAATGGCGATGAGATGATTCATGATAAATTTTGAAATATGGGCATGTGTAACATATGTAAGAGGAACATCTTCCACCCATTTGGTGAATTATTCTATGAAAGTTATGATATGGGTATGGTTATCTAAGGAGGTAGGGGTGAGCTTCCCTATGAGATCTAGTCCCCACTTAGAGAACAAACATGGTGTAGTGATCGTTGTTAAGGTTGTGTCAGCGCATGAAAAAGGTTTTCGTACTTCTAACATAATGCACACTTCTAGAAATACCGACAACAATCAATTTCCATGGTAGGAGAATAGTGGCCTAATCTAAATAATTTATTTTACAAGACCATTACATTGATGTGGACTCCACAAACCCCTTTGTGTACTTATTTGATTGATTGGACTAACTCTGCTACATCTAGACAATGTAACAGATTCCTATCATAACCAAAATTATAGAGGGTGCCTCCAAGGATCTTTTGGATAAGGTTCATTTTTTTAGAGTGGTTTAGGTAGGTAAAGATAGGATCATACCAAGGGGAAAAAGGACCAACAACTTCACAGGCCAAGCATGATTATGGCATGTCATATGCAAGTTGTCGTAAATTTTCAATGAAGAATGGAATTTCATTATGTTTTTGTGGAATTTGTAGCATAGAACCCACTATCATTATAGCATATACTGAGACCAATTTTTGCTCTTAGGATCTGTTCAAAAGTTATATGCACAAAATACTCTTTTGATATTTTCTACTAACTTCTTATATGGGATGAGATTCTCATCCTTTACCTTATATTCACCATTGACCTATTTGATGATCAATTGGAAGTCTTCAATTAACTTAAGTTGATGGATGTTCCATTTAATAGATAGCTTCATCCAATTGATGAGCGCTTCATATTCTTCTATGTTTTTGTACATGGAAATCCAAGGAGGAAATCCTGAGGTATAAAGTCCCTAGAAGGAGTGACTAGCTCTACCCCTTCTCCTGAACCGTGGAAAGTGAATGATCCATCAAAGTGTACTTACCACATGACAGATTCTTTGATATACATTAATGATGCATCTGGTAAGTCCAAACATACTAGCTTTGTTCCAGGAAAAGGCGCCTCGGCTAATTAGTCTGCAAGCATCTACCCTTTAACTCGACTTCGATGCACATATTTAATATCAAACTTATTTAATAGGATGATCCAATTAGCCATCCTACCAAAGAAGTGTTGGCTTTGACAAAAGGTATTTCAAAGGGTCAACTTTATATATAAGGTTGGTTTTATTTTTCATTAGGTAATGGTGAAGCTTTTGAAAGATAAATATGATAGCCAAACAAGATTTTTCAATTTAAGGGTAGTTGAGCTCATAAGCGATCAAAGTACGACCGAGATAATATATTGCTTTCTCTTTCTCGAATAAGGTCATACTTGAGTGATTAGGGTGCTAATAGTAAATTGGTTCATGAATATGTATAGAAATAGTGGTTCACCTAGGTTTTGTGGCATGAAGACTGGAGGATTATCCAAATATTTTTAAGTAAGGTAAAGGCATACTTGTTATACAGGTCCCCAAAAAAATTCAACATCTTTTTTTTTAGCATATGAGTGAAAGGATGGAATTTTTCGTGAGTTGTGATATGAAGTAGCGAATGGCTTGGATTTTCCTTGAAAGATGCATAGCTACTTGAGGTTTTTGCGAGGAGGCATTTTAGTAATTGCGAGTTACCTTAGGAGGAGTAACCTCAACCCCTCTTTCGATACAATGAAACCTAATAGTTTACCAGATAATACCCCAAAGACAAATTTCTTTGGATTCAACCTGACTTTGTACTCTTTGAGATGTTCAAAGATTCATCTCAAGAATTTAGGGTGATCTTCTCTCATCTTTGATTTACCCAAAATATCATCCACATAATCTTCCATGATGTGATTGAGCATGTCATGGAATATCACTGTCATTTCTTGTTGATATGTTGTGTTGGCATTTTTAAATCAAGGGCATCACCCGATAATATAAATTCCCCAAAGGATTGTGAATGCATTATTATGCATGTCCTCCTCCATGATCTTAATCTGATTATATCCATAAAATCCATCCATGAGAGATAACATTTCATAGCCAATGGTATAATCGACAATCATGTCGATGTTGGGAAGAGGGAAGTCATCCTTAGAACATGCCTTGTTGATGTCTCTAAAGTTGGTACAGATTATGATTCCTATGGGATTTTTATTTACTTTGGGACTATATTGGTTATCCATTTTGAATAATTGATTGGTCTGATAAATCTAGCTACTAAAAGTTTTTCAAGATCCTCCTTGACTAGAAGGGCCACCCACAAATGCATTTTTCTAAGATTGTGTTTAATGGGCTTTGCGTCTATGTGCACAACAAGGTTATGCACCACTGAAGATGGATCCATACCTAGCATATCCACATAAGACAAAAAATATATGTCTAATAATTCTCTAAGAAGCATTAAAAAATTCTTTTTTTCCTATATTGAAAATGAAGCTCCCAACTTAACTATCTTGGGTTGTTCTTCTGTGACAATGTTGACATCAATGGTTTCTTCTATTAACATCTTGTATGTATCCTCCATACACATAGGATCTAGAGGGAGTTTAAGATATTATTCCAAGGGCATCTCAATGAGATTTTTACCCTTGGTGTGGTCACTTTGTATGTCCATAGATTTTTTGATTTGTTTGTCATCGAGTGCCTCAATGAGGTTTTCACTGTGTTACTTGGACTTTTGTTTTTCTGAGGATTTTGGGGAAATTTCTCCCTCTTATTTTCTTAATTTTTTTGACCACATAGCTTAGCCTCATCCCTAAATCATGCACAGGTATCAAGGTCAATGTAAAATCCTTTTATGGTCCTTAATAGGAATGTTGTCAAGAATACCCATGAATTCTACAATTGCCTCATCATTTTCAAAGAGGTCCATAGGCATGTGAATTTTTTGGTCCCAATCAATGAGAGTAGGATAAACAAGGTCAAATTGGGGTTTAGTGGGGGTTATGGTAAAGATAGTGGTTTCTAGTAATAGGTTCGTGAATTCAAGATCCTTGTATTAGCAATGACTAGAATCTATTTCACCGTCGAGAATAAGAAGGGCTATATTCATGTTTAGAGGAAGTATCATATTGATCCATGGGGTGAGATCCATAGGGCCTAATTTCAATGCCATATCTTTCTTTTTTAAAGTGTGGGGCTAGGATATGATCCCTTATACCTTATTAATTTTTATCACACCCATATCCTTTGTAGCCCATGGAGTACATCATTCATTGTACTTGGTGTACTCTAGGATTTTGTAGTAGGAAGGCATAGTTTCTTTGGGTACCCAAATGGTGGGAGGGTTGAACAATTTTTATTTTGCTAACAAACCACCAGGTAGGAACTTCCCTATATTTTACTCTTCTCTGGGTTGTTTGTATCAATAATTATGCTTTCCTCTTGTCTTGGGAGACAAGGATAGATCTGATACCAAGAGGACCTATTAGATATTGTATTCTCCACAGCCATATTCAATAACCTTCATCTCCCATGAATCAAAGGAAAAAAACATAGAATCACTAAGGACACAATAACTTAGTGTGTCATAATCCACACATGACGAGAGAGCTTCAGATTGAAGAGGTATAACAATGTTAGCAAAGGGACATTCATAAACATCCTTGTGTGAAAAAATATTCAAAGATCTGCAAAGTGAGAAAATGGTTTGATCTCCTTGAATGGTGATGGTGTGTCCCTCATTATTCATTTTAATGCACTGATGGAAGGTTGATTATGGTATGCATGGGATGAATCCATGGGAATCCAAGAAGCGTTTTATACGGGAGCTACAAGTCTAGGACATGGAACTTGGTGTTATGACAATTGGGTCCAACTTCCATCAATAATTTTATAGTGCTAGCTGATTCACACTCCACATTTTTGTATGTTGTAATTGTGATGATGTGAGATTTAGATCTTCTTTTTTCCATCCCAACTATTTTATTAGCTTCAAGGTACATATGTTTAACCCAGACCTGTTATCCACAAGAACTCTCTTTATCTTTCTTCCGGTGACAAATAATTTGATGTAAAGAGGTAAGTTATGGGCATGATCTTTGTTTGGAATATCATTATGACTAAAGGTGATGTGTTCGCTTGGTGTGAGATTTGACACCACAATTTTAAGGTGGGAAGGATCTACATTCGTTGACACTCTTGACCCCCAAGTGTTTGGTAAAGTATATCTTTGTGTACATTTGATATTTTAAGGAGATATAAGATCAAAATATTAGCATAGGTCTTCTCAAGTTTTTCTAAGATGTTATGCTGACTATCATGATGGGTAGATAGATGAGGTTCTAGAATCACAAGGCAAGCACACCATGTTAGAACAAAACAATCTCTTCTCTTGATTCTAATAGTATTCACATGCTTGTCGGAAAGAACGAACACAACCAATAATTGAGTCAAATTGATTATTGTTGGCTTGGGTGTAAACATAACTAGCGCTTTGTATCTCTTAAAAGGCTCACCCTAATTCAACTTCCTCTCCACTTGTTTACCATACTTAGGAAAGGTTCCTTGAATATCCCCATTTTATGATTAGGTTTTGAGTAGGCTCAAGGGAACAAACTTCAATTTCTCCACTATCAATGAGGTCTTAGACAAAGTGCCCCAATTTTAGGCATTTATCTATTTTGTGGCCTTTAACATAATAGAACTCACAATATTCATGTTCTTTATACCTTGATGGTTTAGATGCATCATCACTAAAGGTTACTTGTTGTTGATACTAAACCATGTTCACCGCGCGTCTAATTATTTCTGAATCGTGGACAAGGAGTCCGTGAGAGGAGTGAACACTTGACGTTTAACTGGGGGTTGAATAGGTCCCTTGGTAAGTTTTAAAGGAGGGCCAATTTGCACCTCCTGTATACGCTTAGAGTCTGTGATACCATCTCCTATGACATTTTTGTTTTTGTTAAAGAATTTTGGTTTTTCCTTAGGTTTGGATGTTTGGTTATCTTTTGAAAATGGTTTTAGTGTCCCTTTAGCTATCAAATATTTTTCAATTTGGATTCTTTTTATAACTTCCTCAAAGTTATAAACACAATGCATCTGTAAATGGAAATAAATGTCCAGATTTAGATTGGGGACGAAAATGCTAACCAATTTCTTTTCATGGATTAAATAAGGGAAGATTTGGCTAACCCCCACCATCATTGCAAGAAACTAGCAAAGGTCTCATTTGGTCTTTATTTTTTGCTACATAAGTCTAACATGGTGACATCACTTTCTACGTTAAATGAGAAATGGCATAGGTATATTTTAGCTAATTATGGCTATGTGAAGATAGACCCCTTTGGTATATGAAGAAACCAATCTAAGGTTTTTCCCAATAGACTCCATGGGAATAAGCGTATAAGGTAATTTTCACTATAAGCCACTTTGTGACACTCCATGTAAAATTATTTGATGTTATCGCATGGATCACCTTTCCTTTGTACTTGTAAAATTTTTGTAATCTAAATTCGTAGGGAATGGTTTACATAGCATAGCTTTTACAAATGGGTAAGGACATAATTCTTCGTATTGGTACTTTTTATGATGTTAGACATTATTTTCTTGAAGGGTCGTGAGTATGCTTTTCATATATTGCAAATGTTTTGTGAGGAGTTGATATTTGGTAGGGAAAGTTGTCATCTATACCCTACTATATTTTAATGTTTCATCCCCTTTATTTTTGGTGTGAATTTCACTATTCTTGGCCTTAGGTTTCTCTTGATGTGCATTTTTGTTTGTTTCTTTTTGCACATGGGAAGCCAAAAGAGATAATTGTCTACCATGGATTTATATTTGTTGTTACATAGTGACTTCATCATTTGGAGGTCCTTCTTGGTTTTCGTGTGGAGGAGGTTGTTTTGTGTGCTTGTGCTCCACTCTAACCTTGCAGGGGTATTTTGATAACCGACAATTTATAACCTCTCATGTTGTCATTTTGTGGATTTGAAGTGGAAGCTTGTACCTACCCTAAAATATCATCCATTTTAATAAGGGGAAGTTGTGCCTCTTGTTCCTCATTATTTTTTTGATAGCTTGAATGAATTCATGTTCATTTGACATTTTGGAACCTAGTTCTAAAACTCATGCAAGTAATCTATCTTTGTTAAGAAAAAATAATTCATCCAATTAATCGAGTCAAACTTGAACTCTTCTCATGGTGATTCCACTTCATCACCACTATGATCAATCATGTCTTTTGTTTCCTTTTATGTGGAGAAGAGGGGTCCTAAATCGTGACCAATGAAAGGATTTGATCCTTTCTTGTTAGATGTTTCCCATGCTATTTTTTTAGATTCCATTGATGTCAAAGGGGGCATAACAAGGAGTGTTTAAAAAGTTTGTTGTTAAATTTGATCAAGGGTATAATCAAACCTAAGTGAAAACCTAGAACACAATGATTGTAAAGGTCACACAAAGAATGCCAACAATGGTCAAAGAATAATGAATGATAAATAATCAAGGGATAAAATAGGATTTTCATAAAAATATAAGTCAATACGATGAACAATCACAAGGAACAATCACGTAAATTTTGGTAAACCAATCCAATCAACAAGGAACTACTCCCTATGTAAATGTTTTTCAAAGGTAGTTTGACGCAAGATGATCAACACAATGTCAACACTTAAGTCAAGTTTAAGATAATCAAGGTGTAATTATTAACAAGGGGTTGATGTGACTTCCAATCAAAGTATATTATAACTCATGTGGATACAAACAAGGCCTAAATCCCAAAAAGTGGAAGTTACAAGAGCAAGCAACGCAACAATACCACTTAAATACATAAACCAAAAGTTACGAAAAAGAAATATATTAGTATCAAAATAGTACTAGTACAACACTAACAAAGTAACAACAACACCTTTCAAGTTTTGAGGTAATTTTTGAAAAGAAACAAGGCCAAAGTAGACTAAGGAATTGTTAAGATGCGAGCAGTGTAATGATATAATCTAGACACTTAGATCAAGTTTATGAGAAATAAGACGTAAGTATAAAAATTGTATCAAGGAAATGCTAGCAATATAATAATTCAAATAAAATTCAATGATGAATCAAGCCTAGCTACGATGAAGATCTTGATGTGGGTATTAAGATCAAATGGCTATCAAGATGCGAAGATGTACCAACACACTTTCAATGTTTACCATCCAGTCTCAAGAAAGGATGAATGTAAATGGGTGAAAAATTGGTGGAAACAATCAATCAATAACACATGTATGTTTCTCTTCTTTTGATCCAAACTATCAACAAGAAAGTAAAGGATTATATCAATTGGGGTTGAAAAATACTTGAGAGTTTTACCCCACCTCATGGCGAATGAAAAACTAAGACAAAGTAAAGCTTCATAAATTTCATGATGAATGACACTTGGATCAAAATTTAATGGACTCTCCCCTTGTTTGACTAACAAGGTTTTGACTCAAAAATTTCTTTCTTCGTAAAATCTCTTTGAAACATGATTGGTTTTGAGTCGGTCAAGTTGGCTCCAAGATGAAATGGCTTCCTAATTGTTTCTCTCAACTAGGTGTCACAAATTACCTCTGTGAGTGCATTTTTCCAAGGAATTCACACTGACTAAACCTTGGAGTATCCCATATTTACTTTACCCCTTCGATATAATGAGCAATAAATGTGTTTAGTTGTATTTTCATTGGGGTCACGTGAAGATAATTTTGAATCTAAATCTCACAAGTGTATACTAGACAAGTAGGTAAGAGGAGTGTTTCCTATTTCTTCCACAAGTTTCCCTCTTGTGTGGAATACTTTGGTGTTCCTGGGAGCATCCCTCTTGTTATCTTAAGGCTTATGCAAAAGGGAACTTATCCTAGTTGAAATTGGATGAGTCATAGCTCTTAACCAAAACCTATATATATAGTGTTTTGAACTTAATGTGGTTTGGTTGTACACTGTTTGGAAACCTACATCAAACTGTATTAGTATTTTCTTTATATCTTGATTCTTTGACAAATGTATTTAGGTCATGTGTGTAGAGTTTAGTAGTTTTCAAAATGATCAACACATCATGAAGAGAGAATAAAATGTTGTTTCGATTCTCAATATCATCTTAAGATGCAAGAGAAGAGCATATGCAATAAGAAATATTGCTATATTAAAAATAATGGAAAAATTTATAACTCAAATGCACAAACCATTAATTTTAACTAAGTTATTTATTCTTTCCTTAACATAAAGTTTAATGAAATGTCTTGAAAGCATGAAAAAGGTTTAGAATCATTTATGATTCCTAAGATCATATAGAAGGTGTAAGAGCAGATCATACATGATCTTGTCCTCATAAATGAAAAATGCAACATTAATTAACTTATCCCAAACAAGTTAGCATAGAATATGATTTGATATATATCCTTTAATTGAGAGTTAGCTCTAAAAATCCCTAAAATATGTTAGCAATTTAAATAGATCAAAAAATTTCAAACTTAGAAACAATGTTCACATTTATACTTGCACACTGCGTGCCCTTTATAAAGCATATGTGCACCTATAACAACAACTATCCGCCCTTGACAACAAGTATGTGCCCCTAGTAGAAAATGTGTAGCTCGATAAAAATTCATGACAGTAGTGCATAGACTTGTCCAGAGAGAGGGACATACATACCATTTAGCGTATGCAAGGGTCTATCAAGAAAATAGGACAAAGAGACATAGAATGATGCATCCATGGCTAGAGAAGCACTGCGTGGACCTATCAACGTATGTGCAGACTATGACAGAAGAGAAACACGAGAGGGAAAATAGACACGCAGCATATGTGCATCTAGAGAAGCACCGTATGGCAAAGAAGACACATGTACCAATCTACATTTGTATGCATGCCATATTCAATGTACACGTGGACCTAATGACGCATGCATGACTGATCCTAACACCTGCGCATGTACCTAGAATGACGTCAAAAATATGGTAGACTGACACAAGAAACCTCAAAAAGGTCAATTTTTTTCTAATTTAGCTCAAAATTAATGACAACCCATCACAATTAAACCTACAAAAGACACTCAACACATGTAAATTTAGCAAAATACCCTAAGAATTCAAACTATTTCACATGTGCATGGTAAGGGTTAGCAAAAACTTGAGATAAAATAATAAAACTTGACATTAAATGTTAAGGGACTAAGGATCCATCCCATCGGGTGTGCCAAATGTGCACATATAGAAATTTTCCATTCTAAAACAAAGCTAACACCTAGTAGCTTCTAGAAATCAATCAAACCTACTATAGAACCATCAAGATAAGAGCTTATGAGAAACAACTTCTTCAATGCATGAACAATCTCAAATAAAATGCTAATCTATTTATTACTCTCTAGAATTCTTATCTAACAAATGAACCTATTTAGATCACTTTTAGCAATCGAAAGGGAGTGTTTTCCTCAAGGTTTGAAGATGAGATCTCACCAAAACATGGCTACAAGGCCATTTTTGGATCTTCCAATGCTCTTCAATTTGAGAGAATGTATGCAAGATGGAGAAGCTATTTCCTTCAATGGAGAATGGATCATAATAAAAATGCTTATAGTTTATCCTAGGGAAAATACTTGTGTAAGAAGAAAGGTAAGGGGACGGTTTATTATATAGCTTGTTAGTTTAGGAAAAGCTAACAAATTGATAAATGTGGGATAAACCCCAAATATGAAATACAAAGGCCATGTATGTTTAATAAAGTATGTGCACTTTGTGGGAGTTGAAAGTGGGGTTTAATTAATCAAAGGTGATTAATTAATAGAAAGGGGTATGCCTATAGAGGCTTTAGAAGAAATTTAGTATGATTCGGAAGATTTTAAGAGAGAAAATGGTTCAATAAATGACGATTTATTGATTTAACTTAACGGTCGTAATTAATTAAGAATAATTAATTGACCTAGGTATACGTGGATTTTAATTAATGAAAGGTCGTGAATCAACATCTTGGGTGATAAGAGGGATAATTAATTGATGAAATGTAATTAATTAATGATGATAGAGGGGTAATGGTGGCTTATTGACAAATTGTCATCAATTTACGAGAAAGAGTATAGTTAGTGTAATTTAGGTATTTAAAGTTTCTTAGTCAAATTATGGGTGTCTACATCGGTGGTGGGAAGAATTATAAAAATAATGTTGAAAACAGGGTGTAAATTGAAGTAGAAATGCTTGAGATATGACAAAAATGGTGTGTTATGTATTAGTTACGAGAATAAGGATGAAATAATGACTATAGTAAAGTAATTATAAGTGGTGAAGTGAAAAATTAGTTAGTCACTTCATTTGTTGTTTACGTGATTGTGAGATTTAATGCAAAGCAAGTGGAAATTCCATAAATGAGAGTAGCGTGTCCTAGTCGGTTTGAGATGGTGGCAACCATCGTAGTATCACACATGACTGTAGAGTTGGTAGGTGCATTATTTTTTAAAAATGTATGGTATAGTAGTCGTTTGTATTGATTTTTTACAAATTTGAGAATTTTAATTTTCTCACCATTTTAGACACGGACAACAATAGAGAGGGTGCTAGTGACCCTTGGGATTGGAGCACCTAGAAATGGGTGTTAGTGCCCTACTTTTGGGCACCCGGTCGTGTTTGTGGGCACCTGGTTTAGAAGTTGTGTATTTACCGATAATGATGAAAAATTAAATTTGTAATGTAAATGAATGTAATGTGTGTGTGTGTGTATTTGTACCTTTAAAGCATTCTAATGTCACATTTATTATTGTTTTGTGTTGTGTAGAGGGATATTCACTTGGGGAGTTTTACAGAGGCCTTTATTTGAGTATTTTTCTTGGGATAGGTTTTTTTAGATGAGGATTGGGATGTGATGGATCATGTCATCCTATGGCACATAGCACATATGGGAGATGTGCCCCATAATATGTTGATGTTGATTGCACTATGTGAGAGATGGTGTGTAGATATGTGTACATTTTGGTTTCCTATGGGGAGATGACTGTTACTTTGGAGGATGTGTATTGTATATTGTGGTTTCCTATTGT
The DNA here is from genome assembly GCA_018340775.1 of Taxus wallichiana var. yunnanensis. Lineage (NCBI taxonomy): Eukaryota > Viridiplantae > Streptophyta > Pinopsida > Cupressales > Taxaceae > Taxus > Taxus wallichiana. Next base: position 190,957,505 of record CM031234.1, read on the forward strand.
TGGTGAGAGAGTACAGGTGATGGAATTGGAGGATATGGAGAGGCATATGTGAGCTATGAGATGGTATTTTGTGAGGACTTGAGTGCCTGTCAATTCCTATATAAATCTAAATTTTATTATGAGGTTTGGTGTTCTACGCTTGTGGAAGTTCATATTGGTTGTTATTTCTTCATCTATAGTGATGGAGGGAGGTGTTGTAGACATCTTGTATAAGATGCATGATATATACTGGCATATAGAGTAGGAGATCACTAGATATGCATGGGTGCGATGTGTGTTGGCCCACCTATATAGAGATTTGTACCAATTTACTCATGATGAGCATAAAGGTGGGATAAGAGCTACGACATTATTACACGTGTGGGCATATGAGCACATAGCAGTGTTGAGGCCAGTTGGAGGTCCATGAGAAGAGTGGGCTAGACTGAGATATATGCGAGGAGGTGGGTCAATATTTGTGGGCATAGGATAGATACAAATACCTACAGGGAACTGATAGATAGGATGGGGCCCGAGGAAGTTGCATGGAGGCCATATCACGATTATGGAGGATGTTGTAGAGTTGTGGTGTATTCGTAGGATGATGTGGTTAGAGGATCGATTCTAGGTGTGGCCAAGATTTTTCATGTGGAGAGAGTATCAAATAAGTTCAACATGGATTAGGACATGTCTCGAGAGCCATATATATGGTTGAGAGCCATCAGAGCACCTAGGAGGGCTGGAGCTAGATTAGGGACCTTAATACAATAGTTGGTACCACTAGGGAAAGATGAGGTTGATGCGAAAATAGAGCCAATAGATTTAGATGATGTAGGGTGTATGGAGGAGTACTGTGTATGGTGGGTGGAACATCAATGGGTATTGTTGTTCTAATTATTTATAGATCTAGTGGGGTTACGACATGTATGAGGAGGAGGAGAGGGGGAGCACATATGCCTAGTGTGTATAATTATTCTTTTTCCTAGGTTAGATTGAAAGTAAGAAACTACCACCTAAAATAGTTCCCTAACCTAGCTAGAAACAAGAAGAGAGTACCATCAAGATGAAGAAATGAACAAGGCCTACATTAGCATCATAACTTTGAAATAATGAAATCAAGCATAATGCAAATAAAGAACTCTATTCTTCTAATTGCCTAATTAAATCAAGTGGACTTATGTAGTCCAATGGAAATCAACAATATTGCTTGTTTTTATCCTGCATGGATGCTTGGGTGTGAGGCCTAGCTCTTCAAGATGGATGATGAAAGGGCTTGAGAATGAAAAAAGGCTTTTAGTGCAAGACTATGTGCTTTCTTTTGCTTTCTCAAGGGAATTAGGTGTAGGTATAAAGGTAGGAGGAGGGTTCCTTATATAGCCCAATGGATAGAGGAAGCACTTCATCCCTTTGCATGTGGGATAAAGGTAAAACATGATTAGGAATGGATAAGGTTGCTTTATTAAAGGTAACCTTACTTTAGAAGGGTTTAATTTATGCTTAGCAAGTCATGGGAGTTGGGGGGTGCTTTAATTAATCAAAGGTGATTAACTAATAGGTAGGTGTAAGCTTATAGAAGCCAATTAGAGGAATATTAGTATGATTTAGGCCATTAGGAAGGGATTAAATCAATTAAATATTGATTTATTAGTTAAATGAAGTGGAAGGCTAATTAATTAATAATAATTAATTAATCTAGAGAGAAGGGGTAAATAATTAATGGAAGGTCGTTAATTAGGTTGTTAGCTAGATAGGTGACTTAATCAATTAGCGTATTGTAATTAATTAATGACAACAAGAGGGAATATGAGCGCTTTTGATGATATGTCGTTGATTTGCGAGAAAGGGGATAATTAGCGCAATTTAAGTATTTAAATTGCTTGGGCATAATTATAAGTGTCTCTATTTTTCCCTCTTTGGGGTGGCGTAAGTGATGCCACTTCAAAGATAGTAGACGGAAGAAAATTTTGAAGGGATAGAAGAAAAATTAGTAGGAGGGAGAGATTCCCCTCGAGTGTTGATGGGGTGATGAAAGAAGCAAATCAACAATCGAAAAAGATGAGAGATAGGCAGAAGAATGGGGAAGAGGCAGGATGCCCCGGTGAGAGAGAAAATTAGGGGTGAAAGGGAAGTGATGTAGAAGAAATATGGAGAAGGGGAGAGAAGAGCTTAGCCTCTAGCCACTTTTTTATTGGAACAATTTGGATGTCATCATATTGCCATAAGAGCTACATCATCGGTCCTTATGAAAAATATAAGCATATGACAATGGTAGAATGACATGAAAATCCATACTACAAACAATTGTCCATTACTAAAAATACCAACTCCACACAACTTACAACAATGCAATGCAATATGAGAAGGAAACAAGCTCATTTAATAGGGAAAACAAGTATGAACACACATATCCAACCCAACAACGGTTAAGACAGTTGTACAAATGTTTTGTTATCAGTGCTAAAGAGATCCACAAGTTCATGATTAATGACAAGGGTTAAAAATGATGCCCCAAGCAAGGATACATGCAAGGGGAAATGACAATGGACATGGGGTCCATGAAAAGTGTTTGTGTGCAACGAAACAACACCAGGAAACAAAAGTGCCTAGAGTACAGATGAAGCAAGCAGCTAGCTTTGTGAATGGTTGTGAATTCGGTGATCTTCAAGTCGTATTAATCGGGAAGGTGTGAGATAAACCAACAGGATATGGAGAAAATACCATGTGCAAGACACAAGTTTTAGCCGTAATAAGCAAGTTACCATTTTTGTAGGGTTTTTACTTTTTAGGATTTTTTTGAAAAATTTTGCCTGTTTTTTTTAGGTTTTTGACATATATATTGTTTTTATTATTTTTGCTTTCCAAATTGTGGTGAATAGTAGAAGAAAATAGAAGAAGAAAGAGAAGGGCCTAGGGGCAATAGAAAGTGCCCTAGGTGGAAGAAAGAAGAAACAAATGACAAATAATGTCCTTGTTTAGTGGAAAAATTAAGAAAAAATAATTATTTGAAAAATAATTATTTACGAGAGTGTGGAGAAGAATAAAAATCACCAAGGAGCAATAAAATTGTCCGAGGGAGAAGAAAGGGGTATTGGATAGAAAAAAATGCCCCAATATGGTGAAAAATAAGAGAAAAATAATTATTTAATAAAAATAATTATTCCACAGTAAATAGAGGAGAAAACGGCGATCGAAATGGGCGTCCTGACCCTCCTGATGGTGAAAAAGGAGTTAATATACCCTACCATGGGGGTAAAAACATCATGACAAATTCATTTTAACCAAGTTGTTTAGAAAATTTACCATGAGGCTCTGATGCTAAAGAGAACCATGGTGATCGCATGAGACCGATTGAGGCACGCAGATGCAGTCCGGTACCCGGGTATTAACGGCATGCAGATGATGGACCCTTTGTGAGTATCAAACCCTATCCTAGTGATTTTAGTCATTAATGCATTAAATTAGGCCTTTAGCCTTAGGAAATCATGTTGGCATGCCTACACGTAGGCACAGGCATCAGATAAGGGGCACAGGTGCCCTTTTGGGGGAGCATGCACCAAAACACATAATGCACATGCACAGGAGCATGAAAAACACACTCATGCACACACACACACACACAAACACATGTGCGTGCACATGCACACACGAGAAATAGGTGCACACGTGAAAAGTGTGGCGCAGGAATGAAAAGGTGGATGCACACACACGGGAGCACATGCGCACAAGTGCAAGCACTAGATGTGTGGTGCACACACCAAAAAGGGTGTGTAGGTGCTTGAAAGAGGGCACAAGCACCAAAATACACATGCACATAAGTGCAGGTGCCATAAATGTGGTTCACATGCCCAAAAGGGTGTGCAGGCACCCTAGATAGGTGAGAAAAGATGGGAAAGTGTCAAAAACATGACACTTAGAAGAATTTTTAGGATTTTGGGTTAACCCTAAAAGGGGAGATAGATTTTTAGAAGAAATGTTAGGAACTGACTAGTGTCATGTTATTTTAAAGAGCCAATTACCAGTGTTACAGACGCGGGAATGACATACCCAGATTTTTGAGCTAGAGGGTAGTATGCACCGACGCGACCAGCGAGCCATGGCGATACTTCTCGAGGCGGTAGGGCTAGGCCCCGTGTCTCGGATGCCTTCTATCGTACTAGATCACGGCCTTCTGACTACACTAGCTAAGCGATGGCATAGCGAGTCAGTGCTTCAGACTGCCGATAGGAGAGATGAATGTCACCATTGAGGATGTATGGCGGATTCTTTGCACGTGCCGATGATGGGCACCTTGATCGAGTATAATTCTGATGCAGGGCTGATTAGAGCAGCTTGTAGTGCCCTTTTTGGTGTTGATGATATACCACATGATGGGATGACCATAGCGTTGCATGAGTGCATCTCCGACCCCACATTGCATCGGGGGCCTCTCTATATCATGTCTCTTATCAGTGGGTTCTTACTCACTGATAAGACAGGGACCTCATTCCCGAGAGGACTATTGCCTTGGTTCATGGCATCTATAGCGGTGAGAGATATTGCTGGGGGTAGTGCATATTGGCCCACCTATACTGGGATTTACACTTGATCACATACCACGGTCAGAAGACCGTGGGTCCAGCCTCCTTATTACAGATATGGTCATGGGATCATATTGCGATCGGATGCCCCATGGGCCCTTTTCATGTCTCGAGATCCCGAGGAGCCATCATATATGGCATGGGTAGTAGATGGTGGGGATGTACGTGGCCATCTTAGTGGCATATTCAGATATAGGTGAGAGTTTGATGAGCTGGTAGAGATAGATGTCATCTGGCAGCCATACAGCATTTCCAGTGGCCAGAGGATGCCACAGAGCTCAACATGTGCCTAGTGGAGCACTTTATCATTGGCAGCCGCAGTTATATCATGGAGTTGTATCAGTAGATAGGTGTTAGCGGCAGCTTGGTAGGGTACAAGGGGCCCCCAGCTAGATATCTAGCATGCATGCGAGGGGGATTCGAGAGAACCATACCATGGGGCCTCGTATACTTGGTGGCCTAATCTAGGGTGAGTTTCACGTAGGTGGTCCCATAGGTATGGGACCCAATACGATAGGTGAGAGATCTAGGGACCACAACTGACTATGCAGCTTGGTATGCTACAGTGTTACCTCAGCATCTCACCATTCCGAGGAGGCTTGGGTAGCAGCATTCACCCACCTGTAGAGATATGGCATGGTGCAGAGCACAGGGTCAAGAGGCAGTGGCACAGGGGCCAGACCTAGAGGATCCTTTTGATGGTATTCCACATGATGGGCAGGGTGCCTCATAGGCACAGGGACCAGGCCATAGGGCCCAATACAGGTAATAGTGCAGCCATCCAGAGGCAGGGTCCTAGAGTAGGGATAGTCATCTAGAGCACCTTAGGGACTAGTCCCTGAGGCACACACAACCTCCCAGCCAGTGGCACAGATAGCCATAGTATAGCTACAGTTACAGTAGGTCATAGCCGAGAGAGACGCGGCCAGAGCGGAGAGAGATGAGGCTTGAGGCTAGTGTGTGACTGCCATAGCAGAGTGTGATGAGGCCCAAGCCCACATTGTTACTTTACTTTTAGAGCGGGATTAGGCTCGGGCCCAAGATGGCCTAGGAGATGATAGAGTGGCATGGTGGAGCTAGATTTGGGAGACAATGGCACAGGGGGCTCAGATATTGAGCCTTCTTCATCATTCCCAGTCACAGGTGTGGATGGTTGTTGCACAGAGAGATCATGTATATGCACAATCACAGGCACTCCTTGCATAGAGGGACCAAGCCCACGTCGAGCTGCAAAATGTTATTATAGAGAGAGACCGAGAGGCTACTTCCTCTAGACAGGCCAAGGTAGACTTGGGCCGAGTGATAGGTGAGCGAGATACTTCCCTTCGTGGCGCTCACCTCTGAAGATGCCGACTGATATGTGATGCCACTAGGCTTGGTGGTGAGGCCTTATTTTACAGGACTACCTATTACAGGGTAGTTCCTCTAGAGCAGCGAGTAGCACTGCCACAATAGTCAGGGTCGAGCGCATCAGGCTCTCGATCACGGAGATCAAGCCAGTCCACTAGATCAGTGAGACAACCCATGCCAGAGCAGCCAGGTTGGACTAGTGCCATCCCATCCTCTAGTGTTCCATCGACCAGATGACAGATCTGGGAGCCCGGCGAGGGCGAGAGCTGCGGTTGAGATCTACATTTTTGTTGTACAAATTATTTGTATGTATGCCTCTTATGAAGGCTGATTTTGATGTACATTCTTGTATACTTGTATTTTGATGATGCCTCATGATGAAGGCTTGATTCTTTCTGATACATGCCCCTTTTTGATGGCATTGTGTATCGATGATGTATTATATTGAGTACCGATCTGGACATTGTATATTTGTATAGACATTTTTGATGTAGCATCTTTGTACGCCTCAGCTGAAGGCATTTTTGATATAGAGCACTGATTTGTATCCATTTTTGTTGATATAGATGTATATGACACACATGTATATATATGAGGATTACTTTTTGGGCTCAGATACACATGTTTATGAGATGATGTACTTTATTGTTTTTGTGTCCTGATGCATGTGACATGAGTGGGCATAATTTTATGATGTAAAATACCCTTTTCAGAAATTACTCTATGTTGATTCTCATTGCATGTTGCATGTTTTGATTCAGCACTTATGGATGCATTATGATGTTATCTGATTTTGTACTTTGTATGTATCTGATTTCGATGTTTGATGTATACATGTGTTGTGGATGTTAGATGATAGATCCTTAGATGATATCAAATGCATTTCTCATGTGTTATTGTAGATGTATATGGACGGGATGATATGATGATATTGGTGTGGGGGGATAGATTTTTGATCATGCGCAACCCCTCTTGCCCCCATTGATGATACGATATGTGATGATTAGCTTAGCCTACATGCATGATGTAAAACTTAGCATTTTGTTTATATATGATGTATAGATGATGTTAGATGTGATGATAATGATGGTAATGTGATGTTAATGATAACAAAAACAATAATAATGCACATGCAATAAACACAACCAAATGCTAACAAAGAACACCAGAAATAATATAATACACCATGATTCACCATGCTTTATTAACATGTAATAAACACAATCAAATGCTAAGAAAGAACATAATGAATTAACACATTACATCATGATTTCCTAAGATTCACTAGCATGCAAAAACATACCGCAATATGCACAAGCAAGAATAAATCTAATCTAAGCAAGAAAATATGAATCCTAACAAAGTATGCCCAAGCAACAAACAACCCAAAAAGTAGAAACACAAAAAAACTATACAAGCAACAAGCAAAGCAAGAAACAAGACAATGCAAGTAAATGTTTTTTTTTGTAAGATTTGTTTTCATGCACCAATTTTCTATTGTTTAGGTTTTTTGTGAAACAATTTTCTATTGTTTAGGTTTTTGTGAAACAATTTTCTATTGTTTAGGTTTTTGTGAAACAATTTTCTATTGTTTTGGTTTTTGAAACAATTTTCTATTGTTTTTGTTTGAAACAATTTTCTATTGTTTTTGGTGTTTTCTAATGGTTTTCTAGAGCTATGTGTAGGTAACCAAGAAAGCATGGATGCCCCCAGCGTTAGATGGGGAATATACAAGGGCAGAAGCCACACACTTATGAACAAGAAGGTGAAGTCATTGAATTTCCCCCAGTGGCAAGATGGGAAATAGCAAAAGACCATACCCCTCACAGATGAATAAAAGAAGGAAAAGCTGGATCAAGGCTTGACAGGATGGGGCACACAGGGAAATCTTGAAGGCAGAACCAGGTCTAGGCCAAAGAAAACTACCCTCCAGATGCAGGATGCTTGTGAACAAAAAATCCTCCCAGGTGCCGGAAACCAGTTTTCACCCAAGGACTTGTCCAAAGTGCCACAATTGTGTGGTTTTCACTAGTGGATGACCTTTTTTTTTTTTTTTCTGATTTTTTTTTTTGATTTTTTGATCATTTTTAACCTCCTTACGCCATGTTTAAGCATAGAACCACTTAAGATGCATGGTGTTCATGGGCTCGGAGCTCATCACCATTGGGGTGAGCTAGTTTGTATGCCCATGTGCCATACTTGGTGACTATAACATAGGGTCCCAACCAATGTGGTTCGAACTTCCCTTTCTTTTCTCGCATTCTACTTTGGTGTTGAATTGGTTCTCCTTCATGACTAAATCACCAACCTCAAACTGACGAGGGATGATTCTCTTGTTGTAGTTTCTGGAGACTTTGTGTTGATACACTTTCAGGTGATTAAGAGCATGAATGCGCCTCTCATCCAGGAGCTCTAACTCAGCCAGTCTTGCCACTCGATAATCCTCATCCTTATCTAGATAGTCCCAAAGAGAAATTCTCAGGGATGGAAGTTCGATCTCTAAAGGGATGATAGATTCTATCCCAAACACTAGGGAATATGGTGTCACACCCGTAGGAGTGTGAATGGATGTTCGGTAAGCCCAAAGGGCTGGATGGATTTATAGGTGCCAGTTTTGACCTATTTTGCTAACCATCTTCTCCATTATCCTTACCAAAGTCTTGTTTGTTGCCTCAACTTTGTCCATTACCCTGAGGGTAATATGGCGTGGACCATTTTAACCTAATTTGGAACCATTGGCAAATACCTTTCACAATTTTGTTCTTAAATGACTTCCCATTATCTGTAATAATGGCTGCGGGAATACCATATCGACAAATAATGTGATTCATGATAAATTTAGAAATTTGGGCTCTGTGACATAGGTTAAAGGGATAACCTCCACCCATTTTGTAAAGTACTTATGTAGCTGTGATGATATGTGTATGACCATCAGATGAGGTAGGAGTAAGTTTTCCTATTAAATCAAGTCCCCACTTGGAGAATGGCCATGGGGTAGTGATAGGTTGCAATGGTTGCGATGGAGCATGAATGAAATTTCCATACTTTTGGCAAAGTACACATTTTCTACATAATTGCAACAATCAGTTTCCATGGTAGGCCAATAGTAACCTACTCTCAACAATTTCTTAGCCAAGACCATTCCATTGTATGTGCTCCACACACCCCTTCATGCACTTCTTTGATTGCTGGATTGACTCCGTCACATCCAGACAATGTAATAGATTCCCATCATAGCCATGATGATAAAGTGTACCTCCTAAAAGGGTGTAATGGGCTATCTGGTGAATCAGGCTTTGCTTTTTAGAATGGGAGATATCGGGAGGGAATGTGTTGTCCTTAAGATAGGTGAAGATGGGTTCATACCATGGGGAATTGGGACCAACAACCTCACAAGCCAAGCAAGATTCTGGCATGTCATATGTGGGCTGGCATAGATTTTCTACAAAATAATGGCATGTCATTATTCCCTGGTGGAATACGAAGCATATACCCCACCATTTCCATGGCATCTACCGATTTGTTCTGCTCTTGGGATTTGTTCAAAGGTAATGCACACAAAGTACTCCTTTAGAGTTTCTACTAACTTTTTGTAAGGTATGAGCTTGTCATCCTTAACCTTATATTCATCATTAACCTATTTGATAATTAACTATGAATCACCTACAACCTTGACATGATGAACATTCCACTTGATGGCTAGCTTCATTCCTACAATAAGTGCTTCATATTCTGCAATGTTGTTTGTGCAAGGGAAGCCCAGTGAAAAAATCCTATGGTATAGGATCGCCAGAAGGAGTAATAAGGACCACTCCTACACCTGAACCATGAAACATAAAGGATCCATCAAAATGTATCTGCCATATGATAGATTCTTCAATGTAGAGCAAGGAGGCATCTGGCAGATCCAAATTCAAAGGTTCTCGTGCTTTGCAAAGGTGCTTCCGCTAGCTAATCTGTAAGTACTTGTCCTTTAACCAATTTTTGATGGATAAATTCTATGTCAAACTCACTGAGTAGAATGATCCAATTATCCATTCTACTGTGAGAGTAGGTTTGGACAATAAATACTTGAGTGGGTCAACCTTGGATATTAGCTTGGTCTTAGTATTCAATAGGTAATGGTGAATTTTTGAAAAGTAAAAACAACGGCCAAGCAAGCCTTTTCAATTTGAGGATAATTGAGCTCATAGGCAATGAGGGTGTGACTCAGATAGTACACCACTTTCTCCTTATGACCAAGGTCATATTGGGTGAGTAGCGCACCAATAGAAAATATGTAGTAGAAATATAGAGCAAGAGTGGTTCTCCAGGAGTGGGAGGCATGAGGACAGGTGGATTAGCCAAGTATTGTTTAAGAAAAGAAAAGGCTTGTTGTTGCTTGGGTCCCCAGATGAAAGTGACATCCTTTTTAAGCAAGTGGGTGAATGAGTGACATTTATCTGCAAGTTGGGAGATGAAGCGGTGAATGGCTTGAATTTTCCCTTGTAAGCTACGCAGTTGCTTGATATTCTTAGGTGGAGGCATTTCAGTAATAGCAGACACTTTAGCAAGGTCTACCTCAATACCTCGTCTTGACATAATGAAGCCCAATAGTTTCCCTGATAGCACACCGAAGACACACTTCTTTGGATTTATCCTAACTTTGTACTCACATTCAAAGATACACCTCAAAATGACAGGGTGATCCTCTCTTGTTTTAGACTTTCCCAGGATGTCATCCACATAGTCCTCCATGATATCATGAATCATATCATGAAAAATTACTGTCATTTCCCATTGATAGGTAGCTCCTACATTTTAAGGCCAAATGGCATTACTTGATAGCAGAAGGTTCCCCAAGGAGTCGTAAAAGTTGTTTTGTGTTGGTCTTCTTCAGCTATCTTGATTTGATTATATCCCAAAATCCATCCATGAGTGATAGCATCTCGTACCCTGCTGTTGAGTCAACAATCATGTCAATGTTGGGTAGTAGAAAATCATCTTTAGGGAAAGCTTTATTGATGTCCCTAAAATCCGTGCAGATTTGGATACTAATAGGTTTTTTAGATAGGAACAATGTTTGATATCCATTCAGAATAATCAATTGGCTTGATGAATCCCGCTGCAAGCAATCTTTCCAACTCTTCTTTAACCAATAGGGCCACTCTTGGGTGCATCTTTGAGCTTCTATTGATAGGCTTAGCATCTACATGCATGACTAGGTTGTGCATGACCAAAGTCGGATCTAAGCTACGGGCATGTCTTTGTAAGACCATGCGAACACATCAATAAACTCTCACAATAGCATAGTGAATGTATTTTGTTCTCTAGCCGAGAGTGATGCTCCCAATTTTACTATCTTGGGATCTTCTTCTATACCAATATTGACATCAATGGTTTCTTTGACTAGTAATTTTGATAAGTCCTCCATACACGTAGGATCAGGAGGTAGGTTGAGATCTTCATCCAAGGATGTCTCCATGATATTTTCATCCTTGGCATGGTCACTTTGTTTGTCCTTTGATTTTCTTATTTGTTTGTCAGCCAGTGCCTCAAAGAGGTTTTCACTGTGTGACTTGGACTTTGATTTTTCCGAGGCTTTTCTTTAGAACTTTTCCCTCACTTTTCTTTAAGTTTTGCTGACCACAAAGTTCATCCTCCTCACCAAAGTAGGTGCAGTATCTAAGTCGATAAAGAAACCTTTCTTGTGATCTCCAATGGGAATTGTATCCCTTATGCCCATGAACTCTGCGATAGCTTCGTCATTCTCGAATAAATCTAGTGGCATGTGACATTTTTGGTCCCATTCAACAAGGGAAGGGTATACAAGGTCAAGGGTTGGTTCCGGGGGTTATGGTTAGGACAACGTTGTTCATGAAAAGGTTTGTGGAGGCCAGATCCTCATATTGGCTACAATGGGAATCCGTATCACTTTGTCTAGATAGTTAGAGCTATCCTCACGCTTAGAACAAGTAGCATCTTGATCATTGGGGTGTGCTCCATAAGGGAAAATCCCAATGTTGTATCTTTCTATTTTGAAATGTGGAAGAGGGACTGGTTCTCTTTGTCCTTGTTCATTTCTCCCACATCCTAGGCCTTTGTAGCCCATGGAGTACATCATTTTACTAGATTTTTCATATTCTAGGGTTCGATAATAGGATGGCTTGAGTATCCTCAGGGACCCAAGTTGTAGGTGGATCAAGCAATTTTTCCTCAGCTAACAAGCCTCCAGGTAAGAATGACCCAATAGTGTGTTCCTCTCTAGGTCTTCTGAAGCGGTAGTTGGGTCGACCTCTAGTCTTGGGTGACAATGAGAGGTCTAAAACCAAGATTGCTTGTTGTACATTATACTCCCCGCAACCATATTTAAGGATTTTCATCTCCCATGAATCAAATGGAGATGTTGAAGTAGATGCACCATGAGCGCAAGAACTAAGAGAATCAAATCCACCCGAGATTCCATGGCCTCAGACTGGAGAGGGACAACTATATCTATGGAGGGACATGCATATGTACCCTTTCGTGCAAAGATATTGAGAGCTCTACAATGAGAAAAGGGCTCTGATCTCCTTGTATTGTAATGGTATGTCCCTCATGCTTCAACTTAATGCATTGATGAAATGTTGATGGCACACTGCATGGCATGAATCCATGGTCGGCCTAGAAGCATGTTATATGGAAGTTCCAAGTCTAGGACATGAAACTTTGTCTGATGGCAAGTGGGACCCACCTCCATGGGTAGCGTGATGGTGCCTACTTGACTCCCTTTCCATGTTGTCATATGTGGTGATAGTGATAATATGGGACTCAAGATCTTCCTCCGTATGTCCCAACTATTTAACCAACTTGAGTGTGTAAATGTTCAACCCAGATCCATTATCCACAAGCACCCATTTGATCTTCCTGTGGGTGACAACTACCTCAATGTATAAGGGAAGATTATGTGTTGGATTCTCAGTAGGGATCTCCCTATGGTTGAAAGTGAGATGTTCACTTGGTGCGATGTTTTCCACCATGGCTTGAAGGTGTGTAGGATCGACTTCTAAAGGCACTCCCGACCCCTGAAGAGTTTGGTATAGAATGTATTTATGCACATTGGATATCTTGAGAAGATCTAAGATCAAAATCTTAGCAGATGTCTTTTCAAGTTGTTCTAAAAGGTTATATTTACCGGTTTGTGGGGTCAACGGAGAAGGTTCCGGAATCACGAGGTGGGCACGCCTTGTTACCACAACGTAGTCCTTTCCCTTGATCCGGATGGTATTGACATGGTCAGCAGGAGAGCGAATACATCCAATAAGCGAATCATAATGATTTTTGTCTCTTTTGGTGTACAAGTAATTCATAGCTTTATAAGTTTGGGATGACTCTCCCCGATCCGGCTTTGAATTTTCCAACTTATCATGCTTGGGGAATGGTTCTTTATATATCCCCATTTTCTCGTTAGGTGTTTGTGTTTTTCTTGGGTTATCCACCTCTATCTCCCCATTATCAATGAGGTCCTGAATATAATGATGAAGCCATAGACATTTTTATCTTATGTCCTTTGACATGATGCATTTTGTAATATTCATGCTCCTTATACCATGAAGGTTTTGGAGTTGTCATCAAATGGTTGTGTTGTAGGATAGGTCATCATGTGGGCCACATCCAATTATTTTAGAATAACTAAAAATGGTTCATTAAGAGAGGTGAACATTCTTCACTTTGGTGGTGGTTGAATTGGGCCCTTGGTCAGTTTAAAAGGTTGACCAGTTTGGACCATTTGAACACGTTTGGAATCAATGATTCCATCTCCCACCACATTTTTGTTTTTGTTAAAGATCTTCAGCTTTTCCATGGGTTTGACATTTTGGTTGTCTCTAGATTGGGTTTTGAGGGTGCCTTTGGCAATGAGATATTTTTCTATCTGAATCCCTTTCTCGATAACCTCCTCAAAAGTGCGAACACAATGCATTTGGAGGTGGAAAGCTATATCCGGGTTGAGATTGGGAATGAAAATACTAACCAGCTATTTTTCAGGGAAAGTGCAAGGGAAGTGACTAGCTATCCCTCTCCACCATTGGAGGAAGCTGGTGAAAGTCTCATTAGGGCGTTGCTTGGCACACATAAGTTCTGCCATGGTGACATCACTCTCTATGTTATACAAGAAGTGATGCACAAATCTTTCTGCCAATTCTGGCCAGGTGAAAATTGATCCTCATGGTAAGCGTGTAAACCACTCCAAGGCTTGACCTCCGAGACTCTTGGGAAAAAGTCTGATGAGGTAATTGTCACTATAAGACACCTCTTGACATGCCATGTAGAAATCTTTAACATGATCCTATGGATCTCCTTTCCTTTATATTTGTTGAACTTTGGCATATCAAATTTCTTTGGAAAGGGTTGAAGGGTCATTGTCTTGTCAAAAGGATAGGGGCATAATTCTTTGTATTGATATTTCCTAATGCTCCCTATATTGCTCTCTTGTAAGCTCACGAGCATCACTTTCATAGACTGCACTTCTTGTGTGAGAATTGTTCTCTAGTGGGAGAAGCGGGGATGTATACATGATGATACCATGTGTCTTCTTCTCCTTGGTTTTCTCAATGGAGTTCATTGATCTTAACCTTAGGCCTCAACTTTTGAACATTCTTGTTTGTGTCCTTCTATACATGGGAGGTAAGCAAAGCTAGTTGTCGCTTAGGTTACTTGATTTGTTGTTGGATTGTGGCTTCTTCTTCTAAAGGTTCCTCCTCCTCGTATTGTGGAGGTTCTTCACCCATCTCATGTTCTATCTTGTTTCTTCATGGAACTTTGATAAAGGGTATTCTATGCCCCACCACTTTATCATTCCTGCGTAAGAGGTAGAAGCATGTTCGTGTGTTAAAATATCTTCCATATTGATAAGGGGACGTTCTTCCTCGTAGTGTCATTTACAGGTAGTATTGTTTCATTTTCGGTGGGAAATTTAGCCCCTAATTCTATAACCCGTGCCAACACTCTATCTTTGTTTCTGAGAAGAAACTCATCTAGTAAAGTGGGGTCAAAATCAAATTCTGCATGTGTGGTGATTCTAATTCATTTCCACTATGATCGACCATCTCTTTGGTTTCTTTTTCCATAGAAAACAACGGTCCTAGATCATGTCCAATGAAGGGGTTTGACCCTTGTCTATTAGAGGTTTCCCAAGCTTGCACTTTTTGTTCCTCATATGTCTATTTCTTTAATCCTAGTCATGTTTTAGGAGCCATGTTTTCGTGATAGTTTCACTAGGGTAAGTTGTAAATGTGTTCAAAGCTTAGTGACCACCCCTAAGTGAGATGCAAGATGTATTTGTTAAGAGTATGAATAAATCAACAATGTGAGAATACCAATGTGATAGAGTGAGAAATCACCAATGACACAAGCATTTGGTATTGAAACATGTTTAATTGAAGTACCTCCTAGACTATGTCTCAAAAAGTAGTTTCGTGTCGCAAGATGATTAACAAGATGTTTTCACTTATGCCAAGTTCAAGGGAATGAACAAAATGTAAGTAAATACAAGAAGTCAATGTGACCTCCCAATCAAGATATACGATGAGTGAGCTCAAACTTGATTAAGACCTATATCTCAAAAAGTGCCAATTACAATTCACGAATGACACAACAATATCACCAAGATATGTTAACCCACTTTAAGAGAAAGTAAGGTATTGATATCAAGGTGCTATTGATATAACACACACAAATGGTAACTCCTAGCACTCTTCAAAATCGAGGTAATAATAGAATCGAACTAAAAAGCTCAAAGTATAGCTAGGAATAGTTAAAAATGTGTGCAGCGTAACCTTACAATATAGATATTTATGTCGAGTTTACAAGAAACAAGACATAAATATCAAAATTGTAGTGATACGATACAAACAAGATAACTCTTCTAAGGAAGTCCACGGTGATGAACCACACCTAACTATAATGATGATCTTGACATGGGTATCAAGATCACAATGGCTACTAATGACGTGAATACGCCTCTGCACACTTTAGACATTTAACTTACCCAACCGCAAACATGGATGGGTGTAAATGCAGACATAAAAGTGATAGAAATAGTCGATTGGTAACACAAAGGTAGTCACCCTTCTTCTGATCAACAAAGTGTCAAAAGAATGTGAAGGAAGCAAATCAAAAAAAAGGATGAAAAATGTTGGCTTCACTTCGGCAGAGTTTCACCTCACCCTAAGGAAAGTAAAAACTAGGTGAAAGTAATGTGTCACATGTTTCACAATGAAAATATGGTTCATAACTCAACACTATTTTAGAATGGTCAAAGTGGGCTCCTGGCCAAATTATATCTTCCTAGGTGGTTCTCTCGTCCTAGGTGCTACAAAGATTATCCATGAGTAGGATGATTTACCTAAAAAGTCACAATGACTAGTTTGGGAGTATCTCAACTTTGCCCCCTTTCAAGCACAGTGGGAAATAAATGCATCCAATTGTGTACTTAAAAGGGTTATGTAGGGATAACTTTTAGCTCTATCTCACAAAGGATCTACTAGTCAGATAGGTAGTGTGGATCACTTCCCGTTTCGTCCACAAGGTTCCCTCTTGCGTGGACTACTTTGGGGTTCCTGGAACCACCCCCATTGTTGTAGCTTAAGGTGTTATGCCAAAGGGGTTATGTTCCAGTTGAGCGAGAGAGGGACGTGTACCCTTTTCCAAAACCTGCAATATAGTGTTTTGAATATGTTGTTCGTTTTATCTTTTTTAATTAGATGTGGTTTGCTCTCGAAACACCATTGTTTGGCAACCTGTATAACAATTGTATTAGTAGTTTTCTGAATTTTGTTTTGATTCCTTCGTTCTTTGACAAGTGATGGAGTTTTGGTCCTGTATGATGATTTTTAGTAGTTTTCCATCAAAAGAGAAGGCATCATTTCTGATTCTCCAGATCATCCAAGGATGCAAGAGAAGAGCATACATGATTGTCTTCAAAAATCCAAAAAGATATCAAATGGAAAAACACTTTAATTCAACTATGCCAAATTAACCAATTCCAACTCAAATAATCCTAACAACCTCAAAGCATCAAAAGGACTTAAGAATCATTTCTGATTCCCAAGATCACCCCAAGGGATGCGAGGGAAGAGCATACATGATCCTTATTCCTATAAGTAAACAACGTAAAATATTACCTAATCAAATATAAAAATGTAAAAACAGCTGCAAAGACAAATATATGATTAAATAAACCTATAATAATGTTATCACATCAACACCTTAATTTCAAAAATACAAAAGGACACTTGCACCCCTTTTTTAGCACCTACGTGCGGGTTAGGGCGTATGCGCCACTCTATGTTGTTTCGGCTCACAGTGCACCTGCGCCACCCGAGAGATGTGTGTGCCACGAAAATAGCATATGCACCACTAAAACTAACATATGCACCACTCTACGTATTTTTTTGATTTATTAAGTGCCTACGCCACCAAAGAGGTGTGTGTGCCACAAAAACAGCATATGTGCTACTCCGAGAAAAATAGACAAAATAACCATTACTTAAAAATGTGTGCACCACTAAAAACAACATGTGTGCTCTGGTTAGGGTGTGTGTGCCAATCTAATAGGTTTTAGAATGTAGTGAAGGTACAGTACAAAATGACGTCTACGCCTGGGTTAGTGCACCTGCGCGCTGGTTAGGGTGTGTGCACCGGGGTTAGTGTGCATGCATGCGTCGGGGTCGAGCAATAGAGTAACAGTTTTTACCACCACTTACTGCCACTAGAGAGACATGTGCACCACAAAAATCATGCCTGCACCACAAAAATTGTACCTACATCCCTAAAAATGTGCTGCACCATACATGCAACCAAAATATGGCAACAAACACAAGAAAACTCACAATATCTCAAATTTTGACAAGTTAGCTTAAGAATGGCAATAACCCATTAAAATTATGGCTATGAACATGAGGTTACACATATCAAATGAGAAAAATTCCAAGAAAATGGACATTAATTACTACATGTGTACATCAAAATTTAGCCAAAACAATAAAACTTAAACGAAAATGCCATGGGACTAAGTATCCCACTAGCGCATGCATGCCAAATGTGTACAGTTATTTTTTTTCCTAGGTTAGATTGAAAGCAAGAAACTACCACCTAAAATAGTCCCATAACCTAGCTAGAAATGAGAAAGGAGTACCATCAAGATGAAGAAATGAACAAGGCCTACATTAGCATAGCATCAAACTTTGAAATAATGAAATCAAGAATAATGCAAATCAAGAACTCTATTCTTCTAATTGCCTAATTAAATCAAATGGACCTATGTAGTCCAATGGCAATAAACAATATTTGTTGCTTTGATCCTTCATGGATGCTTGGGTGTGAGGCCTAGCTCTTCAAGATGGATGATGGAAGGGCTTTAGAATGAAAAAAGGCTTTTAGTGCAAGACTGTGTGCTTTCTTTTGCTTTCTTAAGGGAATTAGGTGTAGGTATAAAGGTAGGAGGAGGGATCCTTATATAGCCCAATGGATAGAGAAAGCACTTCATCCCTTTGTATGTGGGATAAAGGTAAAACATGATTAGGAATGGATAAGGTTGCTTTATTAAAGGTAACCTTACTTTAGAAGGGTTTAATTTATGGTTAGCAAGTCATGGGAGTTGGGGGTGCTTTAATTAATCAAAGGTGATTAACTAATAGGTAGGTGTAAGCTTATAGAAGCCAATTAGAGGAATATTAGTACGATCTAGGCCATTAGGAAGGGATTAAATCAATTAAATATTGATTTATTAGTTGAATGAAGTGGAAGGAAAATTAATTAATAATAATTAATTAATCTAGAAAGAAAGGGTAAATAATTAACGGAAGGTCATTAATTAGGTTTTTAGTTGGATAGGTGACTTAATCAATTAGCGTATTGTAATTAATTAATGAAAACAAGAGGGAATATGAGTGCTTTTGATGATATGTCGTCGATTTGTGAGAAAGGAGATAATTAGCACAATTTAAGTATTTAAATTGCTTGGGCGTAATTATAGGTGTCTACACCTAGAAATGTGTCAATGGCCATAACGGAGTGTATCTATCTATATATAGCTATGTCATGTATTTTTTGTTGGCTTATGGCTTAGTAATGGTTTTCTAATGCATTTGTGTTACTTGTTTTGAAGGTGATGCACATTGGTCCCTAATAGTAGACACATCCATTTACACATTGACGTGGAATGTGCCTACCGACATACTTGGTGGAGGGATACTTGAGAAATTATATGATATAACAAGCGAGCATGCCCATTTATTCGAGCCAATGGCCATAGCAGTTGTGGTGTGTACTATATTGATTAGTGAGAGGGACAAGGAATGTGAGGAGACTCGACGAGTCCCGAGGATTTGGGTCAACACAAGATGTGTTTTCTCTATATGTGTACTTATAACATCAGTTCTTAGAGTAGTCTATGGAGAACACCTTATTACGTAAGAAAGTGGAGAGGTATTGAGGTCGTGAATAATGGGATCACATTAGTTAGTGGTGAGGCATCTAGTTCTAAGGCTCTCGTAGTACCTAAGAGTGATAGTGATGATGAGTGTTGATTGGTATCATTATATATGGTGTAGGGATTTTCCCCAATGATGATTGTATTTTCTACATATGTATGGACACATGTGATTTATATGTGATGATCTTATTTTTGTTGTATCGATGTTGTATGATTTGGTGATTATTGTTGGAATGTATGTGATGTTCTTAGTTAGTGTTGTTAATGTTGATTGATGTAATATTTGTGCAATAGTGGAAAATAGGATGTGTAATAGATAACAAATGTGAATAATTATCTAAGTGAAGTGTTTATTAAATGGAATTTGTAATGCGTAGTTAGCATGATGGAAAAAAATATGATGTGTGATTATTGAAATAATATGTTGTGATGAATGTTTTTCATAATAATGTGATGTAATCATGATGTGTGAATAGGATGGGGAAAAGTAGCTATGAACCCAACGTATGGATGCTTAGGCTGATGTAATTAAGATCCCTCAATAGTCAATAATGAACCACGAAAACCAAGAGTGCGTCATCGGGAAATGATTGGATGCGCTAGATGAATGATGGAGCACGTGATGAAAGGTTCTTAAAGAAAAACCCTCAAAATTAATGTAATAACACAAGTGCATCATTGGGGGTAAGGTGATAGTAATCACCTACCAAAGACCAAGGTAGTGTGAAGTGGTGGAAGCATGTGGGATGGAAGCAACATGAGTGTATAAACCAAACTGAATGTCATATGGAGCTGTGGTGGGATGCACGAGAGTGGAGTGTTGTGGAAACCAATGTGAAGGAGCAACATGATGCAATGGATAGCGTGAATGCAATGGATGAGATGGATGAAGTGAATGTAATGGACATGATGATGCAGTAGTGTATGGATGTGGTGGAGATCATGCATGAGTAAAGAAATGTGGTGGTGGATGTATCATGGCATAAGCACTAGATGGAGCAGATGACTCAATTGTAGTAGAAACTCTCTAATGAGGTAGAGGAGAGATTGATCACTCATATGAGTGAAATCTAAAGGAGATGATGCCCTTATCCTCTAATCGTTGTAATTTTTCATGGAGGGAAATATAGTCATTATCTCTATGGCCATTGATGCGATGATAATTACAATAAGGTTGGTCATGTTGACATTGTAATTGATGTTGTGGATGATTATAATTGGAAGGTAGGAAAATTAATCACTCATAAACTAAAACACACAACACATCATGTAGTTGAGCATGATGAGAGAAATGTAAAGGCTCCCATAACCTAGGTGGAATGGTGGGATAAGTATCATTTCATGAGGCTAGAGAAGGAGTATGTTCTTGTGGTCGAGTGGGTTGAGCTTGTTTGCTTTTCTTGTGAGGAAAATATGGAGACTGTGTAGGATGCTCAACCAAAGATATTGGAGGAGAACTAGATGAAATAACAGTAGTAGAGATATGTGGAGGATCGATGATGTGTGTTGAGATAAGATCTTTTTATGATTTGATAAATTTATAGCATAAAAGAATGAATGACTCACAGGTATCATACTACAATTTTTTCTTAAGTGGAGGAATTAGACCATGATAGAAGATGAATTACTTCTCAAGATCTATGGTTTAGAATACTAACTAATGCATACAAACATTAAATCACAAAATATAATCCTAGATAAGTTCGGATGAGCCCTAATGTAGAGTAGGTAATCTATCATAAGTAAATTTAGGGTCATTATTGACTATAAACCAACAAAGTAAAGTTCCTCCATGTCATAGAAATTATTAATGGACCTAAAGGAGATATGAGTGTACCATTGTAACACCTCATCAATAAGACTATAGCAAAAGGCTTTAAGAAATAATCGATCATTAGAATAAGAGGTCATAGCCATACGATAATTTAGAAGATGAGCATGAGGGTCACCAAGATCATCAAAACATATGAAAGTAGGCATGATGAAGTCCCGAGGAATGAAGAATTATGAATCTTTGTAGGGATAATGTCACCATGTAATGAATTATTGTCAATGGAAGCATATTAAGCCCTACTTTCTAAAGTGAGGGATTGATCCCGAGATAATGTAATCGACCTATCGCATGCATGAAAGAAATGATATCTTGTGAATGAATGGTGGAAGATGGTAAAAATGTATTAAAAATTGTAATTTTACGTTGTGAGTGATCATAGGAATATCAAGATTTGCCATGGGAGATTATGATTACAAAGGCACACTAGGAGTAGGTGCTTAGAAATATATGGTAGTAGATATAGATGAAATATCCATACAAATGGTAGGACAAGCATCGAAACATCCTTAAGAGATTAGGTGACTGCTGGAGATACATCTATAGGAAAAAAGGGAACAAGAGAAATAAATTATGTAACAAGAAGAGATGAAATAGTAGGAGAAGAAGAAGTGATAGATGGAGGTGACTCATGCGTTGTGCTAGATGCAATCTCGGGAGAAGTCAATTATGGAGTAGGAGAGTGTTGGTGAGAAAATGTTTTGGCTGGAAAAACTTGTGGATTTCTCGCCAACACTGGGAATCTAATTCCCTCTACTTAACCAAAGGCATCTACCGTATATGCATGCACGTGAAAAGGTGGATTTATGTGGTGGAATTTCGATCCCGGATCCAACAGGGACACTCCACCGACCACCGTGGAAAATCTAGCAATATCTTCCTAGAGAAGACTTTTTCTAAAAGCGGGAAGGGAGTGAGAAAAGAGGTAGGATAACTAATGCTATAGGTCGATAATTAGATTCCTTCACCCACACTAGTTAGAAACTTCAACACATGCATTCATGAGAAGAAAAACTCTGTAAATAACAACAAGACCAAATAGAATTTATCGATCACAAAGTATCAAGAAACCCCTTAGTCAAAGAAAGCTAGAAACTCCTTCTTCTTGTATTGATTACTCAAACCAAAGTTGAACATAGTGGAGAAATAGATGAAATTTGAGAATGAGGGGAATGGAAGAATTTGGCTATCTCATTTGTTCTCTCTAGGTACAATATACTCTTAAGTTTACAAGATCAATCACTAACCCTTTGAAATGGGAATGGCTTTATAATTTATAGAGTGAGAGGTGACTTATCGTCTTCCTCATGACCCTCCATATGCCTTAATATGACTTGAGATTTTTCATATTCCACTTTAAATATTTAAGTCCCGTTTATAATAGCAAGGTGACTTAATTTACATTATGTTTCTAAAGTCACTTTTAAGTGACTTAAAGGCATATCAAAAAGTGAAAACCCCAACGAAGAATTAGAACATTTGAAAGTGAGAGAAATTTGGGGGGAAGAGGAGAGAGAAAGAGAGGGAGAAGAAGAAGAGGATATGTCATTCCCGATGAATTCCATTGATCCTCGCTGATGGAAAGCTCTGATGTGACAAAGTTCTGAATGTCCCATTGTGCCAAAGCTGCTCTTTGAGTGTGGCTTACTATTTTTAGTAAATGCCCAGATGGGGGACTTACTATTTTTAGTAAGTGGCCATTTTCACTTTTTTTGCTCCGATAATCATTCTGAACTTTTGGAGATCTTCAGTGCACACTGCTCTTTCCATAGCCACTTTTGATGAAGACTTACCAAAAATAGCAAGCATGTGTAGGAAAACTTACTATTTTTAGAAAGGGTGTTTCCAGTACTCGATTTGTGATGAAACATACTTTTTTGGACTCTTCTTGTCATTACGATCACACCCTTCGAATTTCACATAGTTTTTCCCACGAGAATGCCTGGGAATAATTTTTGAAATTTTGACCTGGCAGTGGCTTCAGGCAAGGAGCTTCCATGGTGGCCATTAATGGAGCTTGAAATTTGTAGGTCTATTTTTTGTCTCTGTTTGCAATGAAAACAACTCCATTGTGATATTTTTTCATTTGGAGCTTGTGTGCAAGTTTTTAGCTCGTTTCCATTGCCGGAATGACGGAAATCCGCAAAATGTGAGCCGATTACACAAAGAGAGGATTTTTGGAGAAAATTATTATGGGAACTATTTGACCTCTTTTTTTTTCTTGATCACCTGGAAAAATGAAGAATTCTGCAAAAATGGCATCTCAATCCGACTTGTATCTTGTGAGATATGAAGATTTTTCGATCGGGTGACTTCATGGTTATCTGGCAAAAACCCTTCATTTTCTCCCCGTTCTTCATCATTTCACTCCATTTTTCTTTGAGACCTACATATTTCTATGTATTCATGGTGTGGATAGTTTATGTGAACATTGCAGAGCTGGTTTGGAGCAAAAATGGTGGACCGGGTGTTTGGACAATCATGCACAGAGCCATGGCAAGGTATGAAGTTATGAAGGAGAAATGAGGAGGAAAAAATGGCTAAGTGCTAGATTTAAACTTTCAAAACATGCACGTGGAGTTTCTGGATGAATTTTTATGTCCATGATGTCCTTGACCTCAGTGATGTGAGGAACATCAATTTCCACGGTGGTCAAGGCGATGCCATGTGTCCTCAATCCGACAGCAGGGGATTTGCTTGAAAAATGCACCCGGGTGCTGAAAGTCAGTCACTTGGGTGTCCAAATGAATCCCATAGTTTCTAGGTGAATTTTTCCATGTCTTATGTCCCCCACCTTAGGTACATAAGGGACATCAGTTTCCACAGTGGTCCTGGAGGTGACACGTGGTGCCCGATCCAACGACAGGGAATGGATGCTCCAAAATGCACCTAGGGGGTTGAAACTCGGTCACGTGGGTGTCCAAATGACTCCCCATAGGGGATGGGAACATTTTTAAAGGTCTTATGTCCCCCACCTTAGGTGCATAAGGGACATAAAATTCCACGGTGGTCATGGAGCTAACACGTGGTGCCCGATCCAACTATAGGGTATGGATGCTCCAAAAATGTACCTGGGGCTGAACTGTCAAGTCTGGAGGTCACATGAGGGTCCAAGAGTTCATATGAGGGCTGATATGGATTCAAGGGTGTTGGGATAAATTTTCCAACCTTGATGTACCTAACCTTTGGGGACTTGAGGGACACAAAATCCCGCCAGGCTCCTGGTCTAACACGTGTCCTCCCAAAAATATGGCTAAGTCCTGAACTTGTAATAGTGATAACTTGAGCTCCCGATGGACTTTTTTGGAAAAAATTTATATGATAATGACTTTAAATGGCCTTATAAATCCAATGGTGTGGGTATCATGTCTTGATTATTCCATTTGATTCCTAAAAATCATATTTTTGATTTTGTACTCCACTTGTGCTGAAAAAACTACCTGCAGACTTGATGTGCCAAAGTGTTGTGAAAAATATTATTTCACCATCATGTAGGTATTGGAATCCTATTTTTGGAGATATTTTATTTTTCTCCTAACTCCATCCGGAGCTCCTTAATCTTCTTCTGAAGCCCAACAGCTTGTTTTAGGCCTGTGTACCGCATAGGCTTGTGAACCCTGTTTTTTACTCAGACTGCTCCAAGTCTTGAAAAACTTCCCCAAACCTTAAAAATCATTTCCATTATGTTTTAATGTCTTCATTTAATCTCCATGTTGAATTTTTACCTTCCGTTCTGCTCCATGGAGTTGAATCTAGTCCTAGGAAGGCTAGCGATAGCCCTTCCCTATACTACCAGAAGATAATGTCTTTTTAGAACTCCCTAAAATCACCTAGGTGGAATGAAAAAACAAATAGGGGGTGACCAAAGTGATAGATTTTACCTGGGTGTCTTGAAATGATAGGACTTGAAAAAATTGACACTGGGGTATAGTTGTCATGCTCAAAATTATCAATTTCCCTGTTGCACATTTACACGAAAAACAATTGGCTCTAGCTTGAGACATGGCATGGACTAAGCACAATGAATACATGGCATGGGAATCTAGAATATAAAATTTATACCATATAATTCATTGACCAGTTGCCTTATCCATTGGGCCCTGCGGAGTCATGTATAACTTCTAGAAAGGAAGATAGCGAAGAAGGAAACACACACACACACAAAAATGATGGAAAGGAAACACATGAAACAAAACAAGAATGGAAACACACGCAACAAAAATGGGAAGCAAACCTAATAATCACCTATGGTATAAGGTGGGGGAAAACCCACTTTCACTAAAGTACTTTTAATTTCTCAAAAGTTACCCCTGAAGAGATAACACCGAATGGTGATGTTCTGCAAAGCCATTGACTAGTTCGAGAAAGTAACCTCCTTTCCTTGATTGTTTATGGAAGACGGGTGCTTCCATGATTGTACTTTTACTTTGTAGGAGTGATCCCATGTGAGCTTATTGATTCTTTGGTCCTTTCTTAGAAATTCCATTGCCTTTTTGTTCTTTAAAGTTGATCTCATAGTGCCAGTTGCCTTTTGCATTTATCCACATAGTTGGTTCTCCATCGAGCATCTCATCGCTGCCCCAAAGCTGATTTTTGTTCCAATTCCTTGGATATTCTGAGTTACTTTCTTTCTTGGGTCTATGCTCATTGACATCTCCTCCATGAGAAACATTATATTCCTCCCTTATCCCTACTCCACTGTGAAGTGCTTGAGTACTGACGGAAGGGTTGGATGTGACCTCATACTTGTCTTGTATATCCATGACATGAGTGAAGAGATCAAGAATAAGCTCGGGGTCTTCCGCAACTTCTACTTGCATCCAATATTTCTCGCACGGAGTTATGCTTCATCATTTTGTGTAACTCCTCTTTGTACACCTTTGAAGAATATTTATGTTGCAGCTCAAGGCAACTATCTGGAGGGATTACCTCATCATCTTGGGAATCGCTTCACTTTACCAATCCTTCATCAAAAGGAGCTTCATCTTTAGAGGTCTTGAAACTCCTTGCTTCAATTTCTTCATCATGGAAAGAGTCTTCATCTTCAAATGGAAAAGAAAATATCTCTATTTCATTATTGCATCCATCAATCATTAGCTCAAGAGAAACATCATATTTTTCATCTTTCCTTATCTCAATATGGCCAACCCTCACATTGGTTAAGGCTTCTAAATCAGCTTCACACTTGTCTTGCAAATTTGTGGCTCGCATTAGGAGCTCGAGACTAAACTCAAGATCTTCAGTTTCTTCTGCGGCTCTAAGCATTTCTTGTACAGACATTTCTTTCAAACCTTTCACAGGCTCATCACAAGATGATTTTGTCTCTCCATAGATGGCTTGACTAAGATCATCTTCATCCCCAAATGGGAATAAGAATAACTCCTCATCTTGGAAAAGCATATAATCTGATTTTTCTTCTTGAAAATTATTGAGAACCATCTCCTCTTCCTCATGGTTTGCATCATCCGGAAATTTAGGTCTGCCCTCTTGTAACTTGAATCTCCTCAATGCTTCTTCAAAATCCAAATCTCTTCGAGAAGGTATATCTGGCCCTATCAAGATGGGAATATCTTCCTCCTCCTTGGTTGTCACCAAGTGATTCATCTACATGCTATCTTAATACAAGATGTTAGCTTCTGGGCTTCCATGCTTTCATACCGTGTACCTCATCTTCTTCTCAGGAAGAAATTTATCCATGTCTCCCTTCACTGGTATGGTTGCAGAAGACTAATTCATCTAAATTTTCCCTCCCAACTCTTAGAAAAAATTTCTACTCAGCAACATTCCGAACTAGGCTGGGACGTCTACTACCAAAATCATCATTGAAACTTTCTTGTCTAGAAATCTAGCGAGAGCCTCCTATGCATCTTTGACCTTCCCTATAAGTGATATATTTTTTTCTTCCAAAGAGTAAAAAGAGCCACTAGGTGGATTCAATGTAAGTTTAAGATATTTATCAACCTTCAAAGGCATCACATTATCTGAGGCACCAAAATCTATTATGCAATTTCTCAGTACATATTCTCCAACAAGAAGGGAGACGTAGAAAGGTTCAACTTGATCAGTCTTCAATGCACTCAGAGAAAGCATGTTCTGTGAGGGAGGTGTAGGTGAGTTTGGTATAATTCCTTTGGAACTATTGGGTGTTAGACTACCACTCCTGATATATTGGACGAACCTCTCAAATTGTTCAAGATGAGTCCACAAATATTCAGTTTCAGTAATCTACACTTTGGCCTTGTTTGCATATTCTATGAAGTCAAAGGGAGAAGATGCGACAAGAGGGGTGAAGGGACTGATTTTGGAGTTTGGATAGGCTTAGGAGTAGGATTTGATGTTTGAGGAATGGATGGTATTTTGAAAGGCACACTAGGATATTTCAAGGTATTATATTTTGTAGGAGAATATTTATATTTAGACTTGGAAGAGACATCGAATACTTACTTGGGATTGCGTGTGTCTTCTTACTTGTTACAGGGTCAAGCTCCAACAATGCATAATTCATGGAATATAGAAGTGCGGATCCTCGACCCGATTATTTTATTTTTGGAGTCGCCACAAGAGGATCATCAACCTTGTTTTATTTTGTAGTAGTGGAGGGAGATGCTCTTATCTTGGAATGAGAACTAGTGAATACCGCACATGAGAAATTGGGTGCATCTTCTTTTTCTTCTTCATCACATCTAGAATACTCATAAAATCTGATTTGTGTATCATTTTCAAGCTCATCACTTTCTAGGAAATTACCACCTTCACTTTCTTGTTCAAGCTCTTCTTCACTTTCTTGAAATCTGTAATTTCAATTCACGGGTAGGGCCTCCAAGGTGAGCCTTTGGGGTGCTCCTACAATCTGATTTATGTTGCTTATTTGAGAAGATACTCGTTCAAATAATTCCCTCTTCAAATATGTCATCTCATTCACCAAATTTTGTAGTGATGGATTGGTTCTCTAATCTCCAGTATTTTGGGCCTTGCCCTTTGATGGATTATTGATCTTTCCAGAAAGGATGAGATCATCATCCAATTCAATGGCCCTACTTTGTGCTTCTACATCATTCCTTGGTTGAACTCTTCATAGGATAAATCCTACCTCTGGTGATTGAGCATTTATGAAGAATAATTTGATATTGTTCTGAGAGGGTGAATCTTCTCCTGGTATCCTATGAAGCAACCATTTGAAACATGTCATGAAGTCTCTCATTGTTTCACTTTCTCCTTTCCTCATTTGAGCTAGCTGCACCAAGAGGTCTTGACAGTCTTCACTTGATTTAAATCTTTCCTTGAAGGTAGTCTTGATGTCATCCCAACCAGTGATGGATTGGGAAGGCAGGAGGTAGAACCATTCTATTACTTTTTCTTGTAGGGACTCCACGAAAAATCGTACAACAACGTCTTCATGTTGGACAACAAAAATTCCACATGATGTCATGAAATAAGAAATGTGTTCTTCAGGATGTTGTGTGTTATCACCTTTGAACTTTGGAAAGTTCTTATGGAACTTGTTTGTAGATCGTGAAGAGGAGGTTCAAGAGAAAGCGAGGCATGTATTCCTTCCCCATGGAACAATGGGTTGAGGTATTTCTTCTTCATCTTCCATTATTGTTTCTGCTTCTACTTCAGTCCTTGCTTCTACAAATTCTTCTTCTTTTCAGGAGCTCAAAGCTCAATGGTGGTTGAAAAATGGGAGAATTTGAAGGGGAGTATCAACAGGAGTTTGGATAGGATTTCCAGGTGAACTACTCGAAGTGCTAGATGGAGAGGAGGCTTGAGAGAAGAAGTATGGATTATCTCTAATTTGTTCTTGCTGATTTTTCAAAGCTTCAAAATTGGAATCAACAACACCTCTTGACCTGCTCAACCTAGTGTATCTTCTTTCAGCCAGCTTTTGAAAACTTCTATAGTCGGAACATGAAAGGGCACTGTGGAATGTGAAAATTCATGTGCGAAATCCACACTGTATCTTTCAAAGAAATCTGACTTTCATGAACTCCTTTTTTATTTTTTCAATATTCGATTTTTTTGTTTTTTGGACCTTGTGGTCATATTCAGTGTAGATGCTTTGCTAAATATTCCCCACGGTGGGCTCCAAAAACTATTGGCAAGAAAATTTGTTAGGTGGAAAAACTTGTGAATTTCTTGCCAACGCTTTGGGAATCTAAGTCCCTCTACTTAACAGTGTAGTTGTTGTATATGCATGCACATGAAAAGGTGGATTTATATGGTGGCCTTTCGACCATGGATCCATTAAGGGCACTCCACCGACCTTGCGGAAAATCTAGCAATCTATTTCTAGAGAAGACTTTGTCTCGAAAGCGGGAAGGGAGTGAGAAAATAGGTAGGAGAACTAATTCTACAAGTAGATAATCATATTCATGCACATACACTAGTTAGAAACTTCAACACATGTGTTCATGAGAAGAAACAAATCTGTAAATAACAACAAGACCAAATAGAATTTATCAATCACAAAGTATCAAGAAATCCCTTAGTCAAAGAAAGTTGGAAATTCCTTCTTCTTGTATTGATTGCTCAAACCAAAGCTATACATAGTGGAGAAATAGATGAAATTTTAGAATGAGGGGAATGGAAGAATTTGGCTATCTCCTTTGTTCTCTAAGAGTATAGTATACTCTTGAGTTTACAAGATCAATCACCAACCCTTTGAAATGGGAATGGCTTAACAATTTATAGAATGAGAGGTGACTTATCATCTTCCTCATGACCCTCCATATGCCTTAATATGACTTAAGACTGTTCATATTCCACTTTAAATATTTAAGCCCCTTTTATAATAACAAGGTGACTTAATTTACATTATGTTTCTAAAGTCACTTTTAAGTGACTTAAAGACATATCAAAAGTGAAAACCCCAACGAAGAATTAGAACATTTGAAAGTGAGAGAAAGTTGGGGGCAAGAGGAGAGAGAAAGAGAGGGAGAAGAAGAAGAGGATATGTCGTTCCCGATGAATTCCATTGATCCTCGCTGATGGAAAGCTCTGATGTGACGAAGTTCTGAATGTCCCATTGTGCCAAAGCTGCTCTTTGAGTGTGGCTTACTATTTTTAGTAAATGCCCAGATGGGGGACTTACTATTTTTAGTAAGTGGCCATTTTCACTGTTTTTTTGCTCCGGATAATCATTCTGACCTTTTGGAGATCTTCAGTGCACACTACTCTTTCCATAGCCACTTTTGATGAAGACTTACCAAAAATAGCAAGCATGTGTAGGAAAACTTACTATTTTTAGAAAGGGTGTTTCTAGTACTCGATTTGCAATGAAACATACTTTTTTGGACTCTTCTTGTCATTACGATCACACCCTTCAAATTTCACATAGTTTTTCCCACGAGAATGCCTGGGAATAAATTTTGAAATTTTGACTTGGCAGTGGCTTCGGGCACGAAGCTTCCATGGTGGCCATTAATGGAGCTCGAAATATGCAAGTCTGGTTTTTATCTCTTTGTTTGCAATGAAAACAACTCCATTGTGATAGGTTTTTCATTTGGAGCTCGTGTGTAATTTTTTAGCTCGTTTCCATTGCCAGAATGACGGAAATCTGACAAATGTGAGCCGGTGCACGAAGAGAGGATTTTGTTGGAGAAAATGATTATGGGAACCATTTGACCTCTTTTTGTTGCATCTTTATCACCTAGAAAAATTAATAATTCTATAAAAATGGCATCTCAATCCGACTTGTATCTTGTGAGATATGAAGATTTTTCGATCGAGTGACTTCATGGTTATCTAGCAAAAACCCTTCATTTTCTCCCTGTTCTTCATCATTTCACTCCATTTTTCTTTGATACCTACATATTTCTATGTATTCATGGTGTGGAGAGTTTATGTGAACATGGTAGAGCTGGTTCGGTGTAATAATTGTGGACCAGTGTGTCTAGACAATCATGCACATAGCCGTGACAAGGTATGAAGTCATGAAGGAGAAATGAGGAGGAAGAAGCAACTAAGTGCTGATTTACAATTCAAAACATGCACATGGAGTGTCTAGGTGAATTTTTATGTTCTTGAGCTTAGGGACGTGAGGGACATCAATTTCCACAAAGTGGTCAAGGCGATGCCATGTGTCCTCGATCCAACGACAAGGATTTGCTAGAAAAATGCACCTAGAGGTTAAGGTCATCATGTGGGTGTCCAAATGACTCCCCATAGGGGATGGGTGCATTTTTCCATGTATTATGTCCCCCACCTTAGGTGCATAAGGGACATCAGTTTCCATGGTGGTCTTGGAGGTGACAAGTGGCGCTCAATCCAACGACATTGAATGGATGCTCCAAAAATGCACCTGGGGGCTAAAACTCGGTCACGTGGGTGTCCAAATGACTCCCCATAGGGGATGGGCACATTTTTAAAGGTCTGATGTCCCCCACCTTAGGTGCATAAGGGACATCAAATTCCACGGTGGTCCTGGAGCTGACACGTGGCACCCGATCCAACGGTAGGGAATGGATGCTCCAAAAATGTACCTAGGGGGTTGAACTGTCGAGTCTGGAGGTCACATGAGGGTCCAAGAGGTCATATGAGGGCTGAGAGGGATTCAAGGGGGTAGGATAAATTTTACAACCTTGACATCCCTTACCTTGGGGGACATGAGGGACATAAAATCCTGCCAGGCTCCTGGTGTTGACACGTGTCCTCCCAAAAATTTGGCTAAGTCCTAAACTTGTAACAGTGATAACTTGAGCTCCCGATGGATGTTTTTGGAAAAAAATTATATGATCCTAACTGTAAATGTCCTTTTGAATCCAATGGTGGGGGTTTCATGTCTTTATTATTCCATTTAATTCCTAAAAAATCTTATTTTTTATTTTGTACTCCACTTGTGCCTGAGAAAAACTACCTACAGACCTAATTCACCAAAGTGTTGTGAAAAATATTATCTCACCATAATCTAGGTCTTTGAATCCTCTTTTCAGAGATATTTTTTTCTCCTAACTCCATCCTAAGCTCCAAGAATCTTCTTCTGAAGCGCAATATTGTTTTAGGCCTGTGTACCGCCTAGGCTTGTGAACCCTGTTTTTTACTCAGACTGCTCCAAGTCTTGCAAAACTTCCCCAAACCTTCAAAAATAATTTCCATTATGTTTTAAGGTCTTCATTTCATCTCCGTGTTGAATTTTTCCCTTCGTTCCACTCCAGGGGAGTTGAATCCAGTCCTGGGAAGGCTAGCGATAGCCCTTCCCTATACTGCTAGAAGATAGTGTCTTTTTAGAACTCCCTAAAATCACCTAGGTGGAATGAATATAATTTCCTAAATCACCTAGGGGAAAAATTTGACAACAAATAGGGGGTGACCAAATTGACGGATTTGACCCGGGGTGTCTTGAAATGATAGGACTTGAAAAATTTGACACTGGGGTATAGTTGTCATGCTCAAAAATTATCAATTTCCTTGTTGCATATTTGCAAGACAACAGAGAGTCGCACTTAGTAAAATTTAAATAAGGAGAACCATGACTTTCATCCACCCCACCAAGATTAGATAGAGACTCGAAATGATAATTTCACTAAGAATGCTATCAATAGGATCATCAACATAATATGAAGGATCATGCAAAATGGTATGATTAATATATGTATTTCGATGGATCAATCTTTGTTTTTATAATTTCCATCCATATGTATACTTTTGAATTTTATTTTTAAGATGAAAGTGGGCCTACTAGACCATTTGAGGAGGGAAAAAGACGTGTGTATAAACTACACATGTGATTCCTTAGCATGTTTTTGGTTGGTAGATAAGGTAAATATGGGAGTAATGATTACTTTGGTTCTACTTATAAAGAGGAAATTTTACATGTTGAAAATGTGATGAACATAGTTATGGTGCTCATATTTAAGGTTGTAGGTATAGGATACTGATGGAGGACCACATAATTCTAAATCATTATGATGATAAATGATAGGTTGGTGGTGGAATGAGATATTTGATGTGAATAATGTCATGAAATTATATGTGTTAAAAATAGAAGGGTTGTAATTGAAAGGAATTTAGAGGTTCCTTTTAGGTTTTCCATCAAGGGAGTCTAAGAAATAGTCTCTCAACCCATATTTTTGAGTGATGACATATGGATTGATATAGTTAGGGGAAAATTTCCACGTTTACTCCTTTCCAGAGTAGTAACATTTTGATTCTCTTTAAGGAAAATATTACTAATGTTGAAGTCACATTCTTTGACATGTTTATTATATGCTCGTTTGATGCATTCTTTATAGACATGATGATGTTCAAGGGTTCTTAGGTGGAATTCATCTAATAGTTTGAGTTGAGCTAAGTGTTCTTGACGATAATCCTCATCAGAGATAAAATCTCTGAGGGACATGCTGAGATATGGAATTTAAAATTCAAGGGGTAGAACCACCTCATATTTGTAGACTAAAGAGAAGTGTGTAACACCCGTAGGGATATAGATGTTAGTTTTATAGGACCATAGAGCAAATGATATTTGGATATGTCAATATCTTCCTACTTGGTGGAAGGTTTTTATGAGGATTTTATTGAGTGTATTATTATAAGCTTCTACTTGACCATATCCTTATGGATAGTAAGGAGATGAGAAGCTAAGATTTATGTTTTAGGTATCACAAAGATTTTGAATATTTTTATTTTTGAAGGATTTTCCATTATATGTGATAATTTTTTTACAAATGCCAAAAAAAAAATAATGTGATGGTGGATGAATTCAATGATTTTATTAGTTATAGTGGAGATGAAGAGTATAGATTCCACACATTTTGTGAAGTATTTAGTATTATTGATTATAGAGTGATATCGTTGTGAGTAATGAGGGTTGATGAGGCCAACGAGGTCAAGTACCTATTTTTAAAAAGGCCATAAACCCTAAGAAGGTTATAGGGCTTGACCAAGAATGTGTGCGTAAGATTGGAATTTTGTTGACATTTAACTCATTTCTTGATTTATGAGAAATAATCTTGATTAATTGTATGATAGTATTATCCCATCCGTAGGACACATTTAACAATAACCATATTACTGATGTGTCCACCACACATGCCGTCATGGACTTCTTGGATAGATTTAGTGGATTCATGAGATTTGAGGCATTGTAGTAGGAATCCATCGAATCCACATTTCTATAGAACACCACTTATGATGATGTATTAGGTAGCACATTGAAGAAAATATCTTTTAGCATTTTTAGATAGATCGGAGGGAATTTTAGATTGAGAGAGATAGTCATAGGTTTGAGTGTACCAAATATATGTTTGATTTTATTCGATAAGGTTAATAGAGTTGAGTCATTGGTGTGAGACAATTGATTGAGTCTATGCACAACAACTTATAATATTCGGTTGATAAAGGGATAAGTGATGCAAGAGAAGCCATATTGTCCATGAATTTTTATGATCGAGGAATTGTCTAGATCATACACTAATCAAAAGATTCTAATAGGAATTCAACAATGTTTTTGTTATTTTTTTAAAATACCATTCTTACATTGATCATTTCCTTTGATTGATTTGATGATAAGCTAGGAGTATTTATAGATGTCAAGGATTTGAATACCAATCGTGATAGAAGTTTAGATACCCATGACAAGGGCTTCATACTCAGCCATATTGTTAGTGCATTCAAAATATATTTTTAAGGATAGAGGGATGGGAGTCTAATAAGGAGGTATGATGATGATATCGACACCTCCCCATTGTCTACATTTAGATTCGTTAAAGAAGAGTGTCATTTTTAGGGGAGTGTATTCTTGATCGATAGTTTTAATGGATTCATTGGGAAATTATTCCTAAGGTCGTTGATTATTAGTAAGGGGATCTTAAGAGATTTGGTTGGCAATGCATTTCCCCTTAATAGATTTTTGTGACATGAATTCTAGATCAAATTTTGTCATAATAATGAGCCATCAAGTGATATGATCAATATGATATGGTTTGGAGTGTGTAGCTTTAAGAGGATTGAAATTGGTGATGACATAACTATTATGATTAGGGAGATAGTGACAAAGATTTGAAGTTGTGAAGTATAAAGCATAACACAACTTTTCTTCTTCAATGTAATGGGTTTCGATTCATAAATAGTGTGGCTTATGTAATAAATGGCCTACTCTCTACCATGTTCATCTTTATGTGATAGCATAGTAGCAAAAGCATGTTCAATGACATATATGTATAGATAAAATGGATCCCCCTCACATGGGGGTGTGAGCATGGGTGGTGATAGAAAATATTTTTCAATGTCCTAAAATTCCTTTTGGCAGCTTTTATCCCATTTGAAGTGGATATCCTTTCAGAGGAGATGGTTAAAATGTTGACAACAATCTAAAAGATGAGAGATGAAGTGGAAAACTAATTGGATTCTACCTTAGAGACTAATAAGTTGTTTGATATTGGAATGAAGAGGCATATCAATGATGGATTTAATTTTTGTGGGGTCTACTTCAATGCCCCTAATAGAAATGATAAACCCAAGAATTTTTACTCGTGAGAACACCAAAAACACATTTGGATGGGTTAAAATGAAGGAAGTATTGAATAAGGAGGGAAAAATAACATCAAGGATGAAAATATGATATTTTTGGTGCTTATATTTACCTAAGAGATCATCCACGTAGTCTTATATGATCTTGTGCAAGGGGTCATGGGAGACATAACCCATAACAAATTGATAAGTGGCCCTTGCATTTTTAGTCTAAATGGCATGACACGATAGAAAAAGGTCCCCCAAGGGGTGATGAAATATGTATTATGTTGGTCATCAGTTGCAATAAGGATTTTTATTTTATCCGAAAATCTATCCACGAAGGAAAGAATTTCATGGCTGTCGTGAGGTCAACAAGTTGATCAATGTTAGGAAGGGGGAAGTCATCTTTAGGATAAGTGATGTTGAGATCTTGAAAGTTTGTGTAGATGTGTAACGTTTGAGGGATTTGGTTACAGGTATAATATTAGAAACCCATTGTGGATAATCAATGGGTAAGATGAAGTTAGCAGAGAAGAGACGTTGTAACTCTTCTTTGATGAGGAGTACTACAAGAGGGTGTATCCTATGTAGTTTTTATTTGAAGAGCTTAGCATCCGGGATTGTGACAATTTTATGTATGGATATATTAGGGTTAATACCTGAAATATCACTATATGACCATGCAAAGGCTTGATTATGTTTGGAATGGAAGGAAGTGAAGTCTTTTCATTCTTCTGAATTCAAGGATCTGAAAACTTTGACTATGTGAGGGTCTTGTTAAGTCCCTATGTTGACATCAATAGTGTATTCATTAAGAAGTTTCTATGTGCTAGGAGGTAGATTCTTTTTAAGATAATGATCCTCTGCCACCATATAGGATAGGATGGACTGATCGTTGTGGCATTGAAGAATTTTGATGGTAGGGGAGTCTTCCTCTACCATTTTAGGTAATAGTAGTTGAATGGTCTTAGTGCCATCATTAGTTTGATAAGTTAGTGGTCATAAGGTGATCATGTTGATTTTTAAAAAATTAGGGGGATGGAAACAACATCATCTGTGGTAATAGAATTGTCATTGGAGATGAAGAGGGTGAATCTAGTTCTCATATTATGGATCTAGATGCGATAATCACGAGGTTTCCGAGGATGGTTTGTAGAAATATAATCCATATTTCTCATGAGTTTTGTGGGACTCTTCAAAGACCAAATCATGTATACCATGTTCGTAGTGTCTCAAACCTAAACCTTTCCGGGCATAACGATGAAGATACATTGGATCAAACGATTGGTTTTATAGAAATGAAAAATCAGATATAAGTGGTTTAACATGGTGTTGATTGTTGTGATGTGGGGAAGGATGATCAATCCCTCCATAGATGAGATTATTTTTAATATGAGGAGGGCCAAAGGAGACAATATCTCTAATTTTTAGTTCATACATAGTATTTTTATCAGGTCTCCCATATGTTTTCGATGTAGGGAGTGAGTTGAGATCCAGAAGTAAATACTCCCCTAGCGAAATACGTTGTATAATATCCTCAAAGGAGATGTCGTTTGGTAGTTTTTATGCAAAGATGAAAGATCTGGTAAAATCCTTGTCATAGAACCCCGATTTTCTCTTTAGAATGAGAAAGTCATTAGGTTGATATGTCATATGACATTATTTGAAAGGATTCAGATAGGCGAGAAAAGTAAAGGTATTACCTTCATGTTCTTACATGAGACATTGATGTAAGGTGGATGGGATATAATGCATAGCACATATCCAAGGACATCCTAATAACATATTGTACTAAAACTCTCCTTCTACAAGATAGAATATTTCATGAAGGCTCTTAATGCTGATTTTTATAGGTAAGATAACCATGCCTAATGTAGGAACAATAATGTCATTAAATCCATGGAATATTTTAGGTGATTGGGTGACGATGGTGTTAGGTAGCTTGATCTAGTTAAAGGTGTGAGACGATATGATATTAATGTTAGCATCATGTTGATCATGAATCTCTCGTATGAGAGTATCATTGATTTAAGTAGTGATGATGAGAAGGAGATCATGATCTTTGGGTTGTAAGGATGGGATTTCATAATCATCAAAACTAATAGTGGTGGACATTTTAAGGGTGCCAACAAGATTTATGACTGGTGGAGGATTTTCTAAAAATAATAGGATAGATTGAAGGGCCTCAATCATTGTTTATTGATGTTATGGAGAGGTATTAACAAGCTAATAGAGGGAAATCTTCATAGAAGATTGGTAGATTTTTTAATGATGTCATTTTGTACAGAGGTGGTGGATTGGGTGTGTGAAGTAGCAAGGATGGATACATTAGCCTTATAATTTTATGTATTAGATGATTCGGGAGTAATAGATATGGAGACCTTGGGCCTATTTTGATCTAAGGCGTTGGGGTATTACACACATTCTCTTGTAGTTATCTGAAAATCCTCTATCTCATGGAGTGGGATCTTACTAGAAGAGGCCTCACCCTTATTGGATGTTGATGTGATGTTGGATGGTGGTTTAGAAATTTTTGGTTTAAGGGTCTGATGGGTTTAACTTATTGTATTTGGATGTTTTGGATCTATGGGTAGAAGCCTTGTGTTAATAAGGATTGATTATAGTGTGGAGGGATTTACAGTCCTTAGTGGAGTGTCCTGGTGTTTGATGGTAGGAAGAGAATGCTTATAATTTGATCTAAGAGGTTTTCCACCCTCGGGATGGATGGCAAAGTGGGATGTAGTTTTATAACAGATGATTATATGATATTTCCAAGGGTTCTAGTATAGTACCCTTTCAAAGTTGTCTAAAATGAGAATGAAGGGATTTTTACATCATTTGATGATTTATAGGCTAGGGTTGATAAGGTCATTTTTGTATGACATGTTTAGGTGTTAGTGAAGGAATGACCTTGGATATTGTAATGGTGAATGTGAATTTAGATGCGAGGATGAGACTCTAATATGGAGGGAAAGGGATTTGTATTTTGTGATGAGGTTGTTTGAAATTTTGTGATATATTTTTCATTTTTCTACATAAGTAAATTTTGGATTGGGTTTTGATATTATGGATGTGTCGTAGAGTGTCATGGTATTTGAAAGATCCTTTTATGATTTATATTTTGGATTTATTTTCCATAATTTGTTAAGAGGTAATAGGTGGGCATGAGGAGGATGTTGTAGATATAGGATGGTTCATGGTCTTGTTGGTAGCAAGACTAAAGAAAATGGGTGATTCGGTTGGGGTTTTGTGGTAGAAGAACTAGGTGTTGAAGGCCTAGGTTAAAGGTATTTAACAGTATTTATAGTGTGGTGAGATTTGACTCAATGTTGGATTGGGGTTGACTAGTAGATGGGGCATGATTTGAAAAGGGATATTTAAAGACATCCAATTTATGATTCAAAGGTGCATTTGGATTATTAAGTTGTAAGTCGCCTTAGTTAATAAGATATTGGAGGAAATTTCTAATGAAAAAAATAATTTTCAATGTCGTGGCCCCATACTTGATGGTATTTACAATATTCATTTCCCAATACCATGACAGGTTTAGAGACAGGATATGTTGATAGGATGGATATGAATAA
Organism: Taxus wallichiana var. yunnanensis; assembly: GCA_018340775.1. Classification (NCBI taxonomy): domain Eukaryota; kingdom Viridiplantae; phylum Streptophyta; class Pinopsida; order Cupressales; family Taxaceae; genus Taxus; species Taxus wallichiana. The sequence goes on from CM031234.1 coordinate 190,996,727, forward strand.
GTTTGATCATGCATGCGGCTAGAGATTTCAAAGACTCATGTTATAGGATTATTTTATGGGTGTATAGTTACATTTGGGTTGGGTGCATTTAGGATCCAAATAACCATTTTACACGGATTTCACGACAACCACTTTTTCGATCCTTTATAATTATCACTACTTTGGAATATGTTTTGAATTGGGACTTAGGATTTGGTTTCTTTGATCTGATTTTGAGTTTTCCATCCTTGAGGGTGTGAAGTTATAATTTTCAAGACATGGTAAAGGCTTCATCAAATGTTTGAAAGACTAAATATGAAGTGTTTATTATATGTGTTTAGTGTAAGAGAAAACAAATAAATCAAACAGGTTTGTTTTATGGGATTGAGAAGGATATTTTATTGATACTCCCTCTTGCCATATAGCATGGAAATATACAACACACCCATCCTCAAAACATTTAATGGTGTAGAGATTGGTGATGGAGATTTTTCAAGAAATATTGATGGAGAAATGTTCTAAGAATAGTTGTGTGAGATGTGCAAAATAAAAGAGGGAATATTATGGAATACTATTATACTAGTCAATGGTGGGTCCTTCTAAAGACATGGGAAATGTCCTCAACATAAGTTCTTATTCATGTGCGATTAGATAGCATGTGTGGTGAAAAGCTTGAATGTGTTGTTGAGGGTCATCCTTACTGTAGAATTTAATAAACTATGATATTTCCCATTGTGGGGATAGGATTTGAAAGGTACTTGATGGATGAATAGGTTTGTTACAAATATGTTTGTAGGAAAGAATGATTTTAGGACCCATGGTGGCAACTTCAAGACTTGAAATCCTATTCATTAAAAATTGTAAAGAATAATTTTGTGATGGTTATTGATGGTTTAATGATGAAAAGCTAGGTTGATTATGGACATTTGGATTTCATTTTTGGTATAGATGATAGGGTAAGAAGAAATTATTCTAAAGAGGAATACTCGAGGTATTTTTTAGGTATGCAGCAAAACCAAATGTTGTGATGGTTAGATATACTGATAAGGGATAGGAATAGAAGTGTTGATAAGGGGTTGAGATGGCTATGGTATATACGTAGATAGAACGGAATTGTTGATAAGAGGTTAAGATGGTTGTGGTACATATTGAGATGGAATGGTGTTATATTGTGAGAGGGGAAGTAGATTCCTACTTGAGAAGGGGTGAGTGTTAGCAATGGAACTAGTATTAATAATGGGTATAGATGTGGGGATGGACATGACTAAATTTTGGATAGAGGATGTAGGTTGTTGTGAGGGGATAAGAGGGGTTGTATTAGGAATAACAAATAAACTTACATGAGGTGGAGGAGAAGCACTGGAGGTTGAGGGACTAGATGTGGAAGGAGATGTGTTAGTATTGTTTTGTGAAGACGATGATCTTGACAAAGGAATTGATGATGAGGATGGTTTTGGTTTGATGTGTCTTTTGATGAGACAAAGTTAAGGTCAAAACTAATGATAAGGACTTATGAAGCAGGGAATGATACAAATGATCCATTAACAAAGTGGAGTAAGGATGAATTTTAGATAACCGACTAGTGATTAGGGTCGATCGGTTGGTAAGTGTCAAAGGTGACATTAGTGACAGTAATGAGGGGGAAGGAGAGAAATTGGGAAAGGAATGTTACTTCCATGAGTAGGCCAATCACGAGTTGACACCCGATAATTGGAGTAGTTCAAACTTCAATATAGAATAAAGTAACAATGAAGCTAGTGGGACCAATGAATTAAAACAAAAATTATTTAGATTCATCTATCGAGGATGAAAAGTTCCTCTCCAACACTATACTTGCAAAGTGCATAAAGAGAGAAGTAGAGGAATCACAAGATGCTTATAAAAACTATGCTTATAACGTCAATGATGAGAGGAAACCATGCACACAAAGTTACACACATTCATACATCTTGAAGGCAGAAACTCCTTCCTTGATTGACATTTACACAAGTTATACAATGCAAGGGAAAAGAAGAAAGCATGTAGAATAAATGTAGATTTATTTCATGTATATTGATGACACAAAGTCCAAAAACATATTACAATCCACTATTGTTATAAAGTAAAAAAATAATAGGATCCTTTGGAATGGAGAAGCCATCCCAATTTATAGCAATGTGAATTGATTATTTGCCTACCCCTCCCACGTGACTCTTTTTGTTTCATTCAACCCGTGACTTTTCACCTTCCTAGGAAGGAATAAATAAGTTCTCTTTCTATAAATTAAAGAGACTTTTATAATGTTACTTTATAAATTCACTTAAGTGAATGAGATGAAACAAAATTATTACACCCAACAAATAATTAGAAATGGGGTTGAAGAAAGAGGGGAAATAATGAGAGAGGAGGGGGAAGAAGAAATGCTCCTAAGGATTGATGAATACCTGCCTTGAAGAAGTTGAATACAATGATGACCTCTGTAACACTGTTACATTGATACGAAGTTCCAATTAATTTCACTTTAGAAAATTTTCCCTCGTTGATGATGATCACAAGGTACCTCCTTTTACATGATACATGGACATCCTGGACCACGAAATGAGTGTTTAGAAACATTGTTTTACGACCTCTCACTGTGAGCTTGGGATGAACACAGGTGATGTTCATCGTTATCATTCCTTGATACTTGATTGATGAATTTCCTTAGCTCATTGAGATTATCCTGAAAAAATTATTTCAAATCACCCAAATCCCCAAGTGGTGAGGATGGATCCACCGGTTGCGCCCTACGATGTTCTACTCTACTTTTAGACACAATTGAACTCATGATGATGCTTCTAGGACCCTTGTGAAGTTATCATTCCTTTATTTGAGCCATGAGGTCATCTTACCATCCCGTGGAGAGTCCAAAAAGTGGAAAGATGAGTGAAAATGTGGCCATCTGTAGCTTTTTGTACTTAGAACTAAAACTTTCTATTTTTAGACCCTAGGGCCTAGGAGTTGCTATTTCAGGACATATCACCTATTTTTCTCCAATTTCACCTTCTAAACCTCCTAGCACATTCCATCCTCTTACATTTCGAGGCATTTATATTTTTAGCACATTTCTATTTTCAATAGGTTGTTTTTTGGGAAGCTCTTGTTTTCGAAAAGTTGTCATTTTTGCCTTGCTTTCCATTTTGCATCTTTCTTGATTGTCATGAGTGATCAAATTGTAATTCAGATGAATTACTATTTTTGCATGTAAAAGATAATAGGATATGTTATTTTTATGAAGTTTCCAAAATGGCCTCATTTTGCGATTGGAATGATATTTTTGGATTCATCTCTTCATCATGATCTCATGCTCCAATTTTCACCGTGTTTCGCTCACTAGAAATCTTAGAAATAAACTACGAAATTTTCACCTAGTGAGAACTTTGGGCACAGGGTTACCATGGAAGACATTAATGGAGTCACCAAGATTTTTGAAAGGTTATTTTTCCACCTTGGATTTATGAAACATTAACTTCTCTAGTGATGGGTTTTTCTTCTAGATGGTTTGTTTAAAATGTTAGGTCCGCCCACTTTCCGGATCAACGGAAAATTACGTAAGAAGGGTCAAGGGAATAAAATTGAAAAAATCTTCCATTAATGATCAAATTCACCTTTATAATTTATATTTTTTAATCTTGAAGGAATTTTTGAGGAAGATATGTGGCCAAACTTTCAAGATCATTCGATGTATAAATCACGAGTTATGAAGATTTCTTCGTTTCTTAGTCACAAGAACTTCTGGAAAAAAATGGCCATGGTGATGGATATGAAAAATCAAGGTTTTGGTGTGATAAAAGTAATGGAGGATGAGGAATTGACCTATAATGAATAATGGAGGTGGTGGAAGCAATTTCAAAGGAGGAGAATGAAGATTTCGACAATAGGGTTTCATAGGTGCACGTGGAAGGAGCAGCAGAAGCAACTAGAAATTAAAAAAACTTAGAAAATTATCTAACTTGAGCATGAGCACACATTTTTTCCCAACCATCCCAATTTTTTTGGAAAATTGGTGCAAAAAAAGTGTGCCCCCTTTCCCATTGGTCCACTTGTCAATATGGGATTTGTCGAGGTGAAAGAGAGGGGGGTTGGAAAAAGACCAATAGGCACCTTCCTAGGTCATGTGGGTGATCAGGGGCTTATCTGGAGAGGATGAGAAGTTTTTGTCCCAATTATCCCAAAAAAATTGGACATTTGGTGCATAAAAGTGTTCCACCACCTAGGAGTGACACGTGTCCACATGAAAATTTGGCTAACTCCTTAACCTTACCTTAGAGAGCAACTTGATGGAGGCATAACTTGAGTTCTGGATGACTTTCCCTACACTTATTTATATTAAATTGAATAGAAAATCCTTTTTTTAAAATTTTATGGGTATCATACCTTGATTATTTCTAAAACACCATAAAAAATGATATTTCTTCAGGATAAAAGGTTGTGCGTCTGAAAAACAGGTTATGGGCAGAATTTTCGGAGTATTATGAAAAATGTGAGACCACCATCATCTAGATCTATAAATTATATTTCCGAAGATATTTTTTTGGCTTCTAACTCCTTATGAAGCTCCCAAAATTGCTTCTGGAGCTCAAAGGTTGTTTTTGCACTGTACACTGCGTAACCCTCCAAGATCCACTTTTTGTTGAAACTACTCCAAAACCTCTGAAACTTCCCAAATTCTTCCAAAACTAGTTGCACAACATTCTAAGATATTTAATACACCTCTTTGATGATTTTTAGTCTTTCATTCCACTCCAAGGGGTTCACACCAGCCTTAGGAAGACCAGGAAATAACGTTTCTTAAGCTTCTCAAAAACCTTGTCTTAAATAATCTTGTCTTGGATGTACTTCAATAAACTCGATATCCCTAAATCACCTATGGATATGATGAAACCAAACATTTGAATAATTTAAAGGATTGTATAGGAATGACATGGGAATAGGGTGATCGGAGGAGGATTGGTTTATAATATACTTAGGATATGGATATTAATGATAATAATGATAATGTGATTAATGTATGTCAAGTCACCTAGGGGTGAAAAGGCGGTGTCCACAGAGACAAATTTCTCACACGAGGTGATCTTGGTGATCCTATAACTAAATGACCATGGTGACCTGTAAGATATAATGAATTATAAGACCAAATCCTCTTATTTGAGATGGGTGAAGGAGAGAGATTGAATAAATAATGCCCAATCCATCTAATGAGATGGGAATCACTCTGAGATCAATTTTAGGGAACCAAGATGGCTTCCCTTCCACCTAAGCCACAATTAAACTATCGATCCTTTGCAATTATGAAATTTTCCATGTTCATTCCTGTGAGGTAAGCTCATAAGAGGTGATCATTACATTGTTACAGGTGGGGATTTGCAAGCATTGATAAATACCATTCAAAATGAGGATTACAAGAATTGGATTATCGTTCACCAGAGATATTTTTGAAAATATTTCAAACTTATCCAGGTAATATTTCTTTAGCATAAGAGGCTCAACATCCTTGTTTCTTAACCAATATCTAAATAATTTCTATTTTTAGTAAGCCTTATTTTAAAAAGTCCATTTTAGTATACCATATGCTTAATTTTGGATTTTTGAATTTCCATTATGTTCAAAAGGAAATAAAAAATATGATAATGAATTATTTACAAAACTTACTATTTATAGGAAATGAGGCTTAAGAAGACTTACTATTGTTATAAGTGGGTCTTCTTGATGTTGGAATGGAATGAAAGTGGTCTCAAAAATTTTTGTTTTGCAATGTGAGGCTTTGCTCCAAATTTTAAAGGATTTCAATTCTTTAGGTTTTTTGTAGATTTGAAAAATGAGTTTTTATGTCTGAATATTTCAAATGGGTGTAGAGAATCATATATATATATATCCAATGGAAGCATGCAATTACTCTTATTGAAGGCATTTTTTCAAGGAATATATAGTTAAAATATCATGGTAAATGGACATGGGGTTTGGGAGATATGAGAAAAAAGGGTTTTGGCACAGAGGACGTCTAAAGAAATTTTGGTTTGTATAACAACATATCAGTAAAAATAGAGGAGAGAAAATAACACAAATGAGGATAAAAATGGTTAATTGTTGCATCTATATGATTTTCCATCTTTCAATTTTTTTCCCCTCTCATTTACATGCCTTAACTCACATTAAACCCCAAAAATCTCAACCCAGGTCAGGTGGAGGTTAGAGATGTGGTTTCACCCTAAAAATAGGGAATAAAGGGACATTAAAATCTCCAAAATGTGACATGATTGAGGCTCTCAAGATGAGGGGGCAAGATTTTATGACAATACTTGAGTTATTAACACTCCATAACACCTAGATTATCACTTTTAAGTGATGAACATTTTCCTCTATAGGGGATCACACTTTTGTGTCCTCCATGTACTTAGATGTTGGTAAAAAGTGACATTATACATCCAAAAGGCCGCCATTGGTCTAGATTTCATGAAAAATTGGTTTAATATCAAGTTAGGCGAGTTCATAACATGTTTTAATCACTTAAGTTGTCACTTTAAGTAAGACAACTAGCTTCCCATGGGGGATTGAATTTTGGTTTCCCCAATGTCCCCTTACACTAAGGGATAAAAGGAAAAGGGAAAAAAATCTCCAAAAATCTTATGAAAGCTGATTGGTTGTCTTGATGTCATCAAATTCAACATGAAAATAAACTAAGGAGTGTATTTTTGGGTCAGGAGCAAGACATGGAGTTAGGAGGGTGAAACATATATGATTTTGAATCCAAAGGACCAACCGAGTCCATTCCCACCATTTTCAACACCTGATTTAACTTGAAATTTTATTTTTTTAGTCCATTTTTAACTTTTTCCTATGTGTGTGCACCAATAAGAAGGGTTACCACTAGATTATAGAATAAATATGAAAAACTCCAACACATGCACCTATAGACACAAAATCTATGCACTTACATACATTTCTAAGTCCTAGAAAATACTTATATATATATATATATATATATATATATATATATATATATATATATATATATATATATATATATATATATATATATATAGTTCCTAAAAAGATAACTAGTAATTGAAAAGGTATTTTGGGCCTTTTTTTGTCTTTCGTACTTTTATTGACCTTACACACCCTACATCCTTGTCGATATTTGACTTATTTATCTTTTATGGACTCAGACACTAGCTCCCATTTAGGACACTAGTGCATAGGCACTCTTGTCCCTCCAAGGTGCTCTTAACCCTTTTCTCACTCTTTTGGGTCTCTTTTACATCTTGGGCATATTTTATACTTTTGGGTCGGCCTCTCGGTAAATCAATTACAAAATTCAAACAAGGGAATTATATATTAATGTAGCCTAAAACTTAGTAATACAAGCTTAATAAGACCCTAGGTGCATTGGCACATCACTTAGTCTAGACTGAACACTCACCCAAAGCATGCAAAAGTACCAGGTCCCTCTTTAGGGTTGCTTGATTCAAGATGTTAGCATGATGAAGACTTAATCATTCAGATCTATAACTAATATGTCTTTCATACAGTGCATAGTCAGATCTAGATCTAGAAAATAAAAGACTTAACAGATACCCATAATGAAATCAAGCATGTAATACTAAACTGTAAACATGATAACACCTTGATTCAGTCCATAACCTCCATTAGATTAAATTCAATAAGTACATAGAAGCTTCATTACAAGAATAGTAGTATACGCTCCTGCGCGTAATAGATTTAGTAGCATAATCTCACTATATCTCCATGTATGCACACATCTATCTATCTACTACACAATTTACTACATACTTATAAGGGTGGGGACTTTCCCTTCACCGCTTATCTAATCCCAAAATAGGTCACATGCTATTATTAGCCACGCGCCATTACAAAAATAGCCACACATGCAAGTGCACTAACAATAGACTACTGTTAGTTAACGACGATGCTGAGATCTATTTCTAGCTCGTGTCTATGCAAAGTACTTCATATCTGGTCCTCTAAAAATAGCCAATGCATGATGTGCAAGTCTCCAATTAGTTTGAGTGCTTTGCACGCTATCTCCAAAAATAGATCCTTGTTGTGAAAATGGCTAAGTCCCAAACCTATTTTTGTTCCTCACGTGCAATCCTTTCTGATAATTCCATGCCTTTGAATGCGCTCTGATCTCCTATGTGAACCTTCTATATTTTATTTACTAAGTTTCAGGGTCTGACTAATCAACATTACCCCACACTAGTTGCATTTCCACCCCGATAATGGTTGTCTCCAAAACAAATAAAAGAATATGAATAGAAGAATAAAAATAATTTGGATGAATGAAAGAATGTTTTTAACATGCGCTTTCTTCTTATGTCACCCGAATAATCAATTCAACTCCTGTTGTGGTGCTTTCTTTGGTGCCATTTGAAAATTCTCTCTTTTCCTCTTGTAATCGAGCAAGTCAAAACCCTAGTTGAAATCTTTGTGCCTTAGTGTAAATCATGTTCCCTAACTCATTTGTAACACTTCTACTTCACTCAAACCCTTCTCATATGGTAACACAAGCTTCTCTTACGCACAACCCTTCTCCTCACATTTGGTTTCACACTCTTCACACCTTAACACAATTGCTCGGCTCGTTCGCACTTAACCCTTTTCAAATTTTCTCGATTGCAATGGTAAAAATGAACTCGCATATCATCCTTATATAGAATTTTAAAAAGTTAGTGCATTGATTACTCCTCCCCTACCAATAATCCTATCATTAATTGATCATTTTCATTATTTCCATGCAGTACATCTTTGCACCCAAGCTATAACCTTCTATCTCACCCTCCTAAATTTTGGATGTAGATGTCTCTTCAAAGACACGCTTCCCTACACCTGATTATCTCATCACTGCACCTTCCACTGGTAGTCTTCCTAGCCTTTTCTTACCTCGCATTATACTTGTTTCTTCATTCATCTCTTTCTATGGTCCCTATATCTAGAAGCAATCTCTGTTTAGATTATTTCAATTCTCCAACCTTGAACAACACCCGTACCAGTTTGTTCCTTTCATGTGGAATTATTTTCAATAGTCTTGTACTTGGATATCAACAACTTACCCCACACTAAAAGTATGTGCAATCCTCTGCACATAATTTTTTTTCAAATAGTAATTAGCTTATGGCACATAAACACGCTTATTCCACAACAAACCAACTAAATTGACAAATCATAGCAAAAAAGAAGGAACACATTAAGGGAATGTAGAATTGAAAACCTAATCTAAATGGTAGTACTTCCTTATTACAAAAACCAAGAAGACTTATTTATAGTAGGGCTTCAGCCTACTCCCGTTGAAGTAACCAAGTAACCATGTTCCATGAAGTGCTTCTAACTAGAAAGTTCCTATTTCGAGGATGTAAGTGATAACATACATCTCCAACCAATGTACATTAAGTTTTCCTGGATGGCGTAAGAACTTAGAGTCATATAGAAGAACCATTTATCCAATCTCAAACTTCTTTTCCCTTATGTTTCACTCATGCCATGCTTTCTTCCCGGCCTTTTCTTTTTCTAACTCCAACATGTTATGGCTCATCGCTCATCCATCTTAATTATCTTTTAATCCATTCTTCTAAATATTTCTCATTAGCTAGACCACCTACATGTTTTTGGGTTTCGAATGGAACATGGCTAGAAACCACGGTCGATGGGGACAAACGTGTCCCTCCTATTTAATGGGAGAGATTCCCTTATTGAAAGAAAGAAATGAAAAAGTACAAATATACAACTCTCAATGTTTGGATCTTGATATTCTAGAATGTTTTCATACTTAAAAGATTATCAATATGAAGGATTGGAAGAGTAGAGAGATGAAGGAGGAAAACAACAATTTTTTCAAGAGATATAGGTAGCAGAATATATCCTTACTCACATTGAACCAAGAAAATATAGGAAAAAGATCAATCACTTCATCACCAATGTGAATCTATAGACACAAAGTTATAAAGATTACACAGACAAGAACAAAAATTTTCTTTTGAATGCAAAGACAAATGATCCATTGAATCAAGAAAGGAGAGAGAGATATAACAAAGGAAATGAGAAAGAAAGATTCTGTATTGAATTACTTCCAAATTTACAACATTCCCATAAAAACCAAAATCCTTTTTTCCATGGCCAAAACATGTTCTTATAACAATTCGTGTACATCCATACTTTTTCCCCAAGAAAATAATATCCAAAAGGAATAATGTTTGTTGTAGATCCATTTTTTTGAAAGTGACATGAAACAAACGCACTCATGAAAACTAAAGGTTCAAAAATTTGAATATTTCATCAGTTCGAGCATGATTAATTTAGCAGGGGGCATCTCATGATTTTCTTCTTCATGTGGTCCTGCCATTTCCACCTTTTAACCACTTTCATAGCACTCAAGTGCTTACTGGTAATTTCCCCCCCTTTTATTGTGTATGCCTGATAAACTCTATTTTCTGATAATCAAACTTTACATCTCTTTAAACTTATCGATTTGGCTCCACAAAAAACCAAAAATGCATCTCATGAATAAACAAAAAGGAAACAAAGAGAGAAGAATGAAGAATGGTTCACATTTGTATTCTTTGGAGCTCTGGTTCGTTAATGGTGTCAAAAACTAGATGAGTGCATTTTGGCCACTCTTTCCCTTTGTCAGCTTTGAAATTAGACCCTACACGTGGCAAGCTCCAAGAAACGACGGACTGGGAAAAAATCCATGTTTTAAGACATTTGGGAGAAAAATGCAATTTCTCATTTTTCTCTGCCCCTCTGCATCCCCGCCAAAGGTCAGACATGTGGCACACCCTGATTGGAAATGGGGTCGTGGCTCAAATTCTCATTTTCCTCCATTGCCCGCTATCCCGATTTCATTCTTCAACACATGGCATCACCCGATTGGTTGTGGGGATGTGCTTCACTTTTATACTTTATTTATTTTGAAAAGGGGAAAATTCCAACTTTTCCCCTGAAAGTTCATGCCTCCACCATTGAATTTTCAACGTAGGCCACGTGTCCCTTTCTGATTCGTTGCGGGCTTCAACTCAGAATTTATCCCTTTGAATGAGTGGGGCTGTGAGTCATTTTAGAACTTTTCACCCTTTTACCATAATGCCTTAGAGAATAAAATGGATCCATCACCCCGAACTTCCAAAACTGCTCCAACCAATCAAGGACCCACGGGGATGCGGGAAAATATGACATTTTTTCCAAAATCACCAAAAGTGATAAGTTCAAAAAGGAACCCATCTAGCCACATCCAATGAGAAGAAAATGCATAGCTTCACCTTCTGAGAAAGAATTTGATGGGGAAAAGAACGTAGAAAATTACGAGAGAATGGGAAAATGCCATTTTTGCACTGATGAAGATTTTCTTTCTGCACAAAGTTAATATGCAAAGAATGCAAGTTTCCACGTCCTTCAAATGCATAAAAGAATATCATAAACCCCCTCCCATCCATGAGAAATATATAGAATGTTATAATGGCTACAAACTGAGGAAATGCATAAAACATCGTGGGGGATCAAAACGAGCACTTGAGGGCTCAAACACAAATTCCTCCATGGCAAGACTTCAATTTTCACAAAATTGGATTTCAAAAAAGGGGGGAATTTAGGGACAACAATTGGCTCCTTCTGGGATGATTTGGTAGAGGAAAGATGTAAAATCAAGAACCATAGAGAATTCTAGGGATGAACAGATCAGTGCCTTATCCATTGGGCAATGGAGTCAAAAATAAATATCAACACAGAAGACAATGCACACAAGGAAACAAGAAAAAATAAGAAAAACTAGAAACAAAACACTATACAAAATGTACAGAGGGACCGCCAAAACTTCAAAAATTTCCCACTATAAGGAAGTGGGAGAGGAGAACCATCCATGTAATCCAAGTAAAAAGAGTTCTCACTAGAAAAATGTCTAATTTTAAAAGGACCAAGCCAAAGGGAATCAAATTTACCATGGATGCCTCGAGGTTCATGCCTTTTGTCCCAAAGAAGAACACTGTCTCCCACTTGAAAATTTCTAGGTTTAGCCTTTTTGTCAAATAGAGATTTTACCTTGAGTTGATGAGCTGATATTCTATCAACCACTTGCAATCTATCTTCATTCAACTTTTAAAGGTACACAATTATTTTATCCAATGAATTGAAAAAGTTAGCATCCTCAATGGCCTTCCTCAAATGTAAGGTGACAGGTTCTAATGTCACTTTGGTAGCTGAGCTTCAACTCCATATACCACTTGAAAAGGAGTCATTCCAATGGCTCTCTTAGGTGTAATCCTATCTACCCATAAAGCGAAATATAGTTTCTTATGCCAATTCCTCTGAGAGTCATTAACAAGCTTCAATAATGGTGACCAAGTTCTTGTTAATTGATTATGCTTGCCCATTCCCTTGGGGATAGTAATCGAAGAGTGGACAAGGAAATGCCATATACATAGCATAAATCCATCATATTAATAGAAGAAAAATTGGAAGCATTGTCGGGACAATCTTGTTTGGTATCCCAAACCTTATTAAGATGTGCTCCTTGATGAAGTTGTATACTACTTCGAAGTAGTACTTTTAATGGAATGGCTTCCACCCACTTGGTGAAATAATCAATGGCAGTCAAAACATGAGTATGCCCTACACTTGAAGGTGGATTGAGTGTCCCAATGAAGTCCAAACCCCATTGTTGAAAAGGTTCCTCAATCACCACTGGTTTGAGAGGTAAAGCAGCCAATTTGGGTCTTCCAACAAAGGTTTGACATGCTTCACACTTTCCTACCCACTTTGATGCATCTTTGAACAAGGTAGGCCAATAATATCCAGCATGGAGGATTTTGTGGGCTGTGATAGCAGAAGAGAAATGACCTCCATAGGCCTGGTCATGAAAGGCTGAGAACAATTTCTTTTTGCTGCTCTTTGTCAACACATTTCAAAAACCTTCCATCTATGCCTCATTTGAACAATGCATTTTCCCACAACACATATTGTGCAAACCTTAATTTGATGGCTCTCTTATCCTTAGCACTCAAATGGGATGGAAATTCTCCATAAGTAAGAAAGTGTGCAATGCCAACATACCATTCGTCAGTTGAGATGAGGAAAATAACAACAGGGATATCAACTTCCTCCTTGGACAATTTGGCATCAACTCCTTCAGCAATGAGTTCACATAAGCCCTTTCCTCGAACTATCTTGGTGGGTTTGATTTCAAGATCATACTCCTAAAATTTGGCTACCCAATTTCCTCTCTTGGTTCCAAATTCTTGTTGTGTAAGAATGGATTTAATAGTTGTATCAAGCACAAGCACAATAAAATGAGAGTTGAGGATGTAAAAATGAAACTACTTCATAGCTTTGACCACTACAAAAGCATGTTTCTCCATCATGGTGTACTTCAAATGATGGGATTTCAAAATAAAACTCATGAATTCTATGGGAGTTCATGAGCTTCAAAGATTAACTTGGGTTAATATAGCATCTAGATTGCTTTCAATAACATAGCAATAAATAATGATGTATTTGTTATAATCGGGGCATGCTAAGATTAGAGTCTTTGCTATAGCTATCTTGATGTCTTCAAATGCAACCTTTCCTTTAGATGACCAAACAAAATTTTTCTTCCCTTTCATCATGTGGGCTATATTCAAAGTAAGTTCAGCAAAATCGGGTATGAATCTTCTAAAGAAGTTGATCTTGCCAAAGAAAGAGTGCACACCCTTCTTGCTTGTGGGAGAGGTATCTTCTAAATACCTAGACTCTTTCTAGATCAATCTTGATTTACTCCTTGGAGAAAATGTGTTCCAATAATTTTCCCTTAGTGACATATATTTCTTGGGATTCAAGGAGATGCCATGCTCTCTACACTTTTGTAGGAAAATTTCAAGGTGTTGGAAATGATCAGCTCTAGTTTTTGAAAACACAGTCAGATCATCAAGGTATACAACTATGCATTTTCCCTTGAGACTGCCAAAGGCTAGGTCCATTACCCTCTGAAAGGTGGTACCAGTATTGATGAGGCCAAAAGGCATTCTCCTGTAAGAAAAGGTGCCCCAAGGAGTGGTAAAGGCAGTCTTATGTTGATCTGTAACACTTACTTCAACTTGATTATATCCTGAGAATCCATCAAGCATGGCTAGTATTTCTAAACATGTAACAACCTGCTACACTTGATCCATTACGGGAGAGGATAATTATCCTTCAAAGAGGCTTGATTCAAATTCCTAAAATCAACACAAATCCGGATCTCACCATTTTTCTTCCTAACAAGAACAATATTAGAAATCCATGTTGAATGCTGAATGTGGAAAATGATCTTAGCCTTAAATAACTTTTGGATCTCTTGAAAGATTGTATCAACAATTTTAGGGTTATACTGCCTCTTATTTTTCCTGGAAGGGCTTGATCCTAGGTTTTAGAGGAATGAAATGTTGCATCTCTTTTGGCTGAAAATCCTTGATATCATCATAAGAATATGCAAGAACATCAACATACCTTTTCAATAGATTCTTTTCTTTCTCCCTCTCCTCTTATGTGCAACACTTTCCAATGTTTACTAGCATGGGTTCATTAAGACTCCCAATGTTTATCTTTTCACAAGCTAGCAGACTGCTGAGATCCTTTGAAAGTTTTGGACTTGATGTACCTATCATGTTTATCAAATAACTCTTCCAAACTTACTATCCCTTTAGGTATCTTATTACCTTTCAGATTTATGCAGCCATCATGATGCATTTCTTCTTTGTTATCTTCTTCATTTGGGGGCACACTCTCTCTATGCAAATTTCCACTTCCTTCAAAGTACAGCTGGTCAAAATTATCTCTGAGTTCAAGGAAGGAAAGCAAGTGTTGATCATCATTAAAGACCTGCCAATTATTTACATTATCAGGAACACTAGGCCTATGAATCATCTCAATGGTGAATTTATCTTGGGAGAAATTTAGATGAGGGATTAGTAGAGACCCCGAGATAGCCAAGGAATCAGCCTTGGTGTTTCTTTCCCTTGGCATGGCTTCAATGGAAAAGGCATCAAGGAACTCAATGGAATCCCAAACTAGATTCCTGTAATGTTTCAACCTTCTATTATTCACTTGAAAGAGATATTTGACCTATTTTACAATCAGCTTTACATCTCCATGAGAAATGAGATTCTTGATCCCCATATCTTTTTCCATGCTTAAACCAAGGATGAGAGCCTCATACTCAGCTTGTATTATTTGTTTTTCAAATTAGATCTTGAAGGAGAAAGGATGAATTTTCCCTTCAGGAGAAATAAGCACCACACCAGCTCCAGAACTAGCTGAGGAGCAGCTCCCATCAAATTCCAAAATCCAAATGCCATTAGGATCAAGAAGTACTTCCTTAGGATGGTTATCCTCATCTTGTGACATGATCATGTAGTTACCATGACCAATGTCCTCATAAAGTATTTTTGCCTTTGGGTCATCTATTTTTTACATGATATATTCAATTTGTTTCTCAAGAAGTAGCTTCTTCATTTTCCCATTCACTAGAATAAGAGCATGTGACCAATCCATCATGATTTATCCTCCAAATTATTTGCAAAATTTCTACTCAGCAGCATGCCATAGGAAGGGGGAATATCAGCTACCAAAATGGTGGCTAAAACTCTCTTCTCTGAAAACGCAAAGGCTACTTGTGCATCCTTGATCCTTCCAACCAATGGCACTTCTCTACTTTCCATTGAGTAACATGAACCAAAATTGCAGGTTAGCGTTAATCCTAGGGCATGATTTACCTTATCAAGTATCACATTATCTCGAAGCACCGGGAATCAACAACACAATTGCTGAGTTTGTGGCCAACTATGAGGAGAGTGACATAAAATGGTTCGATCTTCTCATTAGATGAAGTGACTGCTGCCACAAGGCTTGGTTGAGATGAAGGAGGAGTGGGCAAGAGACCTTTAGAACTAGGGGATGAAGGCTTGGATTTGGAGTTTATAAATTCTACCATCTTAGCAAAGGCCTTGGGATGGGTTTGGTAGAATTCGGCTTCTGAGATCTGGATCTTAGTTTTCTTGAGATGGTCAATAATGTCAAAAGAACCAGAGGTAGATGGAGCATCATTGATAGGAGTAGATGAAACTTTTGACTTATCAACTCTATCATTTGAAGGGAAAGAATTTTTAGGAGTAGAAACAGAGGAGGAAGGAATAACATAACCTACCTTTGGTGTGGAAGAAGTTGGAATAGGAGTTCCTCTCCTTGCAATCACTAGAATGGTTGTAGGAGGTTCCTTAGATCTTTTAGCAGGTTGCACCACTTTCTCCTTCTTGTTGGCTTTCTCACAAGTCATGACATCATATGATTCATTGTTCATCTTTGCAACTCTTTCTTCATAATCATCCTCTTCATCTATACCTTCAGTGGTGAGAAAATGGACATGAGATCCACTCAACTCTTCTAATTCTTCATCAACTTCCTCTTTATGTTCTTCATATATTTCATTCTCCTCATCGTCATCAAGCTCCAACACTTCACATGTTACATTGACTGGAACTTTAACAGTGAGCCTTCAATTACCAATTTGGTCTAAGGAGAGGGAAACTAATTCCTGGCTGAAAGTTCTTCCTAGGAACATCTTGATAAGGAGCATGCTAGGATAACTACTTCTTGAGAGAAATGAGATCATTAGCAAGTTTTTGTACCAACTAATCTACATTAGCTCCAGGAGAAGATGTGGAAGAAGGAGATTCTTTGGATTTAGATGATTCTCTCCTTAGCTTGCTAGACATGATCAGATCATCTTCAACACTAACAAAAATATTTGATTAGCATCTAAAGTGGCAAGATTGTCTCTTCTAAGTGCATAGCCCACTTCAAGTAGTTGGGAATTAAGGAAGAAACATTTTTGAATTTGATCCACAAGACATGTGTTTTGTGGGATCTTGTTAACAAACATGTTGAATTTTCCCATAAATTCCCTCATGGGCGCATGTGACTCTTTCTTAATTTGAGAAATATGGGCCAAGAGAGCATGTACATCCTCAACAGGTTTGAAACACTTGTCAAATTGGGTCACCACGGTGTTCTGATTGGTGATGGATCCAATAGGGAGATGATAAAACCAATCAGCAACATTATCTTGCAATGTCTCTACAAAAATTCTAATAGAGATATCCTCATGTTCAACTCCAATAACACCACAAGAAATAATGAATTCCACTATATTCTCATCTAGATGAACCTTCCCATCACCTCTGAATTTAGGGAAATTATTTCTATTGCCTCTAGGTAATTCATGTAATGGTTGGGGAAGAGCAAGAGGCCCAACCCTTTGGCCCCAAGGTAGAGGAGCTTCCATCCTTGGAAATATTGTTTAGAGAGGAATTGAAACACCAATGAGAATAAAATCATGCAAATTATGATTGATTTGATCTTGAGGGATGTCACTCCCAGAAGTTTTGTCTCTAGCAGGAGGAGTGCTTGCAAATCTTGTTCCTCTTATTTTTCTTGATGAAGGGAGAGAGAAACCTTGATGATCCAGAAGTTGGAAATGAGGGTATTCTTCCCCAAGGGTTCTTCTACCCTGAGTGTATCTTGGAGTCACCAGATCAAAGATGATCAAGAAGTTGTTATTCAAAAATTGGAATCCATTTGTAATGAATTCCCCAATGGAGTTGCCAAAAACTGTTGGGTTTTAGAATGGAACATGGCTAGAAACCACAATCAAGGGACAATCATGACCCTCTTCTTTAATGAGAGAGGTTCCCTTATTGAAAGAAGGAAAAATGTAAAAATATACAACTCTCAATGTTTGGACCCTGATATTCTGGAATGTTTTCATACTTAAAAGATTATCAATATGAAGGATTGGAAGAGTAGAGAGATGAAGAAGGAAGAAAACAAAAATGTTTTTAGGAGATATATGTAGCAGAATATATCCTTACTCACATTAAACCAAGAAAATATAGGGAAAAGATCAATCACTTCATCACCAATGCAAATATGCAGATACAAAGTTCTAAATATTACACAGACAAGAACAAAAAGTTTCTTTTAAATGCAAAGACAAATGATCCATTGAATCAAGCAAGGAGAGAGAGATATATAATAGAGGAAATGAGAAAGAAAGCTTCTGTATTGAATTAATTCCAAATTTACAATGTTCCCAAAAAACCATAATCCTTTTTCCATGGCCAAAACATGTTCTTATAACAATTCATGTACATCCATACTTTGTCCCCAAGAAAATAATATCCATAAGGAATAATGTTTATTGTAGATCCATTTTTGGAAAGTGACATGAAACAAATGCACTCATGAAAACCAGAGGTTCAAAAAGGAGAATATTTCATCAGTTTGAGCATGATTACTTTAGCAGGGGGCATCTCATGATTTTATTCTTCATGTGGTCCTGTCATTTCCAAATTTTAACCACTTTCATAGCACTCAAGTTCTTACTGGTAAGTTTTCCCCCTTTTATCACGTATGCCCGATAAAATCTGTTTTCTGATAATCAAACTTTACATCTCTTTAAACTTATCAATTTGGCTCCACAACAAACCAAAAATGCATCTCATGAATAAACGATAAGGAAACAAAGAGAGAAGAATGAAGAATGGTTCACATTTGTATTCTTTAGAGCTCTGGTTTGTTAATGGCGTCAAAAACTAGATGAGTGCATTTTGGCCACTCTTTCCCTTTGTCAGCTTTGAAATTGGACCCTACGCATGGCAAGCTCCAAGAAATGACAGGACCTAGGGAAAAAAATCCACGTTTTAAGACATTTGGGAGAAAAACATGATTTCTCATTTTTATACGCCCCTTCACATCCCCACCAAAGGTCAAACACGTGGCACACCCTGATTGGAAATGGGGTCATGGCTCAAATTCTCATTTTCCTCCACCGTCATGCTATCCCAATTTCATTCTTCAACACATGGCATCACCCGATTGGTTGCAGGGATGTGCTTCACTTTTATAATTTATTTATTTTGAAAAGGGGAAAATTCCAATTTCCCCGAAAGTCCATGCCTCCACCATTGACTTTTCAACGTAGGCCATGTGTCCCTTTCTAATTCATTGTGGGATTCAACTCAAAATTTATCCCTTCAAATGAGTGGGGCTGTGAGTCATTTTAGAACTTTTCACCCTTTTTCCATAATTCCTTAGAGAATAAAATGGATCCATCACCCCGAACTTCCACCAAAATTACTCTAGCCAATCAGGGACCCACGAGGATGCGGGAAAATCTGACATTTTTTCCAATATCACCAAAAGTGATAAGTTCAAAAAGGTACCCGTCCTGCTACATCCAATGAGAATCAAACACGTAGCTTCACCCTCTGAGAAATAATTTGACAAAGAAAAGAACGTAGAAAATTTCAGAGAACGGAAAACGCCATTTTTGCACCCGATGAAGATTTTCTTTCTGCACAAAGTTAATATGCAAAGAATGCAAGTTTCCACATCCTTCAAATGCATAAAATAAGATCATAAACCCCCTCCCATCCATGAGAAATAGATAGAACGTTATAATGGCCGCAGACTGAGGAAATGCATAAAACATTGTGGGGATCAAAACGAGCACTTGAGGGGCTCGAAACATGAATTCCTCCATGGCAAGACTTAAATTTTCATGAAATTGGATTTCAAAAAAAGGGGGAAATGAGGGGACAACACACATGTAATACACAAAGAAGGTAACATAAATTCCATAGGAAGAATGGCTTCTATGCCAAACATTAACTTAAATGGTGTGGCCTTGTTCAATCTTTTATATGTTGTCCGATATGCCCAAAGTACTGCAGATACTTTATCATCCCAATCCTTTCTTCCAACATCACATATTTTTGTCAATGTCTAGCTCAAATTTTTTTGAATGCCTCACTAGTTCCATTTTCCTGAGGATGATAGTGTGTAGTCTTACGGTGTGCAATCATGAATTCATCTAACAAAATTATGATTGTCTCATTAAGAAAATGTGTACCCCTATCACTGGTCAAACTTAAAGGATATCCATACCTTGTAATAATATTTTCCCATAGAAACCGAGTTGTTTTAGCCATTGTATAGTCCTTTATAGGTGTTGCTTCTTCCCACCTTGTCAGCTAGTTTGTGCAAGTTATGATGTAGCGTGATCTAGTTCTACATGCAACTGGTAAAATAGGACACATAAAATCTATAGCCAATTTCTCAAACATCTATGCACTAGTAATAGGTCTCAGAGGCATTTCATCTCATTGACATGGTTTTCTAAGATGTTGAAAATGATCACATGCCTTACAAAATTCCTTACAATCTTTATATAGGGTCTCCCACCATAATCCAAATGTAGAATCTTGCATGTAGTGGCATCACCGGCATAGTGGCCACCTACAATACCACCATGAGCCTCTTCCATAATATCTGTGTGCTCATGTTCCAATACATAATGACATAATACCTCATCTCAAACCAATTTGTACAATTCACCACTGATTAACATATAAGGTGTTGCGTGTATAGAAAGTTGTTTCTTCTCTAAGGATTTCATTCCTTCTGGTGTCATCCCTATTTGTAGAAAGACAACAATGTCCTCTAGTTCTGATGGCACTCGTTGTAAATTGTATAACTATGAATCTAACATGGTATCCTTAATTGCATGTGCTTCTTCTCCTGATTGTATTTGTGATAGATGGTCTGGTCTAGAATTACTTTTTCCTAGTTTTACCATGATTGTGAAATAAAATTCTTGAAATAAGAGCACCCATCGACATATGTGCCCTTGTAAAATAGGTTTATTTACCAAATACTTCAATGCCATGTGATCTATATAAAAGATGAATGGTGTAGCTAGTAGGTACTGGCAAAATTTATGTAGCGCATATATCATTGAAAAATCTTCGCACTCTATAGTCGTAATTCTATTCTGCAGAGTCGCTTTCTACTAGAAAAAAGATAGGATGATCTACAATACCTTCTCCAGGTTGGGCCAACACTTTTGCACCAATGACCATGTCATAGGCATCAACTTGTACATGAAATGGTTTTTCCCACAAAGGAAAATGTAGAATAGGCACGGTAGTAAGTTTCTCTTTCCATGTATCGAATGCACGTTGTTTCTATTTTCCCTAGTAGAACATACCCTTACCTTTCAGTAAATCTTCCAATGGTGCAGAAACTTTGGCATATCCTTTGATAAAATTTCTGTAATATGTTATAAGACCCAAAAATATGTGCACCTCACTCTGACTGGTAGGCTCCCTTAGGCCTATAATGACTAAAAATTTTACTGGATACCCCAACAAACTTTCCTTACAGATTATGTGTCCTACAAGTATGCCAAATGGTGTATAAAATATGCACTTCTTGATGTTCAAAGAGATACTCAACTATCTACACCGTTCAAACATTAAGCGCAGATTGTCACAATGATCCTTAACTAATCCATACACCATCCAATCATCTAAATAGATTTGTAAGAAGTTGTGAATAAATTTCTTGAATGCTTGAACAACTATGCGCGAAAATACAACAGCACATTTTTCAGGCCAAAAGGCATTACAATATAGGCAAAGCTACCCCATTTAGTAGTAAACGTAGTATTTTCTTGATCCTCTTAGGAAATCCTAACCTGATGATACCTAGAGAACCCATCTATAAATGAATAGATTTCATGCCCTACAACACCTTCTAGTATTTCCTCGGTGAATGGCATAGGAAATGGACCAGTTACACATGCAGCATTCAAATCCCTGTAGTCCACACATATCCTAATCTACCCATTCTTCTTTATAATGATCACCATTGGACTAAGCCATTCTGACTCATCAAGGGGCTTGATAATCCCAAACTTCAACATTTCATCAATCTCTTCTTTGACCTTTTTACCCAAGTTAGGGTTCATTATGTAAGGTCTCTTTCTAACTAGGTGTGCAACCTCTTTAAGATTTATCTTCATCTCCCCTAACGATTCATGCACACATTTAAGTTCATGGTACCCCCTAGGAAATTCTGTGCAATCCCTTAGTAACTCTATGATTTTTTCCGCTTCGTAGTCTCCACCAATAGTCTCTAATTATGGCTTCCTTACACTTAGTATCTATTCTAATATTCACCTACTTTTTCTTCATAGGTTCATGATAGGTGCGCATGGTCTTATCCACACTGTCTAATACCTCATGCCTCCCTGTTGAATGGCTTACATCCAAATTATCTACTTCTTCCTCATCCATTATGTAGACCATTTTGCCTTTTATTTCTCAAGGAAATCTCACTGAAGTAGTATGGCATCGGCATTTGTTTCTTCAACAAGACACACTCCTAATTTTCCTTCATTGGATAACTCTTGAAGGAGTTCTTCAGCCTTGGCACTATCTCCCATAGTTAAGTGTTTTATGACTTTCAATGCTTCTTCCACCGGAGGCTTTATAGAGAAGAAGTCAAATGTTTGGGCCATTCCTACAATTAAATCCTACCAATTTCTAGTCTCTCTATGGAGTTCTACATACACATACCAAGCATGCACGTAGCCTTGTGAAGTGGAATAAAACTTGTGCACCCATAGTGAAGGTGGTAAAGATTCCTTCATGTCTATCTAGAGTCTCTCACACTTCTTAACGTGGTGCTGAATAAGTTGATTACCGTGATAAGTATTTATTTGAGTAGGTGCATTACTCCTGAAGAACCTATTAGTAAGAGTAATCCTAATTTCATTCCATCTGACAAGATTATCCCTATGGGCCATTGACCAAAGGTGTGCTAATGTCACACCTAGTGTATATTCTAGAATATTCCTTCTTTCTAGTGGGTCTATCCACTGTTCTTCCATGGTGTGCAATAATACCATAGGATCTCCTTCTCTGGTGTAACAAGGTACCAAGTTGTTACCTATACTCCTAACATAATGTGGTTTACTACCTCTAGGAAATA
Organism: Taxus wallichiana var. yunnanensis; assembly: GCA_018340775.1. Lineage (NCBI taxonomy): Eukaryota > Viridiplantae > Streptophyta > Pinopsida > Cupressales > Taxaceae > Taxus > Taxus wallichiana. The sequence goes on from CM031234.1 coordinate 191,019,584, forward strand.
TGTTCTTTACTTTGCGCCCTACCAACTCATAAGTTCTATGATCCCAATTATCACAAGCAACATTTGTAGTATCGCTTATAGACTGTGCATCCTCCCACTAAATTAGTCCTTCTTTAGTTGGATCAAGTATCTTTGGATCTCGGATGGTGCATATATAAATCCTATTTAGATATTCTTCACTTAAGGGCTCAACATAGGGCACATAGTTTCCATCTATTAAAGGGATAATAACTCTTTCCTCTTTGTTTTCAAAACTGATATAGCCCTTATTGAACCAAAGATCAACATTATTTTCATAGCACCAAAGATGCCCCAATACAGTTGGGAAGCTATCTGACTCTTCAACGCTAAAACTTCAAATTCTCCACTAAAATTGGCTCCTTGTATGGTAATGGATGCATCTTTCAAAACTTTGATGGGAGTGGCCTTAGTCCGATTAGCCATGAATAATACATTAGAGGATGGCTGCAATGGGGTCTTCCCATTTGTACCCATGCATCCAAGGTAAGAACATTGACTTCCGTGCATGTATCAATTAGTATATTACTCAATAACCACCCATCCACAACAACATTCAGAGTGATTTCCTTGTTATAATCTAGGCTATGAGGGGGAAGATTCGCATGTAGGATTTTTCTTCTAGTCTTAGTACTTACACATGGAGTTTTTCCTTTTAACCAACTCCCTAACAGTGGAATAATATTTTCCTGGTGCAAAATTTTACACACTTCCCTCAAGTCATCTATATCAGTTTGGACCATCTCTGATGATTTATTTTGCTCCATATTTTGTGATTGATCTTTTAAGTACTATATCTCACCCTAAATATTCCTTAGAAATTCCATGGTTTCTTGATAAACCTTCTTCTGATAGGTAGGATCTGGGTACCATGCATGAAGAAATTCCTCTTTAGTGATGGTAGATTTCTACTACAATGCTTCCTGGCACATGCTACCTCAAAGCATGGGTCGTAATCTTCACTTGTAGTGCCTCGGATTCTGCCTCCAACTTAAGCATCCATTGATTTTCAACAGTGCATTGTATCCTAACCATCCATGCACCTTTTTTTCTTGTTTATTTTGCTTACTCAGATGCTCATACAATTTTGGGCACTCCTCGTAGATATGGTTCTTTCGTAAGAAAGAGCATGTAATATTCTGGGACATCTCGCACTTATAGTGGTTAGAAGATCTACATGTATAACATGTTCCATGAGGTAAATCACTTCTTCCTCCACCACAACCTCATCCTCTGAATCCACCACGGTATCCTCGACCTCTACCACGACCGCCTTCAAAATTTCCTTCATTTCGATCATAGCACACCTAATTGTGATCTCGGTCTTGATGCTCATTCTTTCCCTTAAAGTTATCGAAAACTCCTGTTTGTCGTACACCAATATCTATAGCATCATGTATATGTCCAATCAGCCAATAGTATTCCATGTCATGAGTCATGGACCTACAGATTTTATAGTAGCTTAAAACATTCTTCCTTATCATGCGTTGTAATAATGGGAAATGGCTAGCATCATGGTTTAAATGGCATATTTCATAGTCCATCAAAGAACAAGTGCACTATTCTGCAAGGAAAAATATCCTTTGTGTGACCTTCTACTTCACAATCTGTGCACCAAATCCATGTGCATGTCTCATGTGCTGAATTTGTTGATAGTTTCTCCAACTATTTTTCCATAGTTGTTATTTGTGCTTCTAAAAATGGGCTCACCCTAATATCTATGCTTCCAACTACCTTAGCGTGTAAGGATGCTTCAAGTGCTTCATGCAGATTAGTGTATGTCTTATGTGATAATGCCCTCCTAAAAGGGGTAATCAAGCCCCCAATGAACCATTGTGCATGTTGGATTACGTGTATGTCATAAGAAATATTTGATAACAACGTTTTAAACCATGCATCATACTCTCTAACACTTTTAGTAGTGCCTTTCTTAATATCCTTGAGCACACTTATACTCTTCTACTCAAACTTAGGGATATGAAACTCTTTAAGGAATGCATCCTTTAAAGTTGTATAATCTACGCAAGTCTGATTAGGGTCAAACTTTATGTACCAGCTATGTGTACACCCTTGTAACGTAGTAGAAAATTGGCTTTCCCTATGCTCAGAAGTCGTGATTCCTTTTGTGTGCCACAATATTTCACACATATTCACATGTTCAACAACATCTTCTATGCCCCTATACTATGGAAGACAAAGAGACATTTCCATTTAAATATTATGGGGTTGGTGTGGACCTTTCCCACCTAATCTAGAATCTCTTGTGTTTCCCCTACCTCCAAATCTGCCTAAACTAGAGCTACCTATGCCTCATGATCCCAAACATGTAGCTGGGGTTAGACAAGAAGATGTACTTTCCTATGTCCCAATAGTAGAACTCGAACAAGACCTTGATAGTCTACGAAGCTTTACTACCCCGAAATTAGTCCGAAAATTGGCATGCTTGTATTTTGTGCTGATGATACACCCAAAACGGTAATTCCATATAACACCGAAGTTGTTTGTGCTACCATTGTTATGCCTCTTATAAGACTCACTCCTACTCTCCCACTACTTGAACTAGCTTGTTGACTGCTTGGTATACTATATGTTGGAAAACCAAACTCAAGGGAAAGGTTGTCGGTGGATTTAGATGCGTTCCCACGCCTAGGTCATTTCTACTAGTGCACTACTACATGAAGCTAAGGAGGGTTCCCTATCATGTTTTCCCAAATGGGGGAGTTTATGAGGCTCAGGTTCCATGTCTTCTACATGAATTTTAACTCCTTCCCAAACTATCTTTCTCCACAACACCATATGTTCTGTAACCTCCCACTACTTCTCAATCTCCCTCTCGTGTGTCTCATTATACTTAAGCCGCCTTTCCTCTCTCTAACTTTCTACTTTGCTAGGTCTTCCATCCTTCACCAAACCTACTCCTCCCCTCACGCGTGTTGAGGTTTAGTTAGCCATTGGTTTACTCTCCGGATTCAAAGTTACCATCAGGAGCTTGATTTCCAATGGAATGCCTTGTAGGTAATTTCCCCTAGGATATCATAAAAACTTGAATTCACTACCTCTAGACATGAATAAGTGGAAATTGAGTACTCAAGATATAATTGTTTAAAACACCATGGAACCATGTATCCACAAACTCAAGTGTTGGGCCTCTAAAATATCAACTAAGTTTAAAAAGGGCACATAGGCATGCAAGGTTGAAAAAAGTGTGCAAGATAAGGTGCACAGGGATGGGTTTTTATATAACCCGAGATGCGCACTCACGGAGCAGAATCTAGGACTTAGCCATTTTTGACCTATCGGGTAGGATGCAAGAAAAATGTGACTGAATGGATAAGGTGCCAGCCTAGCAACAGGGTGGCTTGGAAGGAATATACTCTATGATAGAAGCTTCTAGAAGGACATCATGGCAAGGAGTGGTGAGCTCAAGCTTGGAGGAGCATGCGCCCATGGAGGACCACATTCAGACACTTGGCGCGACAGATCCGAGGTCTGTAGAAGAATGAGTTAGTAGTTCAAGAAGGATATATATACTAGTGCCTGTAGAAGTAAATAGAGAAGAAATGGATAAAGGGTAGAGCTCTGTAGAAATACTACAAGGACTCTGTTAGCTTGGGTAAATAATTATAGGAAAGGATGTATCAAGGGTTTGGGGGTTATAAATTTTCGTTTAAGGGCCTAGCTATATATATCCAGCTATAATGCATAATTGTGGTTTGCCCTTCTGTGACATTTTGTAATGGGCCTAATGAATGTAATGAGGTTACCAGTTTATGTGAATATGAAAATTAATGGTTCTGATGCATACATCCTTCTTCATATCTCTTTTTCATTTATGTTTATGAACTAAGTATGAATGCTTGTACAACTTCCTTTTTGATTTGGTGTAAGTTTTATAATGCATAAGCACTTTTCTCTTTGGAATGACTGCAAGGATCTAGAAGCCATTATGAGCTCAATGGTGCTTGTATGTCTTATTTCCTCTCAAATCTCTTAAACTCGGATCATAGATGATGTTTCCCACTAAAATCACATAAAGGAGAGACTCATCACCTGCGCGTGACTTAGGTGAGCCCAAGCACTCTGCTAGGTGATAGGGCGACGTGCATGTGGTTTCCTTGTTCTTTGATGGGTGTAAAAATGACTACATCACCTCTAAATCAAATCAACATCATAAAGGGCCTAAAATTATTCCTACATCCATACAAGTGTGCGATACCTCTAATTCCACTTAGATGCATAAGTAATCAACCACTCATACAATTCTACTAGAAAGATAGCGAAGAAGCTCTCATATAAACTATCATACATGTTCTGTTCCACCCATACGCATGTGTTAAACTCAGATCCAGTACTAAACCACTATGTGTATTCTTCTTCTAGATCATATATCCACTCTTCAACACTTGCTAAGGTCAACGAGTATGTCTTCATTGCCAACCATCCTGAAACAACTGAAAAAGAGGTCCCGACAATGGAACCAATGATGTAGCCTAGAATTCAATAATACAAGATCAATAAGACCCTAGGCACATTGGCACATCACTCAATCTAGACTGAGTGCTCACCCAAAGCACGTAAAAGTACCAGGTCCCTCTTTAGGGTTGCTTGATTCAGTATGTTAGCATGATGAAGACTTAATCATTCAGATCTATAACTAGTATGTCTTTCATATAATGCATAGTAAGATCTAGATCTAGAAAATAATAGACTTAACAGATACCCATAATGAAATCAAGCATGCAATATTGAACTATAAACATGATAACACCTTGATTCAGTCCATAACCTCCATTAGATTAAATGCAATAAGTACACAGAATCTTCATTACAAGAACAATAGTATACGCTCCTGCGCGTAATAGATTTAGCAGCATAATCTCACTATATCTCCATGTATGCACACATCTATCTATCAAATACACAGTTTACTACATACTTATAAGGTTAGGGACTTTCCTTCATCACTTATCTAATCCCAAAATAGGTCACATGCTATTATTAGCCATGTGTCATTACAAAAATAGCCACACATGTAAGTGCGCTAACAATAGACTACTTTGTTAGTTAACCGACAATAGCAGATCTATTTCTCGCCCATGTCTATGAAAAGTACTTTGTATTCGGTCCTCCAAAATATCCAATGCATGATGTGTAATTATCTAATCAGTTTGATTGGTCTGCATGCTATCTCCAAAAATAGATCCTTGTGAAAACAGATAAATCTCAAACTGTTTTGGTTCCTTGTGCACGATCCTTTCTTATACTTCCATGCCTTTGAATGCGCTCTATTCTCCCACATGAACCTTTGGTATTTTATTTACTAAGTACCGTGGTCTGAGTGATCATCATATATATACATATACATAGCTATCAAATAAGGGATTGAGAACTAGCATTATCTATTATCACCTAAGCTTTCATACAAAGGCACAAGATCATGTCAAAGCATCCATCTAGCATATTCACTCAAGGGACAATAGGTTTGAATCAATATGTGTACACAACATAGGAGGGGAAGTTTATACTATTCCATCGCACACATTCTATACATTTACTACATTATATATATATCCCTTTATCATTATGTAACTTGTACAAGGGCATACTAGGGCATCATTACACACTCTCACACATAACTACATGGAGTCTAAAATGTAGTGTAACACTCGGTACTAAGTTTGCTCTTCTCATGACCACCGAGGTCAGTATGAATCCACATTCTACATATTTTTATTATATTTGATTTGGTTTGTGGACATGTGTAGGTAGACTACTTTTTTTTAGGTTAGAGGTACATTCAGCAATCAAGGAGCAAAATCGAGTGACAAACAGAGACTAACGGTGAAGTTCCTCCCGTAAAGAAGAGACTAGACCTTGATCATTCACCAAACACTAGCACCTAGTTCGGAAACTAGCACTCGGTCGCTCTTATACTCTTGTGGGTGCTCCTATCTCGACACATTCCTAATTTTTAGATACTCTAGTGAGCATTGATGACACTCTTCTCAGGATGTCGTTTAACTATTCATCTTCCTAGATCACTTCCATATTTCTCAAGAATCGGCTAATTCTCTCTATCTCGCTCTCTTATTTAGGGTTTCATATTTATACATGTTTTTTTCTTACCTCTTTATTATAGATTAGCATTTTTATATCTATAGACACAAAAATCACGCACTTTGGTACATGTTTAGGTCCTAAATGCATACTATCATTTACAATATTTATAAGTAAGAAAACTAGTTATTAATGAATGTCTTTGGCCTCTTTTCTATATTTCTTGTTTTCTATTTGGTTTTACACACCCTATAGCCTAGTAAAAACTATACTTTCTTATATTTTATGAATTTGGACATCACCACCTAGGTGCCCTCATCCCTTCTAGGCATTGTTGACCTCTTTATACCTTACTTGCTCTTTTTGGGCCTATTTTATCTTTTGGGCATCTTTTTTTTTCTTATGGGTCAGCCTTCAAGTTGTCTATTAAAAATCTAACCAAGGGAATCATATAACTACATATCTATGTGATAAAAATAAAGTACCAAGCTCTAAGAATCTATTATCATCACCTAATCTTGCATCCAAAGGCATCTAAGAGCACTACAAGCATCCATCTAGTATCCATTCAAGGGACAAGGGACTACATTTTCTGCATGTACACAACATAGGAAGGGGAAGTTCATTCTATTCCATACACACATTTGCATATTTTAGAAAATCTAGCCCATTAACTAGTGCATTTTTCATAAGGTCATCTTAGGGCACCATTTTCTCACACTCACAAGAAATACATGGAGTCTGATATGTAGTCCATCGCTTGGTCATAAGTTCACTCTATCGTAACCATCGAGGTCAGTATGAATCCCCATATTACATATTTATTTTTTGGATTTGATGTAGTTTTATGGGTTTTATGGGTGAACATCTCTTTTTCATGTTATAGGTACATTCAATGATAAAGGTGTGACACACAGTGACCAACAACGAATGTCGGTGAGATTTTTGTTGCACAAGAAAAATCATATTTTGAGCTCCTACACAGATCACAGGCACCCAAAGAGCGATCACCAAAGACCTACGTTGTCCTTTCCTAATCTAAGATCCCATGTCCAAATTCATTTGTTAGTTACAAAATTTATCCTCGAGTGATTATGACGATCTTCCCTTCCCTGTCCATTAGTTTTCCCGGTCTCCTCCAATCATGGATCAAGTATTAATCAACTAAGTTATTATTTCCCCTCTTGCACTAAGGGTTTCATATATTTTTAGCTTATTATTTGTGTCATCTATACTTATCATTTGTAATTCATTATTTCTATCACTCACTCTATATTTAGGGTTTTACAAAAACCTTATTTTTGTTAAATCATTTGGCGAAAACAACGTTATCATACCAAACCTTGCTTCTAGGAATCTTTGTATTTTTTTCTATCATGGATAAACCTCAACCATTTACCAAATAATACCTTCATGAGCTAAATGGTCATCTTGCTAAACATCCACAAGATCTAGATTTTTCTTATTTTCTACTTGTGAGGATGTCACCAATCTAACTAAGCTTAATGTTCCTACATCCACTATCGCTTCTATGCCCATTGCTACTCAACCTCTTAAATCCACTATTCCACCTACTTCCAATGTTATTATTTCTATGCCTACTCCTGTTAATCATTTTACTCATCCCATCACTTCGACATGCAAAAATTCTCTTCTTAAGCCACTCAAGACCTAGCCTCTCTCTCTATCAGGATATCCAAGTTCAAATCTATCAACTTTAGAAAGCTACTTCTCATGCATCTCTATCTCTTGATTCCACGTTACTCCTTCACACTTATTTCACACTCGTCATTTCCATTTATGCACTTCCTCCAAACTTCATCACCCCTAAGCTTCCCACCTTCAATGGCCATGGTGACCCTCAAGATAATCTCAGATATTTTCATGTGGCATGTCTCGATTATGCAGATGATCATACTTTGCTAGAAAATACATTCCTTGAAGTCTCCAATATTATGATATGCATTGGTTTTATGATCTACTGTTAATTCGAGTAACATCATTTACGTCTTGATTCAATGTTTTCTTACATATTTTTCTATCAATATTGATTATAATATATCATATGCTCAACTTGAAAAAATTAAACAAGGATCCAATGAGAATCTAGCAGATCGTGTTACGATATAAGAAAAAATTAGCTAAGATGATCAATGTACTCATTGATTGAAAATTACGACACATTTTTGTCTAAGGTCTTTTATATCCATTGCAAGAGAGTGTCATATTTGAGACCTCTCCATCATTTTATCACCTATGCCATACTCTTAAGTTACATGAAAGAAACTTTTATCTATGGGAAAACTCAAGTATCATGATCATGCTTCATCATCTTCTATTCGATTCCAAATAAAATACATTCAAGTCATCCCTAAGCCCACCAAAGAAAAATATATTATTAAGGATGTTTCCACTCCCAAAAGCTTTAATGAAAACCTAGAAAGCTTAAATTTACCAAATTGACTTATGATCCACACCTCCTATTGCCACAACTTATCAAAAGCAATCTTATTACACTTCCACCACCACTTTGAATATTGATCCATATCACCCTAAAGGATGTAATTATGACAAAAATTATAGATGTGACTATCATCAATGTGTTGGGAATTTGAGTGATCAATGTTTCAAACTTAAAAATCTTATTTAAGATCTTATTGAAAACAATGCAATCGAGCTCCTTAACCCTTTGGCACCTAAGACAGCTTAATGAAAACCAAAATATCAAAATATTCAAAGATCCATTTCTTAAACAAGTTGTTGATTCTTATTCTAATCATAAATATTGTGATGTGCCTCCTCCTTCATTGGATCCTCTTGATTTTCTAATTGCTAATTCTTATGCATCTCCATCACTCATTGCATTCTTCAACCACAATTATCATGCTACATTTTATTCTAATACACTACACATCAATTCTTCTATCAGATCTCATACTATCAATAACACCATGATCAATCCATTGGCTCCTATTCATGGGTTTTCTATTGTACTTCTCTTTGGTATCAACTATCCACTCTCTCAAATATCATATCCAATTCCCAAATTTTACTGCTACATCGATTCTAGTTACATTGGGCATCTCAAAATTCTTATGTCATTCACTATGGTTCCTACAATCAAATTTTGTGACATGTTCTTAGGTATTCCTTTGCTCCACATTGCTTAAGCTATAATTTTTATGAACCACTTGTGTCTCAAATTCATTCACAATAAACAAGTTATCACTCTCAAAGGTGTTCCACCATCCACACCATTACCTTAGCCTCCTCTTGAGGATTTCCTTTTACTATCTAATACATCTAGGACCCCATGGCCTAAAACATCTAAGGAATACTCTACACCTAGCTCTCTTATTTGCACATGACCTACATGTTCTCATCGGTCCACTAGTCCATCTCATCGACCTAAGTCCCCTAATCGGAAGCCCCTTCACATAAGATCTCAAATTCATTCACAATAAACAAGTTGTCACTCTCAAAGGTTTTCCATCATCCATGCCATTACCTCAGCCTCCTCTTGATTATTTCCATTTACTATCTAATACATATAGGACCCCATGCCTAAAACATCTAAGTAATACTCTACACCTAGCTCTCCTATTTGCACAAGACCCGCATGTTCTCATCGATCCACTAGTCCATCTCATCAACCTAAGTCCCCTAATCGGGAATACCTTTACATAAGATCTCATCACCTCTTGGGTCTACTCCACATAGTTGTGCCTCACCTCTTAGGTCTACTCCATATAGGTGATAATCGCCTTCGTAGTCTCCTTCATACATACATCATCAGGTCCCATCCACCACCAATATTAGAGCATGGTCACACACCTTTATCTCCTCAAACATCGGTGGAGGACCCTTTCCCTTCACTTTCATTAGATAGCTTACTCATCATCACACACTTTGGGGGCATCATGCTTACTCCCCCTCACCTAGCATCATCATTTATCTAACATTTCCACTTTTACGCTTTGTTCTTAATACTTCCTATTTATAAGAAATCATATGAAACTTGAAATACATCTTGTATCTTCATTACCCTATGACACACTTTTGTGCTAAGTTTCACACTTGAATGTTAAGGGCATACTACATCCATGAACCTCACACACTACATGTATCACGATACATATTTCTAGCATTCTATTCACACAAAACATACTAACCTATGACATACTCTTGTTCCACGATTCATAATTGACTATTGAGGGTCTAAATCTGAAATGAACCTCACACCATTAACTCTTCATGCTTTTTGCTTCATGATATATCTTTCTTATATATATTTTTCAAATTATTTCCCGATGACGTGCTCTTGTTCTATGGTTATTTCTTGACTGCCGAGGGGTATTTTATAAATGAACCTCATCTCATACTCATACACATCCATTGGGGGGCACATTTCTCATATCACATTCATATTTCATACCATTCCATCTCACTCATACATAGCATACTTGCTTATCTTGGTTTTACTTATTCTTTCTTTCTCATACTTATAGGAACACTATGTTTTCCATGCTAGATGGATACTTAGTATGTCAATATATTTTCTATGTACAAGTACATGTTCACTTGGTCTTTAGTTGTAAATGAAAACTTCCTATAGATTGTTACACATAGGAATGATGCTTGAACTGTACCTCTTAATACTTCCACCAAGGATCCTAGGGGAATCTATATTTTCTAATATTAAATTTCATAGGTGTTATTGTTTTAGTATTCACTACTTCTATTTTCTATCACATTATGTTCCATTGATAAATACTTTTTTATCTTCCTAACATGTTAATGGGTGCTTCATGTGTAGCATTTACTTTCCAAGACTATATGCCACCATGGTTTTTTTATTCATATTATTTTCTATTTTTTTCCATTATATGCTATTGGTTGTGGACCATTCCCTTTATCTTATATGCACACTATATGCTTTTGACCGATTCGGCCTTTATTTTCTTGTAATATTGATGTCCCATGTTTGAAACCCACTTTTTGTTGCCTATCTTGTCTTCTTTCTTATTACAATTTATTTTATTGCATGTTTTTTATCTTTTTCTACTAACACATGTATCTAGCCACCTTGCTTGCATGTGACTTGGTTTTTACCATGCACATCCCCTCCCCCTGCTGGGAATCCACTTGAGATCAATTTAAGGTCCTTTCCTTTAGACATGCTTCTATCAGCATCACATGCACCCAAAATGAGGGGGATATACATTGGGTGAATCAGTCACCCCATAAAATAGCTCAGATCTATAATAAAAGTTTGTAAATTATATGAAAAATTTAGAAAGATATTCACGAAACAGACCAAAATTTGACTTGGGTCCTTAACACAACACAAACACCAGCACCTAGGCTATGACATGAGTGCATGGGCATCTGTGTCCTCTCTTAGGTACCTATGTCTTGGGGGCATATACAAAAATTTCTCAAATCAAGACAATCTACAATAGTTCATAGAGCATTTTTATAGGATCGGGCATTGGACTCAAAATATTGAATATAGTTAATCTCTATAATATCCTTCAATTGGGAGAGAAATTAATCAATCACGATAATAAGGAGCTTATTTGGTAGAAATAGGAACAAAATATGGACATACCATCTGCGGTGGGTCTTATTCGGAAGCATTCATGGAAGGATAATAACACTAGACCTCTCTCCCAAACACTCTTCTTCCATGGCATGAGATCACCCAAAAACTCATGTTTGGCATGAGATCTCCCAAAAATTTACTCTTGGTGTGAGATCTCCCAAAAAAATCACTCTTGGCATGATATCACCCAAAAAAACTCACTCTACATAGCATTTTCAGGACATTTTCTATCCTTTACACTTCTATAAATCAAGTGCACACTTTTCTTTTTACACATTTTCACATATTTTTAGATATTTATGCAAAAATCATATATACATATTTGAATACTTATTTTCTCTTCTTTTGCAAGTCCATCCTCAATACACAATAAGAAGTGGCCTGTATCAAGAAAAACAATAGGTACAACGCATATGCTTCACCCTTAGGATCACTTCATCTTTCTTAGTTTCTATGCTTCATTTTTTTCACTTCATGCTTTTACTTGTCTCTTCGATATGCTATCTCCATCACATTCTACATGGTTATCAAATACGCACCTCTTATCTACATTATGTTATCAATTATTCACTTAATAACATAAAGTGGGGAAAATTTAGACACATACTCACATACTCGGTACATTTCTAGGTCATAAAAGCATACTATCATTTACATGATTCCTAAGAAAGAAAACCAATAATTGATGACTTTATTTGGCCTCTTTTTGTATTTCTTGTTTTTATTTGGTCTTACATACCCTACGGCATAATTAAACTATACTTGCTTATATTTTATCACTTCATACTCTAGCACCCGCCCAGGGATGCCAACTCCCACGTGCCCTCATCACATTTAGGTGCCACCGACCTCTTTCTACCTTACTCACTCTTTTTGCACATCTTATTTTCTTATGGGTCATCCTTCCAATTATCAATTATGAAATTCAACCAAGGGAATCATATAAATATAGAGCTACGTGATCATGATAAAAGACCAAACTCTAAGCATATATTATCATCACCTAAGGTTGTATCTAAAAGATCCATCTAGAATCCATTTAAGGGATAAGGGACTTCCTTTTTGCATACATATCATAGGAAGGGAATTTCATTCTATTCCATACACATAGTTGCATCTTGTAGAAAATATAGCCCACTATCCAGTGCATCTTGTACAAGGGCATCCCAGGGTACCATTTTCACACATTCACAAGAACTACATGGAGTCCGAGATGTAAAGCAGCCCTCAGTCATAAGTTTACTTTGTTGGGTGACCATCGGGGTCGTTACGACTCCCCATATTGGATATTTCATTTTTGGATTTGATGCGGTTTTGTGGGTTTTTTCGGTGAAAAACTCTTTTGTAGTTACTGAAGTACATCCAACAATCAAGGCGCAACACATAGGTGACCGATAATGAATGCCGTTGACATTTGTGAGACACAAGAAAAATCATATTCTGAGCTCTTTCCTAGTCACGGGTGCTCCCTAGGAGTCACCAAAGTGCTGAGCACTCTTGCCATAATCCAAGCACCCATATACGACTTCATTTATCGGTTATATAATTTATCTCAAGTGATTATGATGGTATTCACTTCTTTTTCATCAATATTCCCGCCTTAGATCAAGCATTAATCAGATAAGTTATTATTTCCCCTCTTGCACTTAGTGTTTCATATCTTATTTATCTTATTATCTCTGTTTCATCTATACTTAGTAGTTGTACTTTATTGTTTCTATCGCTTGCTCTCTAATTAGGGTTTTACAAAATCTTGTTTTTGTTAAATCAATATTATACAATATAGTCGTTACTACGAAATTATATTTAATTTAAATTATATTAAATCAATACCATGAGTAGGGTAAAATTTACTCTATTTTTACCTTTGGTTAAGCTCCTAAATTTTCTGAGGTGTCTAAAACCCTTTGAGAAATTTCCACATTGTAAAAGACTTTTTACACACATCTAGGTATGCTAAGCAAATACCATCATGAATAAATCTAGTTACACTTCTATGCACATGAAACACACTTCAAAATCTTGTTGTCATGTTCATCTCGGCCGAGAATGAGGATGACACGGTTGAAATACTAGCCGATGAAATGTTTACATTAACCAAGAAAGGTAATTTCAAGTGTGAGTTTGGTTTTCATGACCAAAATTTTAAATTTTGTATGCTAGACATTTGACAAGACAACACAATGTTATGTCATTCCCACCTTAAGTAATTATTTTAGTCTATTTTAAAAAATCATTAATTATATACAACCTACCTTAGGGAACCATTATAATTTATATTTGATATTACACTCACTATATGTTACCTAGCATATGGCATTGTATTATGACACTTAAATGATTCATATACACTCACTTGGGGTATGACTCTACTACATGTGCTTACATTACATATAATCATGTGTGCATATGGGAAATTTCACACATTACGCACATACTTATGGAATGATATCTTTATATGTTTACATCATAGCTTTAATTTTCCTATCATACACATAGTGCACATAATCCCATTTTTTGGGATATGTGGTTCACATGTTTATTCCACACCTCAAAAGTGGGGATATATTCAAATTATTTATCTCTAGTTTCCACAATATGTTTTTAATTCTTTATGTCCAAATATAGAAAAAGATGTTACACATTATTTTTACTTCATCTTACAAACATAAATTTAGGATGATGCACAATGTACTCAAAGTATAGTTAGATGACTTAGTCTCATCATAAGTCATACTTAGGATATATTGATATACTTTTTTCCCATCATAATGAACAAGTTTAGATTTATATTAAACATAAGTTTTGAAAATTTATATCAGATATGAATTGTTACCAATTTAAACACAACTAGGTTTATTTATTTTTATCTCGTCTCTTCTAAGTTTTAGAAATTTATTGAATATAAATATATACCTATGATCATTGATTCACATACACATGTTTATATATGTATGTAAGATCATAAATTTATCGACACATGATTACAAATGTTACACAAGCGATCTTTCAAACCCTCTTGTTAGCGATAAAATTTTTTGATACAATAAATTGGTGGATTTCTGCCAATGCTCTAGGACTAAGTCCCTTTGCTTGAATGGGGCAGCTCCATTATTATGTGTGAACACAAATAAATATATTTTGTTTGGCCTAGAGGTTGGGGATCTAATAGGGTCGCTTCACTAAACCTATGGAAAATTCTTAAAATTTCTTACATGAGAGTAATTTTCTAAATATGTGGGAATAAGGGAGTAGTAAATTAGGAAGGGGGATTAATGTTGCAGGTAGAAAACTCAAATGCTTGTAAATATTATTCAAATCATATTGACACACATATTTAGAAAGAATAATGACCTTTTACTAACACCATGACAAGATTTATTCCCTCATCAAGAAAAGCATAAAAATCCTTTCTTCTTTATTGACATTCTCACAAAGTTGTACAATGAGAGGAATGGAAGAACATATGAGAAGGAGAATAGAGGAAAATAGCTATCTCTTTTTCTTATCACAAGTAGCTATCTAATTTTGAACATACAAAATTGAAAAACATTTCGAATGGGGAATTCATTACAATTTATAAAATTTAGAAAGAATCTTCACCTACCTTGACATGAATTTTCATTATTCCTTTACAACATGTGAATCTTCATATTCTGGGGAATAAAATTAAGTCCCTTTTTATTAATTAAGGGTGACTTATTACATTTTCAACTACAATCAAATTTAAATGAATAGGACAAAAGGGATAAGAAAAAATGAAAAGTGCAACCCCAATGAAGAAATAGAACATTAAGGAAGAGAGGGAAGGGGAGAGAAGAGAGAGAGAGAGAGAGAGAGAGAGAGAGAGAGAGAGAGAGAGAGAGAGAAGAAGAAGAAGAGAGATAACTAGTCTGGTGAAGATACCATCCTTGCTTATTATACTTCATTATCTGATGGATCTTTACCAAGAACAACTAGAAAAATATCCACTCCCTTTAACTCTTTACTATACTAATCCCTCGTAGGTGAAACTCTCTTAGCTTTAGGAGTGCGAGAAAAAAATCAATGACTCAAGCCAACCATCTGAGATAACATTGATGTTATTACTTTTATCAAACCAAGACTAATGTTTGTTTATAATGATTCATATCATAGCTATGATATCGATGAGAGACTCTAATGTATATTCATTAAAATAAAAGGGGTTCCTGGCTTCTTTTTTAACATATTCCTCAAATGGCCTCAACAATTCATCCATTGAAGTACTCTCAACAATGATAGGCATTCAAAGCTTCTAGATATTGGTGTTGACATCATCCTACATCTTAGAAGCACGTTCCTCATTCAAATCCAACTCATCTAGAGCATGATTCAACATCTCATACCAAGAGACAATATTCCTCACCCATACATGTGACAAATTATTAGATGGAAACTCAAACACCTTTCTTCCACCAACACCTGAGAATTAGATTTTCCCATTTCCACAACCAATGGGTACACCTGATCCCAATGTTTTTTAATTTATCAAACCAATCCTCGTAACTCGGAATTTATTGGTAGTCACGCACATGTATCGATATAATGAGATCATCTCTAGAAAAAACACTTTCCATTTCTCTATGATCTTGTTCACCCATTTTTGACCGGATTGTCCTGTATTATGAAACCATGTGTATTTCAAATGGAATTTGGATTAAAGCTACTAATGGGAGTAAATTATTCAATTGGAAGAGATGAAGAGGCATTCGGGTCCATGAAATGTTGCACATATGAGGTGAGTGTTCATACATGGTATTCCAACCGATAAATTTTCTCTTTGTACTCTTGATTCCTTGTGAGGAGTTAAGTGGAAGACTCCTAGAATAAATGTGCATCTCCCTCATGAGTTAGTGGTCCTAGGGAAAATTTTCTCATCTTGTAGTCAACTAGGGTCATTTATTTAATGGGATTGATCGTTGTTGTCCTAAATACTTCCACATCTTGATTTCTGAGGCACCACTAAATAATAGAGAAGTTATTTGAATGACATTTTTCTTCTTGCCCTTGATCAATGAGTATATAGCTAAGGAATCGGTATTGTCCTTGTTGAGCTATCCAGGGCCTCTTTTGTGATAATTTCTTGCATCTAAGGGAACATATCGTATGTCTCAGGATCAACAATGGACATGACTATTATTTACTTGCTCAAGGTGATATTTTACATCTTGTGCGGGAGGGACCTGTGTGCATAAAAAGGTGGGAAGCTCTAGGGTTGTTAAGGACCGGAAGGTGGAATGGAGTAGTATCCCTTAGTTCCATTTCTACTACATAATCATCTATTCTTATAACCTTCTTGTGTGATATTTTTGTAGTAAGGGCTTCGATTCCACTACCTTGCACTTTGAACTTTCTTCATAATAAAATCAGCTTGAAGTATTCTCCATGACCTTTGAAGAGGAATGATGGGATGCCTACCTTTGAAGAGTGGGGAAATTTCTTGATGTAATGAAGGAAGCCTTCTTCTTTCTAAACCATTCCTTTGATCTTTTGATGATGACCTCAGTCCACTCACTTATATATCCCGATTCATGGACACTCCATGTCACAAGTGGAAGAGATGAGTCCTTTACTTCTTGATATTATCGGTTGTATATATTTGTGACATCATTTTCAATGCCTTCTTAATACTAGTCAAACTTGATTTTTTTCATTTTCCCAATGGTCATCCTCATGTGGTCTTGTTCGTGACTTCCAAATCATCTATTTAGTTCACCCAATATTCTTCAATCATGGGAACATGATATCACTCATGAAGGTGGAAGGTATCTGGATCACTTTGGATATCAAAGTCTTCCCTTGGGATATATGAATAGAAACTTAGTGGGGTGAAGGAATATTTTAGGTGCGAAACATCACTAACACTTTTACAAGATATTATTACAAGGGAGA
Organism: Taxus wallichiana var. yunnanensis; assembly: GCA_018340775.1. Lineage (NCBI taxonomy): Eukaryota > Viridiplantae > Streptophyta > Pinopsida > Cupressales > Taxaceae > Taxus > Taxus wallichiana. The sequence continues at coordinate 191,037,177 of CM031234.1, forward strand.
TGGGGAAAGATATGTTCTTCCTTTTCTAGTTATTTATCTTACCTTGAACATGAGCAAGCTACCTATATAGCTCCAATAACATTATCATGCCGCTGAGATAATGTGGCACCCTTCATGGAGAAGGATCGAAACTAGATACTCAGATGTAGGAGAAATTTTAAAACTATATGAAATATGACCCTTACCTTTTGATTAAATAATTTTTTCGTGGGGAAAACCTTGAATGAGGATTTTCTTCCAACGATCGATGGAAAACATTGTTAATGCATTATTTTCCATTGTGAAATGATGATTACTCTCCTTAAAAATTAGTTGTGGGTATCTTTCAAATTTAGAAGCCTTCTGGGAGACATTATGAGAAATTTCCAACCCTATTAATGATCTTGAGCTCATAAGATCATATACCAAGTATGAAGTCATTAAAAACTTTTTGGAGACTAGTACTTGGAGAAATTGATGATGCAAGTTGTCGTTGATGATTTTCCCCAATCTATTCTCTATTTTTCTTCAATTATGGTGAGAATAAACAAGGCCATCCAATCCTAAAAATATTTTGTGGTTTCTTCTCCCATCACCCGAATGAGAAGGATGATCACATCTGAGTAGCCTTCATGAAATTCACTCCGTGAGAGAGACTTTAGCACACAAGAAGGATTTCTTCCTTTCTTTAACCACAAACCCAAGGTGATGCCCTGAAGGTAGGATTTTATTTTAGACCATTCACCTACTACAAAATCCTTTAAGATGATGGACATATTTTTCCAAGATGGAATTTTCATTGAGTGAGATATTTCCTTGGGATCAAGCACTATCAAGACCGATTTATAATCTACTCTAATGGTTAAGGTGTCTATCTCATAATGATGGGAGCATGCCAACACCAATTTTGTACTTTAAACTAAAAATGGATGACCACCTACTATGTATAACCTTCTCATGAAAACCTTATCCTCTTTCGGTTCTCTGGATCCGCCAAGCATCCGATCCTTGAGGCATTCTAGATCCATATGGGTCACATCATTATCACCCACACCTGAGTAATCACATGAGAGAGCCAAGACGGGCTCAAGACATGAAAACTTAAATTTATTATTGATGATGACACCCCTTTTACACCTAGAATGAGGGCTTATTATTTTTAAAAATTTGTCTTTTTCCCTCTCTTCTCTTCAGACAACCTTATTTGTTTCGTTGATTGTTTCTTGTGAACAATTCCTTGAAGAAATCTGACCTCCTTGAGATTTTACTATTTATATTAAGTTCTTATATAAAGACTTAATATTTTTAAAAATTTACCTTCCAAACCTCATATTGTAATGAAACCAACTTCATGGGGATAGGTTTCTTCTCTTGATCTCGATTACAAATTTTTAGCTCAATCTAGTCACTAAACAATGGAAAATAAAAAATACAAAACTAAGACAAGAAGTCGGGTTTTTTTTCCATTTAAAAATCTAGGGAATGCATGTTTTTACAATCAAATGTGTCTTTAAGGAACTTGGTAATGAATAATACTTGTAAAAACTACACCTCGATCTATCACACTTTGGTTTGTGAGATATGAAAGTTTCACTTTCTCGTGCATGAGTCACCCAAGCAATAAAATGCACATGAAGCCTTTAAAAAATTACAAATTTTATAGAAATATCTCCAATACAATCATGAAAACATAGATGGGGGAATGGAGAAAGAACCGTGGAGGAGAAAAAAATTGGAAAATAAAATCCAGAGTTCTGAGTAGATTTTGAACAAATGTAGGAAATTCCCAAAAATTCACTCTCCCCAGTATTTATGCTTTAGTGGGGGAAAATTTTATATCCCCCTTATTCCCTTTTGAAAAGGGATGAAATGGACACATAAATGCACCCTATCCCTTTGAGGACAAATGGTAAAAATGCATTTGTGGAGGGGTGAGAGGGAGGAGCTTATTTTTAGCACTTGGGGTTGAGTTTCACTCATGTGAGGAATCATGTGGGAGAAAGGTGGGGAAACACTTTTTTATCCCCTTTCCCCCTTGCAAAAGTGAATAAAAGGACATAAAAATGTTCCCTAACCTCATGGTGACAAGTGGAAGACATGTTGTGCATGAGGTGGGGGATAGAAAATTTCCAAAAGGTGCTTACAGAGGCTTCACAAGGTCATATGATGGGTCCATGAGCTCAAAGGGGGGAGGGTCAAATTTTTAAGTCCCCTTGTCCAATTGGAAAGGAATGAGAGCAACACAAAATTTATCCTCATCCTCATGTTGACACGTGATACTAGACAATTTGACTAAGGAAAGAAGTTGCACTTTGGGAAGGACCTTGAAAACAACGTTGTTAGGGATCCCAGAGGATGTTTTTGGAAATTCTTTCTATGAATTTTATTGAAAAACTATTTTTTTGAATAATGGTGTTGGTACCCAAATCTACACCACCTTGACATCCAAGCAAAGCATTCACGAACTGAAGTGGATACTCAGAGGAATTCAGATCAAGATATGGTCATTTTGTAGTTGGGGATATATTTGACAAACTCTTTGGGACTTGACTTTGGAAAAGATTGGGCTGCACTCACAAAAGGGGATGACCTTCCCTACTACTTTAAGTTTTGCCTTTAAACAAGGTGAGAGGACCCGTATTTTGACCTGTAATTGTGAGAATATTGGATGAAATTGTAGTTTCTAAATGTTATCTTTAAAATATGAAAGGTAATCCTAGAAAGACATGGTCAATATAAACACTATTTAACTCTCACAAGTTGTCACTCTAAATAATGCATATGTCTTTCAAAATAGGACTTTAGGTCACTCTAGACAATATAGATCTTAGCTTGCTTCTGCATATTTATGAAAGGGAGGGTAGAAATGGTAAAATCCCTTAGAAAATGGTTATAAGTAGGGAAAACATGGATAATTCAAAAGGATTTAACAATTGTGAGTTATAATTTGTGTGTATGAGTGGGAGATTAAAGCAGGATAAAGTTGATTATACAATTTCTCAAGAAAACCTTACAAATGTTTGGTAATTGCCTCAAGGCAAGAAAAATACATCACACAACTAATGGCAGCCCTTTAACCAGAAGGTATGCACTCATGGAAGCCCAAGAGTACAAGATTTCACACAACCTTTGAGAATTTAAACACAAAAGCTCATGCTAAATTTTCAACAAAACATTAACAGATCCTGTTCAACTACGCTCAAGATGCACTCAAAATTACTAAAATCTTCTCAAATGAACGACAACAACATGAATTTAAAATTGTTTATCATACTATAGAAAGAAATATCTATTTGTAGTGTAATTGTAGTTACCAAAATGCCACAAATCTAGAAAAGATCTAGTGTAATTGAAAAATACTATCAACCTAAGATTGCAACAGGGACAAACAAGTAGTTGATTCAAATTATTTCTACCTAAAGAACAAAGAGAACATTTCTCTAGAGATAACACAGAATTAATTTCAAGAAATTCAAATTTCTCAGCAAGGGGCCATAAAGCCTATGGCCTCAATGATTTCCAATGACTATACACTTGTAATCATCTTGGCATGAGAAGATTTGGACCAAATAAAACAACTTACTTGGTTTCTCAGTTTGATTCAGGTGTCTTAAGAAAGGTACAATCAGTTTTTCTCTGTTTTCTCTAAAAGCTTAGAAAAATTTAACCCCCTCCATATGAGAACATTCCTCTCATATGTATACAAATCACTTTCTCTCGCCTTTTCTTTCCCCCAAAAAAGTGAATATTTTTAGAGAATATTCTTCCTTTGGCACACATGATCTGATCTACTTATTATTCCTTTTGAAAATGTTTCTCTTTTATGTTATCAGGTGGAGGAATTACAAATGATTTACAATTTTCATTCTCTTAGAATGATTGGGATGCCATGTCACCCTTTTGATATTATTTGTTTAATCATTTCTCTATTAAATTTTTGAGTGTCCCCAAAATCAGTTGATTTGATGCTAATCATTCCCTCCTTTTGGGAATCTGCCTCAAGACACGTACACTCATTAACATATCTTTTTGAACTAATTGTTTCCACATGGATCAAGTCACATCATGCCAATCACTCTCTTTTTGAATGATATCAGTCTCTTTCAAGTTCATTTCCTTTGTGCAAGTATCACAGATAATCTTCTGAGTCATTTCACCATGAATTTTCTTTGTTTAACTTGTCAGCCTCGTATTTCCTATAAATTCACATTTTTTCCACTACAAAATCATATATTTTATTATGATTGCAAGAGGCTTGGTGAGATTTTATCTATAATATGGTGGGAACACCATTAGCATATAGCTTGAAAGATATATCTTCATAAGATTTATACTCAATTTTTGATCTATCAGACCCTGATGAAGCATTCATGAGAATGTTATTTAGGATTTTTATCATGAAGACTACCTTTGGGCCATTGACATGTTAGGATATTTGATTTGCATTGATAAGAAGGCTGATCAGGATCAATCCTATGTTTTCTTCCTTTCAAATGATGTATTTTCATCTCTTTAGGTTAGAGCACCAAAAAACTCCTGAAGTGTTGAAATAGTTTTGTCTCAAGAGCAGGCCTATTGTGCAAGGTGCATCTAACAACACATGCCCTTTCATCTATGATGAGGGATTCACTGTAAGGATATCCCCTTATAATATTATGCACTTGATGAATGGATTTCATTAGGTACCGTGCCTACTCTCTTTCGTAAAATGAATGAATTAGAGCAATGTGTTTCAATTCTGGAAAAGAAACCAATAGAAACTATGTCTTCATAGCCTCATGGGACATCACCAAACTTTGTGAAGAAATGTAGGGGTGAGTCTAGTTCCAAACCTCCTGCTCCATATACTCCATAACCAGTTGTAATTAAACTTCCAACTTTTACACGGACTACCAATCCATCCTCCACTTTCAAAGCAACATGGAAGAAGGCCTTTCCTAAAGGTGGTCTAGACATTACTAAATGGGTTTCCTCCTATGAGAGGAGATCACAATTGATTAGTTTTTTGGATGGTCTTATGGTAAGCATTGATGAGATTATGTATTTGGGTATGTCTCGTACTTTAGTCGGGGACATTGTGTTTGTTCAAATGGTAGTTAGAACAAAGGAATTTGTTCCTAGAAATAATAAGCTTGTGAAGAAAACTTCTTTTTTAGAGAGGATTTTAACTCAGTAGATGATTAGGTATTTTCACTTGATTTCTAACAGATGTAATATCAAGAATATATATGAAATTTTCCATGTGTCACCCACTATAGAAGCCCTATGTTTATTTTTTGATCAATGCAGAAAACTCAAAAGTGTTGCATTAATACACATGCTTCATAATAGATTTATAATTATATCAAAGCAATATAAAAGTCTATTGTATTGTATCAAGTTACATACATGCTTGAAATTAACATTTCAAAGTATTGTTTAATCAACATAAAACAAGAGTATCAATAATGAAAAGATGAGAAGTGTTAGGAAAGACAAGCCTAAGCTTGTTCACTGGTCAATCATAGTTACATCTTCATCTTTGTCATCTTCTTCCTCAGTTGGTTTTCTTTCTCTGTAAGCATCATATATTTTTGAAACATTTGTATTATCTCTTCTTCATCAAGTCCTAAGTGATATTTTTATATCAAGTTATGCTTATTTAGTATATCACTACACTTGGACATTCTTAGCTTATACTCCCTCAACCTCTTAGTCAACTTGGCAATCTTGTTCTCTACAAGAATGAGTCTTTTGATAACATCATGAGAACAAGGTTCCTCTTTGATGTTCTTGTCAAAGGATTGAGTTAAGGTGTCAAATTCCCAATTCCTAAAAGTGACTTTATGTTTATCAAACACCATCTGTTCCAGTAGGCTATCTATGTTCTCAATAGTCTTTTCTACCCATTCCTTCTCAATTACCAACTTTTCTTTAACTTGATTTACAATTTCCATCCTGATTCAGCCAAATATTCCATCACATATTGAGTTCCCTTTTCTTCAGGTGGCACTATTCCCTCCTTTTCTAGCAAATCCTCATCAAGTTGGTTTATTACTTCAATTTTAGGAAAGATCCCCTCCCAAGAAAATAATTCATTTTCACACTACTCAATAATTTCATTAATGTCATTGAGTATTTTGGTAAATTATGCATACCCATTTGTTTCCTTTTCAATGACCTTCCTACCTTTTTGAGACAAGTCCTCTACCCATTTATCTATTGCTTCAACCTTCTTACTATCCTTTTCTATTTTATCCAACATTTTAGGTGTAATAATAGTAGAAACTTCTTGATCTCCTTCTACAAGCCCTACCAATTTTTGCAAGCATGAAGTCAATGTTTTTACCTTAACTTTCAGCTGATTTTTAGATATTTTATCTTCTTAGAAATTTTGTAGAAAGCCTTCAATTGTCATTGTAACTTCCTACTTCAATGATTCCCTAGTATGCCTTCCCAATTGGATGTGTTGGATATCATAGTCACTTTCTGTAATATCATACTTTGACTTTCCCTGGTGAGGAGTTTCCACTTCCAAAGTCCTAAACCCATGCTGGTCTACACACGTCTTAATAAGAATCCTTGCTTTCTTTAAATATTGTTTAGGATTTGGGAAATAAATTTTGGTGATACTTAAAAATTCCTTTTGAGTAGATTCCTTCTCTCCCTATTGAAGAATCCCTCCTAACCATCTAGTCATAGGGAATTCCCCTTCTTTTCTTTCTATGGAGTCTCATAATATAATACCAATTATTTTGATGTTCCTTCCACCTTTACCACTTGTTTTTCACTTTCTAGTGTTAGAAATCCTAACTCCTTTGTCTTGTTTCGAGTTTGTGGTTGATTAGTATGTTCTTGCTTTTCCATTCATTTCACTACTTTTCTTCTTGACCTTTATTATCTATAGAAACCACAGGTTCACTTAATACTTATTTTTGACCTTCAACAGGAGTATCCACTGTACTTGTATCTACATTATTTGTTGAAATAGTTATCACATTTGCAATCTCTTTTGGAATATCTTTTTCCAAACTTGGGGCTTTAATTGGATCCTTATCTTTTGAAATATCTTCATTCCCTGTAAGTGGTTGTTTGGTGGATGAATATTCTTGGGACTGTTCTTCTACCACCTCATGCTTCATAGGTTGAGCCTCAGGGTGTGATTCTTGATTCTTACTTGTACTTTCTTTAAGAGGAATCTCAATAGGTTTTCTTATTTCTTTTGACACCTCAGCTACATCTTCTTTCATGATATTTGTCTCTTGAGAGACCTCACATTCCTTGACCACTTTTGAATATTTTGGTGGTTGGGTTTTAGTACAAAAAACACCTATCACAAATGTTTCATTCAAACTTGTTTGAACTATCTTTTCAACATTCATGAGAGGATATGCCTTCACTCTGAGTATTTTGGGGTTGAGCCCCCACACTTGCACTTGATTCCTGATGAAGATCTTAAACATGCACTTCTTTTTCAGGAAACTTACATCCTCAGTTGTATGAGTTTCAATGTTTACATCAACCATTTCAAGTTTAGGCATTTCTTTAAGTAATTCAACTATCTCATCAACTATTTTTGATTGCTTTCTAGGTTGCTCAATCATTGGTTCATTTTTCACTTTCTCCTTCCCAACATCAACTAATTGACTAGACATATGAGCACTACCAGTTATTCCTGGAGAATTTTTAATAGGGGATGAAACTATAGTTACACTGGGTAATATTACATTTGGATTATAATGCATACTCTCATGAGTCTAGGATGGAAGCTCTTGATGAGCTAATGAAGTCAATTACCCTCTTTTGAGATTCTATCAGAGTAGGGGATCAATCACCTCAAGCTCTCTATGTTTGTGCTTCTTCGATACATGACCAATTTCCTTCATTGAAAAACCAATATCCCTCACCAAAGGTTGTACTAGTTTTACTTTCTTCTTAGCTCTCTCAAAGTTCCTAAGATCTGGTGCCTCTCTTTCCTTGGTACTCTGTGATCTGGATTGTGGATCAACACTTGCTAAGGCTCCCCTCATCATCTTTCTAGTGCTAGATGGTCTTGATAACACTTCTGAAGGAATTTTTGTGTAGTCAAGCCTTTTCCCTTTGCTTGGATTGGAACTGATTTAGTGATGGGGGCATCTTCACATAGCCTTAAAAATTATCCCTTCATCCTTTTAAATCAAATCATACTTTAAGGTTATGATGTTACTGGTTGGTTGATGTCCATTCATCAATAATATTTATGGTAGGCTTATTACTAGGTAACTGAGGAGCTTTTCCATTTAAGGGATCCATTTTATCTACTCCATCTTTCAGTGGGGGAAGATCCCCCCAAAATGTTCACATCTCGAAACTCCTTTAATACCTTAGTATTTTGTAAAGATAGGTCCAAGCCCTTTACAGTCAACCAAGTCAATGTTCTCCTTAATACATTAGAAATCCTCATATGAGGGTTATCTAATTTTGTTTCTTTCCAATCTATTGAGCTAATTGTTTTTTATTCAATATTTTGATCATGGTAATATTGTCCCACCACATCCTTGTCATCTATAATTCCTTGTGGGACTACAAAAATCTTGAAATCAATAATCTGACCTAAGGTCATTCTAGAAAAGTCTCTCAACCTAACTTCTTCTTCATCTATACAATTCATCCAAGTAATCCTCAAAGTGAGGCTCATGTTCTCCAGTACTAACAACCCATCGAATATCATAATTAAGTCTTGGAGTGAACTTTTCCATTTCAAATCTCTCCATTTATTCTTCCATCAGTTTGGATTTTATTATGCTTTAGCAAGAATATATGTTAATCTAGAGAGGGAATTTGATATTAGTTTTGTGATTTTTTGTAATCTTTTTGTGCACAAGAGTCAATTGTCTTGACAATTCCACCAAGGCCCACTTATCATCCACATATCTAGGTAGTTTGTAAGGTTTTCCCTCAAATCCACTCACCCTAAAATATGTAAAGAATTTATATTGTATAAAAATGTAACCATATTCCAGAATTGTACCCTAGCAGTAGAAGATAATCTATATTGTTCCCACTTCTGGTTTGAAAATACATGTCACAGGATCAATGAAAGCATCATTTACCAACTTGAAATTCCCTTTCCATCTATCCAACCTCAATTGTGGGTACACATCATACACTCTATGATCTTCAAAACTTTCTTGAAATGGGAGACCTGGAAATGATTTAAAGCAGGCAATATTGTAGATAAGTTAGGACATCATATAGAATTTAATGGAAACTGGATTACCTGTGCTAATCTTCATAGCCATTGTCATAAGTTGAGCATGAATGGATGTTGATATGAATATCACAAAAAATCCTTTTCCTCCAAGATAACCATTATAAAAGGGAACATCCATTCTTGAAAATCATTGGCTCCTTTAGACCCTGCCATTCTATTTAGCAACACAATAAGGTCCTCAACTTCCTCAAAAACATGGGTTTGGTTAATTTCTTGGGGATTATTTTGACAGATGGTTTTTTGTCCTTTAACCACTTATAATTTAGCATTATAGCATATTCTTCATGGCTCACATCATAGTCACTTTGTTTTGATTGTTTGTAGTAATTATCGGTTGATCAAATTTGGGTAACCCTAGAATTTCCCTAAAATATCCTAGTGTTAAGTTTATCACCCTATCTCCACTTCCATCTAATACTTCTTTCTTTTCAGGGTTATAATTCTCAACACATAACCAATGCGAGCTTAGGGGAGTGTATGGATGGTGGGAAGGCAACCGCTAGGGAAATTTTACTAGCATCAATGACTATCATCCACCTACTTTTATTTGGATTACTCACCTCCTCCTCCAAAATCATCTAAATCAGCATTTAATAATTTTGTGTCCATGACCTTATCTAAATCACTAGAAATGTTGGAACCTACATGAAATCCTAACTGTAGTTGCTTCATTTTCTATACCCTAATTTCACCCTTTAATTTCTTGAAAATTATAAGTCAAACAATGAAAATACGAATGCAGTATAGGTCTTACCCATTTTTCATGCAAATGTTGTGTAATTATCCCTTGCTTCTTTGATTCTAAATTCTCTAGCTCAATATCGACACCTCTCAGTTGATTTTTCTTTACTCCTTTGTGAATTCTAGTAGCTATGGCACCCAGATATTCATATGCAATGGTAAATACTCAAAGTGTTTGAATGATTCAAATAAATTTTCTTTGATTCGTGCAAAAATTCATTAATGACGGAAGTGATAAATGCGTTATATATTAGTTGTCTATCCTGATTTTTCTATTTGAATGTGGACCATCCACGTGGATCAATTTGATGCTTTGCGGGCTCATGGAGTATTTTTGAAAATTTGCATTGACTTTCAAATGAGTGCAAATTTGACCCAAAACCCCACATATCAACTTTTGTTGAGAGGTTGGCATGTGTCTTAATCTTAAGAGTGACAGGGTCACGGGACTTATTTGCATTTTTTCTATTCTCTTGACTAAGTGCAAAACTACAAAATTGACCCAAGCACTCACCTGCTAACTTTTCCTAGAAAAATGACATGTGTCCTCCATTGGGTTTTAGGGGCATATTCACATTTTGCACTATAGGATGCCTTTGGTGCAAAAATGAACCGATGATCCACTTCCTCCACACCATATTTAGACACATATTCCTTTCAGGATGCGGAACCTTATTTGCACTTTACACTTGTAACTTGAATATTCCCTATAATATTCCATCAAGTTTTGGAGCTAAGCTTGCACTTTGCAATTATTATTAATTTTACAAACATAACATGTCATCGTGCCACCAATTATATTATGCCATGTATCCTTGGGCATCGGAGAACTAAGTGCAATTTGCACTAGATATTACAAAGACTACACAGATGAATTTTTGAGGATAATCATGATATTTTGGAAATGTTTTCACAGTGCTTCATAGAGATGAAATGGTAATTACATTACTCAACCGAAAAATAGGATTCACATCAAATTCACAACTCAAACATGATATTTTGTTTGTATTCAACATGATTGCATCTTTCAAGCATATGTGTTTTATCATTAACACACCAGATCAAGAAATTTTCAAAATCATGCTTAGGATAAAAGAGTGAGATCAAATTGAGAACTAGCAAATGTAATGGGTCTCAAGCTTTTATTTATCCTAAAACCTCCTCAATAATGGCCTTCTTTCTCGTGGATTGCCGCTTTTACATGCGAAGATTGAATTGTAGAAAGAAATGCCTGGTCTTATGAAAAATATGAAAATACCACCATTTAGGGAACTAAATCATATTTCACATTAATATATTTTTTGACGTCCAACTCATTTTGGAGCTCCCAAAATCATCTTCTCGAAGCTTAGGTTCTTTTTGCAATGCAAGCTCCTTCACCCTCAAAACCCACTTTTGTTGAAGTTTCTCCTAAACCTCCAAATATTTCCTAAATCTTCCTAAACCAATTTTAAAATTTTATTGGATCATTAGTACCACTCCCTGATAAATTTAGGTCTTCAAATATTCTCTCGAATAATATGCACCCGCCTTAGAAAGACTAAAAATAGCCATTCCTAAGCTTGCTGAAAGATATGCCTTGAAAGACATTATCTCAAAAGAATATTGTGAACTTGTTTTCATCTTTTAAATACATGGGAAAGGTTAAGACCACATAAATGAGCACTAAAAGTATGGATATATGATCAACACAAGGGATGAGATGATCTGGAAGGGTGTCCTGGGAAGGTTTACAATAAAAATTTCAACACTAGGGTAAATTTTTCATGTTTTCAAGTTGAATTTTTCCCTTGCAAAAACACATGACAACAACTGGCTCTCACTTGGGGACTCATTTTGGATCAAACAAAGTGAGGACAAGATGAGAATGAACTCCAAAATCTTAGTTTACAATTTGGACTAGTTCCTTATCCATTGGGCTTTATAGAGTCATTATAAGCAATAGATAGACTGAAAGGAGCATACACACACACGACAAAAGGGAAGAACAAAAGACACAAAATGGAAAGAAAACCCATGAAGGGAAATGGAAACACACACCTAAATAACATATGGTACAATATGGGGGACAACCTATTTTCATCGCTTGTACAATTTTAAGTATTTCCCACTAAGTTGAAATTCCAAATGTGTACCATCTAGATGCGATAGATAGAAAGCATTCTCTCCACAAGTTTCTCTAATTTCGAATAGACCGAGCCAAAAGAGTCAAATTTACCATGGATTTTTTTAGGTTCTCTTTATTTGTACCATAGCAAGATAAGGTCTCCAACTTTTAAATCCATGGCTTTTGCTTTCTTGTTGAATAGATTCTTCACATTTAGTTGATGTTATTTTATGCTATCCTCCACCTTGAACCTATATTCTTTGAGCTTATCAAGGAAAAGAATTATTTTTTTAATGGAATCATAATACTAACCATATTCTACTACCTAAAGCAATTGAAATTTTCACATCTCAATGGTGATTGGAATCTTTCCTTAATCCCATAGATCAATTGGAATGGTGACATATTGATTTCATTCTCGGGAGTTATCATATCCACCCACAATGCAATCGTAGAGATTCTTGTGTCGGTTCCTTTGATTCTCATCAACCACCATGGATTAGGATCACAATATTTTTTTCCTTGATCGGGCTCGACCATCCCCTTGGGAGTAATAGCCTAATGTATGTGACAATGATATTCCATAACCATAACAAAATTATGTCAACTCCTGAGGGAAAATTATGTTGCATTATTAATCACATTATTCTAGGGGATGTCAAAATGGATAATAATGTTCCTCTTGATGAAATTGCACATTGTTTCATAATTGATCTACTTCACTAGGATTACCTCTACCCACTTCATGAAGTATTTATTTTTGTGATCACATGAGTATGTCCTACACTGGAATGAGGATTTAAAACTCGATGAAATCAAGGCCCCATTTTTGAAAGGGTTCTTTTATCACCACTATCCAAAGAGGAATCACATTAAGTTATGGTCTCCGACAATTTTTGGCATGCCTCACACTTAGAGACCAATTCTTGAGCATGTAAAAATAATTTAGGCTAATAATACCTACCATGAAGAATTTTCTCGAGTGATCACCACTGTGGAAAATTTCCCACTACATGCCTGATCATGATATGATTTTAGCAACTTCTATTTTTTCTCTTTTTCTATGCACCTCAGGAAGCATCCGTCAAGTCCCCTTTTGTACATCACATGATTCCAATGGACATACTTGGTTGAATTAATCTTGAGGGTTCTTCTTTCTTTGAAGTTAAGGTGATCAATACACTCACCATAAGTCGAAAGTAGGAAATTTCAGCACCACACTCACTTATTGTATTTACGAAAAGGACTTGAGTCAAGTCCTTATTTATATACTCATGACAAGAATTTGTCTCATCATTTTCTATCAAAATCGCTTCATCTTCTTCAATCAATCAACAAATTTCATTTCCTCTTACCATATTTGAAGTTCTAATATCCAGGTCATATTCTTTAATTTTAGCCACTCGATTTCCCCTCTTAGTTCCTCAATCTTGTTGGGTAAGGATTGAATTAATTTCAGATCCCAAGACCATCACCATAGTGTGGGAGTTGAGAATGTAGAACCTGAAGTTATTTATATCTTTGACTATGGCATAGGCATGCTTCTCTAGTTGGTTGTACCTCAACTTGTGGTTCTTCAAGGGAAAGCTCATGAAAGCAATAGTGGCCTTGAGGCCTTCTTCATTTTTTCGGACTAAGATGGCAGATTTTGTGTGCTTTGAAGCATAGAAATACAAGATGAAGTCTTTATCAAAATTAGGGCACACCAAGGTGGGATCCTTTTCTATTTATTCCTTAATTTCCTCAAACTCCATTTGTACTTCATTGTTCCATTTGAATCTTGTTTGGGGTTTCATCATGATTGTGATATGCTTGGTTAATTTGGCCATTTTTGGGACAAAGCACTGGAGAAATTTGAATTTACAGAAGAAGGAATGGAATCCCTTCTTTATTTTTGGAAAGGACAATTCTTGGATTGATTTTATCCTTTTCGAATCAATCTTAGCTCCCTTATTTCTCTTAATGTGTCCAAGGAGTTTCCCTTTAGTGGCACTTAAGATGAAATTCTTGGGATTTAGAGATATTTTTTGTTATCGACATCTAATGAACACTTGTTCAATGTGCTTTATGTGATATCCTCACTTATTTGAGAATATTGTGAGGTCATCCAGATAAATTCCTATGCAGTACTTGAGGTCCTTGAATGCCAGGTCCATTTCTCTTTAGAAGGTCTCTCCCATTGATCAAACCAAAAGGAATTATGTTATACACAAAATTACCCCAAGGTGTTGTGAAGGATATTTTAGAAATGTCTTCTTATGCCACCTCAATCTATTTATATCCGGAGAATCCATCAAGCAATCGAGCATCTCTAACCCTGTAACCACTTTTAGGATGTGATCCATGATCGGAAACATATAGTTATCTTCTAATGAATCCCGATGCATGTTGCGAAAGTATACATAGATTATTATTTCTACATTCTTCTTCCATATTGGGAGAATGTTTTCTACCCATGTAGAGTAGTGGATAGGTAAAATTATCTTGGAACTAACCATTTTTAGTACTTCCTCCTTGATGGTATTTGTATATTTTGGATTATATGGTCATTGTTTTTTCCTAAAATTCCTAGCATCAAGCTTCAATGAGAATTGAGTGTTGCATCTTCTTGGGATGGAATGATTTGAGTTCATCATAGGAATATTACAAGACATCTAAATACTTTCTTAATAACAAGAAGAACCTTCTCTTTTCTTCGGGTGAGAAACACTTTCCAATGTTCACCATCTTGGGATGCTTTGTGTACATAGTGATGACTCTTTTACTCTCTCCTTTATGAACCTATCATGTTTGTCAAATAAGTCCTCCAAAGACACAAGACCATTTGGGATCTTATTTCCTTTCAATCTGATAGCACCTTCTGATTCAATTACATATATTCCTTCTTTGTCTTCTACCACTACTAACTCCTGATTTGGATTGTCACTTACTTCATAGAAGAGTCTACTAAAGTTGTATATTTTCTCTAAGAAAGAGAGTTGAATTTCATCGTTGAATACTTGTCAATTATTTTCGTTGTCTTGAACACTTGGTCTTAACACCATTTTGATAGTCACTTTTTCCTTATTGAAGGATGAGTGTGGAGTCACCGAAAATATGAGACAATAAGAGATTTATATTTTTCATTTTACTCACATGGAATAGATTGAATGGAGAAAGCATAAATATTTGATGCAGTCCCAAAATAAATTCCTATAGTGTTTGAGTCTTACATTCCTTAACTAATATTGATTTCTCACATGTTTGAAAATCACTTCAACGTCGCCATGGAATTTGATTTTCTTTATTCCCATGGATTCGAAACATCCATTCTAATGAGAATATCCACATACTCTATAGTATTTTTGGTGTTCTCAATTTGTAACTTGTATGCAAATGGAAAGAACTTACGAGATAGAGGTTAGGACAATTCCGACTCTATAACCTATACTTGAAATGGCTTCCATCAAACTACATGGTCCATAGTTTATCTTCTTCATATTTCATGAGGAGAGGTAAATTATCATCTCTTTTAAAGGTAAGGAAGTAGTTACCCAAACCATTGTATTGAAACAAGATGTTAGCTTTTGGGTCCTTATACTTTTGAACCGTACTTCATTTTCCACATTAGCATCAACGTCTTCATTTCACCCTTTACTTGGAATGGTGATGGAATGTCATTCCATTTATATTTTTCCATCCAAGTCTCTCCAGAATCTCCTCTTCAATAACATACCAAAATGTGTTAGGATATCTCACCACCTAGATAGTGACCAAAACTTTCTTGTCTTGGAAATCCGCCAAGGTCACTTGAGCATGTTTCATTCTTCCCACCAGCAAAACTTTTTTAGACTCTATGGAGTAGTAAGAACCAGTTACTTGTGTCAAGGTAAGTCCCAGGGAATTGGAAACTTTGATGGGAATTATATTATCTGAGGTACCTAATTTTATAATGCAATTATTTAATTGGTGACCTTTAATCAAGATGGATAGATAGGAGGGTTCCACCTTATTGGTTTTAGATGTGCTCAGTGCAAGCATGTTTTTTGTAGGAGGTGTGGGTGGTGTTGGTAGTAGAAACTTAGAATTGGGATTTGTAATGTTGGGATTTGAGCTACCACCCTTTATATAATTAACGAGACTTTCAAATTGCTTCGTGTGTTTACAAAAACCATACTTGTAAATCTAAACTTTTGATTTATTCACATGTTCAATGATATAGAATAGAGATTAGGTGGGTGAACTTGATTTTCTTGGGATATTTGAAGTTTGAAAATGTGGAGGAGATGATACCTTGGAAGCTTCGCACTTTTAGTGGATGGAGTAGCGAGGTTGGGAAGGAATCGATGATTTTGATTGGGCATTAAGTGATTTTACAGATTAGCTTTGGTTAAAGGATTATCTTTGGTTAAAGGATTAGCTTTAGGTACATGGTTAGAGCTTGATAGCACGTGTCAAGATCCTCTATTGAATATCTTGTTACTGGGACTACCACCTGAGGATCATCCTATGTTTTCTTCTTTGGAGTAGTTGAGACTAGGAGCGGGTAAATACTACATACAAGAAGCTTGATGCCTCTTCTTCATCATCCTTATTGTATCCTTGAGAGTATTTAAGGAAACCAATCTTAAAATAATCTTCACCTTATTTTATCTTGAGAAAATTTCCATATTTATTTTCTTCTTTTGGATCTTCCACTTATTCTTCTTCCTCTTTTGCATCATAGGTTACATTAATTGGTGGTATCTCAAGGGAAAGTATGTGGGGAGGTGGAGAAATAATTTTCCTATTTGGGATATTTTTATTTTTTGGAAAATTTCTCATGGTACTTTGTGTGAGTTATTTCTTGATTTTAATTACATCATTCACTAATTTCTAGACTAGGGGGTCTATAGAGATGGAGCAAGAACTTTAACCCTTCTTTTTTCCATTTGGATTCTTCACCTTTCTGGATAGAATCAAATCATTTTGACTCAATGGCATAGTCTTGAGCTTCCTTAGATTTATAGGTAGGGACATTCTGAGAATGAATCCAACCTTAGGTAGCTCATAATTTATAAATAATCTCTTCATATTATCATCGATGGCATAGCTTCAAGAGGTATCCTTTTGACCAACCTATTGTATCGAGCTACAAATTCCATCATATTTTTATTGGATTCCTTTTTCATTTGTAAAATTTATACTATGATGTCCTATAATCCTTCATTGGATTTGAATCTATCCTTGAAATAGGTTTTGATATTGTCCCAAAGATGTGATAGATCTAACCGGTACTAAGAAGAATCATTCTACTACTTTGTCTTGTAGGGATTCCACAAACAATTAGATTGACACATCTTCTTGATATAATCCTAACACACCATAGTCGGTGATGAATGGTGCCACATGTTATTCTAGGAGTTTTGAACCATCCCCTCTGAATTTGGGAAACAATTTCCTCAAACCTCATGGCAGTTCATAAATAGGTTGAGGGAGGGAAAGTGGACCCATGTTCCTTCCCCATGGCATAATTGGTCTGGGTATCTATTCATCACCAAGTATTGCTTCTACTTTGTCTTTATCCTCCACTCTCACCATTTCTCTCACTTTTACTCCTTTTACTTTTACTTATGTTTCTGCTTTTGTTTATACTTCATAAAAGTATTTAAATTCTTTTGAGGTTTGGAAACTCTATTTCAAATGGGTTGACACCGCTTGGACTACCAATAAGAGACTTTTTGGGATGAAGGGAGTGTCATGAATTTGTGACTAGTTCTTTCCACCTTTGGAGCTCTTTAAAGAGGGGGTCAATATTTCCTCCCTATTTTTGGTACACGTGTATATATAATCATCCTCTCCTTTTTGAGCTTGGGATTGTCTCATTCTTTCCTTTACGTGTTGCACTTCAGAATTTAACACCCTTGTAGCTATGAAGAAGTGTGTAAATATTTCCCCGTATTATTAGATGGCTTCCCTCAAGTTGGATATGGTATCTTCTTAGATATGAAACAACATCTCATGCCTCTAGATAGGAAGGTTACCAGAATAACCATTGGTGAGACATAAGGTTCGGTAACTTTTCAAATTATAATTTTTAAAAAATTTTGGGATATTTGAATTTGTTTGTATTTTTGTTATTCATATTTTGGGTGCAAAATATGCCATATCTGTCCCACGGTGGGTTCCAAAAACTATTGAAGAGAAAATATGTCAATAGGAAAAATTAGGGAATTTCCCCAAATGCTTTAGGACCACAACCCTCTGCTTGAATGGGGCAGCTCCATTGTTTGTTCAGGAGGTCAAGGATCCAATAGGGACACTCCATTAAACTCGACAAAATTTTTTTGCAATTTCTTACAAGGGAGTAATTTGCTAAATATGTGGGAAAAATGGAGTGGGAAATTAGGAAGGCGGGATTAATATTGCAGGTAGAAACTCATATGCCTGCAAATATTAATCAAATCATATCAACACACATATTTAGATAGAATAAAAACCTTGTTACTAACACCAAGACAAGATGGAATTATGAACACAAATTCTCACTTACTCTGATGGGTGTCTTTATTCCCTTAATTTAATCAACTCTTGGTTGATGTCATATTCAACTAGGGGTTTATCTCAAGCTATATGCAACAAGAAGAATCTTAGTGGTCTAGTAATTGATTATAGGTATTTATTATTTTTATTTTCGGGGTTTTAAAGTGTCTTCAAGAATTTCCTAGCTAAGCCTTATTAAAGCTAAACTATAAGAAAGTTACTGAAATAAACACTCGTTTCTGAAATAAATAAATCTTTCGAACTAAATGATCTGCTAACAATAAACAAACCCTTTGCAAAATGAAACAAATTACTGAAACAAACACTCTTTGTAGAATGAAACAAATTGCTACAAATAAACACACGCTGCGCAAGTAAACACACTTTCTTAGAAATAAACACACGTTCAAATTTTTTTGAAAATTATTGCAAGGAAATAAGATTCTAATCTACAACACCTGTAGGGATGACTATGTAACAAATTTCAACTAAAGAATCAAAAGCACTTACAAAATTAATACTTAATGATTTACATGAATTGCTTAAAAATATAAATACCAATAAAATAAATAATCCTACTTCTTGGAGGAGTGGGCCCTTGCTCCACCTTGAATCAGGAGTTGAAAAGTATGATTCTCTCAAAATGAAATGGCTATCTTATTATTGAAATATTATGTCTTACAAAACTTCATTGTATATCTATATCATATATATCATCTCTATATCTAATCTATCTTCAGGTATTTATATATATTTCATCATCTAAAGATGTATTTACAATCATAAGAGCTCAATACTTGTCCATCCAAAAATAGTTCTCAAAGTAGATGTGGAATTTAGAAACCTTGTTGGACATACAGTTGTTTGATCCCACATAAGTATTTCTGGAGTATAAATATTCAGCAATTTTTTGATCTGTTTCTGATTGGAGGGCCCATTAATTACTCTATCACAAGATTTTGTCAAAATAAATAGATTCCCATTGATTCTGGAACTTTAGAGAAGTTCTGGAACTAAAGGGAAACATTCTAGAACTAATCACAAAGTTCCGAAACTAAGCACAAAGCGTTCCAGAACTAATTATGAAGGTTCCAGAACTAAGTGATAGATTTCCTTAGTTGAGTGATGGAGTTCCAGAACTAAGCTTGAAGGTTCCAGAGTTAAGCCACATTGAAGCCAATGTTCTCAAAAAGGTGTTGGTTGCTTCATACTTTGCTTATTTGACCGAATGTGACCTGTTTTATTCCAAAGACTAAATTTCCACACACTTTGTTAGGAATTAAAGATTTTTATATGTTAGAACTAAATAAAAAAATATATGGAAAATTACATCCTAACTTATACTAGATCAAACAAATCCACAAAATGCAGTCAAAATTGATTAAAAGTAGAGTAAAATAAGATCATTTATTGCATAATGATGAGGCATATTTTGGCCTTATCATATTCCCTCATCAATAAAAGCATAAAAATCCTTTCTTATTTATTGAAATTCTCACAAAGTTTTACAATGAGATGAATGGAAGAACATATGAGATGGAGAATACACGAAAATAGTTATCTCTTTTTCTTATCAAAAATAGTTATCTACTCTTGAACATACGAATTGATGACCCTTTAGAATGGGGAAGTCATTACAATTTATAGACTTTAGAAATACTCTTCACCTATTCCTGAAGTGGGCTTCCTCCTTGAGCTTCTTTTTATTTTTACTTCACTATCCATCTTAGGTGAACCGTCACTTTATCGGAGACAGATATTATTTCTTCTCGGTATTGTTGCAGAGGAAAGAGTTTCTTTTGAAGACATGGTAGGTTTTGTAGATTTGATCATCCTTTCATATCTCCTCCTCTTTGGAACTTTAACCCCACTTATTTCCTTCTTTTTCTCTACAAGGGGATCAATATCCAAATTAATTTTAGGAGAGAAAGGGGTTGGTATTCCCTTTTGATAATATCAAGGTTTTGTCTGAACTTGTTAAGGAATTTTTCCCATGATTCTTCTCCATTTTTATTTTAGAGAAAATGGTGCTTGACATACCAAATGGACTAATCCATGGTGTCTAATTTTCCCAAATCCCCAAGAATACCTCTGAGCCATTGTCTAGATGGATTCAAAGAGGAAACCAGGAAGGTTTACTATATACTCTTGTTTTGCAGCCCCATACCTAAGATATATCATCATCTTAAGGAAATCCCTTCCCACGGTACCATATTGACCATCGCAAGATAGGTACTTAACTACCCAAAATGCTACTCTATCAAAGGGTTTGGGAAAGATAGTTCTTATGACCACCTTGATGATTTTCTTAGTATTATAAATATATTGGGGTTCAGATTCACCCTCTTGTCTTAAGGTTTTCACTAGTTCTTGTAGGGTCCCCTTTATAGGATTTTAAAAATGTACAATTGGTACCCCAGATACATTGCTCTTTATATTTACAGTAAAGGGAATTACAATTCTTTTAACCTTAGTTATGGATTGCTCTAAATTTACAACAAATTCCCTTACTAATTTTTCATTGTACTATGAGAATTTATTTAGAAACTCCAACCAACCTCGCTTTTTCAAGAATGGTTTCTACTTCTCCATTTGCAAGAAGTTGTGTATCATCTTCTGATTTGACTTATTCTTGATACCCATGGCAAAGAGGACAATTAAAATTATTTCTTCTTTCAAATACTTACTTTGTCGTGGGGATAGCAGGTGGAACTACTTGATTTGGCTACGGAACTATTGGATTTGGGTCAGAACTACCGGGTTTAGCTTGTGGAATTCAAATATGATTATACAATTTCTTCCTTAAATTTTTCTACAATCGCTTCTCAATTTCATTTATTCCGCCCAAATGATAGCTCATTATTAATACACCGCCACTTTTACTTGTTTAGTCGACATCACCCTCATGATTACTTACTTTTAATCATAATGTACAATAAATGACTCATCATACCACCTATTTAAATCAAGTCTAATCAAACATGTGAACTTTTAATTTAACCTTTAATAAGATCAATACATAATTACCATCCTTGCTGATGCAATCCTCCGCCTTGATGACTCATCATTCCTAAAAAAGTGAAAAAGAAAAACGGTTAGAAAGCATAGTTAGAATTCCAAAAAGTTCCTTTTATTTGAATTAATCATTTATTGAGGAGACCAACCACCATTTTTGGTTTTCAATTTGTCTTTGAGAGAAAAAAAAATTGGGAAGAGAACACCATTTACTTGGTTTTCATTCCCTCCCTTTCTATTTTTAATTTTTTTAATTTTTTATTTTTTTGGGAATAGAACACCATTTACTAGTTTTCATTCCCTTCCCTTTATTTTGGATCCTTGCATTTGATTACTTGATTATTTTGAAAGAACTGGGTTCTTCCATATGATTAAATTTCTTGTCAATCTTCAAGAATTCATCCTTAGTAAGAGGCTTCCTATAAAGTTTTAGCCTATTTCCATTGAACAAAAGTTTCCTTCTTCTACCATCAATAGGAAGTAGCCTAATAGAAACATTGTCACATATATTCTCAATTTGATAAGGTCCTAACCACCTGGTTCTCAAATTGCCTTTGAATTGTTGGTACTTGGAATCAAATAATAATGCCCAATTTCCTACCTTTGATTTCCTTTCCTTGATATGTGTATCATGACATTTCTTCCTTTGGTCTTGGATTATCTTTTTCTCATTGAAGTGCTTCCAATATCAGCTCATCCAATTCATTGAGTTTTAGAATTCTTTCCTTTTGTGTACATCCAATTCAATACCCAATTTATCTACTACCATCAATGTTTGTAGTTCAAATTCAATGGGTAAA
Organism: Taxus wallichiana var. yunnanensis; assembly: GCA_018340775.1. Lineage (NCBI taxonomy): Eukaryota > Viridiplantae > Streptophyta > Pinopsida > Cupressales > Taxaceae > Taxus > Taxus wallichiana. The sequence goes on from CM031234.1 coordinate 191,059,552, forward strand.
AAGGGTTTTTTTCCCATCAACTAACTCATATGGTGAGAACCTTCTTGTAGTCTTTCAAGTTGTGTTATAAGACTAGACATCCTCAGGTAACCTCTTCACCCAATCTCTTCTACCTGCTTCATTTTTTTGTGAGAATGTTTTCCAATTCTTTGTTTATCACTTCTTCTTGCCCATTTGATTGTGGGTGATAGGGAGATGACTTCCTATGATTGATCTGATAGTGCATTGTGAAGGTCTGGAACATATTGGACATGAACTATGGACCTTGGTCTAAAACTATACTTCTTGGTACACCAAACTTCATCATAATTTTGTGCCAAAGGAAATCAGAAACTGTAGCAACTATAGTATTATAAATATATTGGGGTTCAGATTCACCCTCTTGTCTTAAGGTTTCCACTAGTTCTTTTAGGGTCCCCTTTACAGGATTTGGAACATGTACAATTGGTACCCCAGATACATTTCTCATTGTATTTATAGTAAAGGGAATTACAATGATTTTAACCTTAGTTATGGATTGCTCTAAATTTACAAAAATTCCCTTACCAATTTGTCATTGTACTTTGATAATTTCTTTAGAAACTCTAGCCAACCTGCTTGTTCAAAAATGGTTGCTACTTCTCCATCTACAAGAAGTTGTGTATCATCTTCTGGCTCTGACTTATTCTTGATACCCATGGCAAAGAGGATGATTCAAATTCTTTCTTCTTTCAAATCCTTAATTTTTTGTTCAATAGCAAAGGAACTACTAGCTTTGGCTGTGTAACTATTGGATTTGGATACGTAAACCATCTGGGTTTAGTCATGCGAAATTCAAATATGATTTTACAATTTATTCCTTAAATTTTTCTTAAGCAATCTTCTCAATTTCATTTATTCTTCCCAAATGATAGCTCATTATTAAAACACCGCCACTTTTACTTGTTCATCCGACATCACCCTCATGATTACTTTCTTTTAATCATAATGTACAATAAATGACTCATCATACCGCCTACTTAAATCAAGTATAATCACACATGCGAACTTTTAATTTAACCTTTAATAAGATCAAGACATAATTACCATCCTTGCTAATGCAATCCCTCCGCCTTGATGACTCATCAAACCTAAAAAAAAAAGTGAAAAAGAAAAACGGTTAGAAAACATAGTTGGAATTCCAAAGAAGTTCTTTTTATTTGAATTAGTCATTTATTTAGGAGACCAACCACCATTTTTGGGTTTCAATTGGTCTTTGAGAGAAAAAAAAGGGAAGAGAACGCCATTTACTTGGTTTTCATTTCCTCCCTTTTTATTTTTAATTTTTTTCATTTTTTATTATTTTGGGAAGAGAACACCATTTAATGGTTTTCATTCCCTTCCATTTATTTTGGATCCTTGCATTTGATTACTTGATTATTTTGGAAGAACTGGGTTCTTCCATATAATCAAATTTATTGTCTGCTTCAAGAATTCATCCTTAGTAGGAGGCTTCCTATAAATTTTTAGCCTATGTCCATTGACCAAAAGTTTCCTTCTTATACCATCAATGGGAAGTAGCCTAATAGAAACATTGTCACATATATTCTCAATTTGATAAGGTCCTAACCACCTGGTTCTCAACTTGCCTTTGAATTGTTGGTACTTGGAATCAAACAATAATGCCCAATCTCCTACCTTCAATTTCCTTTCCTTGATATGTGTGTCATGACATTTCTTCCTTTGGTCTTAGATTATATATATTTTTAAAGTGCTTCCAATCATCTCATCTAATTCATTGAGTTGTATTATTCTTTCCTTTGGTGCTACATCCAATTCAATACCCAATTTAGCTACTGTCATCAATGTTTGTAGTTCAAATTCAATGGATAAAAAGGGTTTTTTTCCCATCGACTAACTCATATGGTGAGAACCTTGTTGTAGTCTTCCAAGTTGTGTTATAAGATTAGACATTCTCGGTAATCTCTTCACCCAATCTCTTCTACCTACTTCAACTATTTTTGTGAGAATGTTTTCCAATTCTCTATTTGTCACTTCTAATTGCCCATTTGATTGTGGATGATAGGGAGATGACTTCCTATGATTGATCTGATAGTACATTGTGAAGGCCTGGATCATATTGGACATGAACTATGGACCTTGGTCTCAAACTATACTTCTTGGTGCACCAAAATTTCATCATAATTTTGTGCAAAGGAAATTAGCAACCACATCTTCATTAGTCATTTGTTAAATCCTAAACCTCTCCCCACTTTGTCACATGATCAAGTACATATAACAATGTGCTCTTTTCCTTGTGAAGGAGGACTAAAAGGGCCAAAAAAATCCATCCCCCACCTTTCAAATGGTTTGATCACTACTTGATGTTGTAGAGGAATTTCACTAGTGAAAGTTAGTTGTCCTATCCTTTAACAGGATCACATTACTTGATGTATTTCTTCACATATTTATACAGAGATTTCCAATAATAGTCAATGCAAGTATTTTTGGGTTCTTATTTTCACTAAAAATGTCCTCCACTTGGTTCATCATGACATGCTCTAGTATGTCAAATATTTCATCTTCTCTCACACACCGTAAAAACCAAATTAGGACCACATTTAAATAACATTTCATTTAACCATTTAAATTGTGCAATTGGTTTTGATTAATCTTTTCATTTGTTTCTTAGTAAAATAAGGGGAAAACTTCCTGTTGCTAGATAATTTTCCATATCGAGCAAACCATGGTGTATCAACTAAAATATCAAATAATTCTTCATCTAGAAAATTATCCTTAATTGGATCTTGCTCCCCTGTAGTGGTTAATATTGACAAGAAATCAGCTACCACATTAGATTTTCCTAGATTATCCACAATGGTAATATAAAATTCTTGTAAAATTAATAACCATCTAATTATCCTACCTCCAACCACTAGTTTGTTCATTAAGTATCTAATTGTTGAGTGATCTATATGTATAAATATTTTGTAACCTGTAATATAATATTTGAACTTATTAATTGCATAAATCATAGCAAGAAATTATTTTTCAGTGGTGGTGTAATTTCTTTTAGTGGGAGTAAGATTTTTACTAAGGTTCTAAGTAACATACATTTTCCCTTCTTCATCTTTCTATCCCAAAATTGCACCAATTGAGTTATTTGAGGCATTTGTTTGGATGTGAAAAGGTTTCTCCCAATTAGGTCCTCTTAATATTGGGGCAATGATTAATTTTTCTTTAATCTCTTCAAAAGCATGTTGACACTTTTCATCCCAATGAAATTCACAATCCTTTGTAAGTAAACAAAACATGAGGGCAGAAATTTTACTAAAATCTTTGATAAAACACCTATAGTATCTAGCATGTCCTAAGAATGACTTGATATTCATGGGGTTTGAGGAACAGGTAAGCCTTAAATAATCTTGATTTTGTTTTAGTCAACTTGAATTCCTCTTTTTGAAATTTGGTGTCCTAGTATGATTCCCTCATCAACCATCATCAATAATTTCTCATGACTAAGAGACAAATGGTGTTGCTCACATCTTGTTAATATTTTTTCCAAATGTTTCAAGGCATCATTAAATGTTTCTCCATGCACAATAAAATCATCCATGTATACTTCCACACAATCATTGGTTAGATCTATAAAAATTGCTAGTACAACCCTTTAAAAGGTTGCTAGAGAATTACCTAGTCCAAATGGAAATACCCTATAGGAAAAGGCACCCCATGGACACGTAAAGGTAGTATTGTCCTAATCCTCAACATCCACCCTTATTTGATTATATCCACTAAAACCATCTAGGAAGGAAAAATATTATTTACCTGAAAGGTTGTCTAAAACTTGATCTTCGAATGGTAAGGGAATATAATATCTAAGTGTAGATTTTTTCAATTCCCTATAATCAACAAAAATTCTCAATTTTCCATTTTTATTAGGCACAATCACAAGAGGAGACACCCACTGACTATCTGAGATAGGGTATATAAATCCTATTTGCAATAGCTTTTCAATTTCCTACTTGACTATGTCCCTCAAGGATGGTTGATCCTTCTCTGAGGTTGCCTAACTTGTTTTACATTTTTAGTATAAATGTGATGGGTAAAAATACTTGGATGGATTCCTTTCATGTCTTTATAGTTCAAATAAAAAGCTCTAGTATGACCTTTTAAAACATCAAACAATTTAGCTTCTTGATCATTTTCCAACCAGTTGTTAATGTTCAAAATTTTACCTAGTTGAATCTCAATTTGTTTAGTTCCAGTGTGTGATGAAGTGATTTGTTAAAAAGGTTCCATTAGGGTGTTTAGTGGACATGAATTTTGTAACAACATATGATATGCAATAATGTCTCTAAAGTTCCCTTAAGAAATAATATTGGACAAAGGACAGTAGGTAGAGTTATGATACTTATCTTGTTGTTGGTCAAACTCTTCATTATTGCTGCTTTCCAAACATTCCTCACTATTCCCTAATATCTTTGATACTGAAGCTACTAATTTTGTAGCTATCTCTACCCCTCCCCAAGAGAAATCTCATTCCTTCGTAGCTAAATTATTTACACCTACCTGGAATTGTTTTGGTTCCAGAGATAAGTATGCATGTTCTAGAACTAAGTCCGATGATTCCTAACTAAGTCCGACAATTTCGAACTAAGTCTAAGATTCCGAATATCCCTTTTTGTTCCAAAGACAATTGGTGATCATTCAATGGATAATTAATCATATTCTCCACCTCTCGTACATTATCCTGTAATGTTATCATAGCCAAAGAAGACAAATTTTTTTATTAGTATCAAGATCATCAACCCATAATTGTTCTTGATTATCAATAAAAGGTCGTGCAAAAGGATATAAGGAAATTTTCTTAGAATTCTTACCATTTGAGATAGTCATATCACCTCATCTATAATTAATTAAGGTAAGAATCAGTAGCTAACCATCATCGTCTACCCAAAATAATGGGATAACCAAGTGTTTTACCTTTTGGTCGTAATATAAGGAAGTCCACTGGATACTCCCATGACTCCACCATAACTACCACATCTTCAATGATCCCTTCTAGTTTTGTTATTGATTGATCTACCATTTGCAATATGGTGCTAGTAGGTTGTATACCTGTTAATGGTAATTTTTTCAAAGTGTCCATTGTCATCACATTTATAGATGCTCCCAAATCAACCAAAACATTATGTATATGTTTATTTCCTATAGAGATAGAAATAACAGGGCTTCCAGGATCCCCATATTTGGGAAGTAAGAGTTTTCCTACCAATAAATCAGCAAGTTTCTCATCTACCTTAATATTCCTAGGGTATTGCTTCTTCCTTCCAGGTCTTTTCAAACATAAAATTTTGATTAATTTGTTTAATTCAGGAATGTCCTTGATTTCTTGCAACAATGGTATTTCAATATTTAGTTTCCTTAATTCCTTCACTAATTCATATTCCTTGGTCTTAATAACTTCCTTAAATCTTTCTAGAAATGGATTTTCAGTAGAGTTGTTATCTGGCTCCTTCTCTTTTTCTTTTTCATCCCCTTAGGAATAACTGAACTAGGGGTTTCAGTTTCTTCTGTCATCTCAGTAATTATAATAGGTGGACTATTAATTATTTTTCCAGATCTTGTTTGAATATACTTATAGTCCATGGCATTAAGATCAACTGGTTTTTCTTACTCTTCCATAAAAAAGGATTGTTTGTTTATTTTGTATTAGCCACTTGGTTGTGTTGGTATTTTTGTTTGAACCAAATTTTCAGTTTTAACCTTGTGCCGGAGAGCCCATTATGTTATTTTGATGCTAGTTGGGATATGTTCTTCCTTAAGCATAGTTATTAGAGTTCCACCTAAGTCATGACCAAGTATAAGGGTTACTCCAACCAAACCATGGTTGTTGGTGTCCCTGAGCATACCAAGCTTGTCTTGCCCAATATTGGGGATTCCATGTTCGTTGAGGGGTCCAAGGTGGTTGGCCATAATTTTTGGTACTTTTTGAGATTCCCATGGCATCATCCAAGGATTAGGAACAAATCTTGGTATGAACTACCCTTGACTAGGTTGTTTCTGGATAAATTTTACTTCTTCTGTAGTGGATGAAGTGTTGGTTTGTTTAAGTTGATTTTTTATGAATGGAAGAAGAGAACAAAAATTATCTCCATGTTCCCTAGATTCACAAATAAGACACAATTCTTTTTATCTAAACGAAAAACAGGAGGGGAATCGCGTGCCTCATATATTGGAATCTCTGGAGAAAGAGATGAAGAAGATTTAAAAGGACCTGTAGCGTATGGAAAAGTAGAAAGGAAAAAGAAAAATTGATGAAGATAATGACATTGGGAAGGATCATATTGTTGATATTTATAAGAAGTTGAACTCACTAGACAGTAGACTAGAGGAGAGATAAAGATAGACATGATCACAACATGGCTATCTTCAAAGCCATAAGTGACTTTTTAGAGCAGCAAGTTCAAAGCATTACCATGCTTAGTGGGATCCCTGGAACTATTTGGGGGAATGATAAAGAGAGGAGCTAGACCATCTCACAGTTGAATGCTTCAGACCCAACACACATCACCACATTGGTGTTGTTCACCTTGCTGCAAATGATCTAGTCCAGAATTGAAAGAGTGTCCAAGAAGTAAACTCACTTCAGCAAAGCAAGGAGTCATTTTAGATGCTAATATTTTTTTTGGTCTTTTTGTTGTGACTTTGTTGCTTTTTGATGTTCTGTTGCATTTTATGTTCTTTTTTTTTCTTGTTTGTAACTATATCTTGGTTACTGATGGACATAGTGTTCTATCTAGATTTTGATCCTTTTTGTAGCATCTTTATAGTTATATTTGGTTGTTGATCCCTTTTTATAACAGGGTATAGTCCCTTTAAAACTATTTACCAATAATAAAAAGGACAATCTCTTATTTCATGTTTCTTTTTGTATCTAGGATATTACATAGCTAATGGTTCAACATAGCATTTTATTTGGCTTACAATTCATCCATGGTGGAAGTTAATTGAACTAGGATGTGTATTTTAAATTTTTGTAGTTCATCCATAAGTTTGTTTATGTCTTGATTTGCAGTTTTCATTGTTTTTCCTTTCCTAGGTCCACCCCTTGTTCTTGAATAACTTCTACAAAGGTCTTTAATATCATTCATTCTTAATTGATTGATGTTTCCACCTTCCATTAAGTTAAGGGATTCCCTAGATTCATCATCTAGAACTTTAAGAAAAATGGTTTTGCTTAGCTCTTCTTGAAGTAAAAATCCACACCTTTTACTTACAAAGAGGAATCTATCTAAATAATCTTCCATATTTTCATCCTCTTCTTGTTTGATCCTAAAAAATTCTTCCTTCATGTTTCTCCTCGATAGTAGTCTTGGTATTTTTCTAGGAAGGTAGTTTCCATTTTTACCCAAGTGGTAATAGAATTGGATGTTAATCCCATAAACCACCTCATTGTTGCATCTTTCAGAGTAGATGAGAACAACTTGAGTTTCTGATTTTCTATTTTGTATTCATAGGTCTAAAACATTACTTTAAATTCAAACAAAATTTTGTCAGGTTCCTCATATGACATCCCTCTAAATGTAGGAAAGTGTGTAGGTGAAATATTCTTTATAGGTGTATCATCATCCTCCAACTTAATTCGATAGGTAAAGGTCCTATCATGTTCTCTTTCAGCTTCTCGTGTCATATCTATAGTATCTTCTAGATCTTTTTCCCAATCAATGTGGTATGTGATCCATTTTTGTGAAGGTGAAAAGTTAGGAGTAGGAGGTTGACTACTGAATTGAGAATCAAAACTTGCTCTAATAGGGTCTTGGGATATAATCCTTCTCCTAAAAGTTCCACTTCCTTCTGGTGTTTGATCCAAAATTCCAAAGGTGGAAGTTTTGCTTCTTATCTAACAAGGGATAATGGTGTTTATAATTCTTACTCAACCTCCTTATTTCTACTAGAGGATGCTGATAATTCTTGTTGAGATATTTTTGGGAGAAATCTACCCTTTGGTATCTTGGTCTACTCATAAATTTTATGATAACGTAGGGAAGATTTTTCAATTACTAGATGTATGATTATTTCTCTTGTTGACACCTAATTAGATAATTCTAACTAGTGGGTCCCCAGAAATGGTGCCAAAAATGATGGGTTTCGTTATTCCTTCATTTAATCAACTCTTGGTTGATGTCATATTCCAACCAGGGTGTGTTTGAAGCTATATGCAACAAGAAGAATCTTAGTGATCTAGTAATTGATTATAGGTATTTATTATTTTTATTTTTTTGGGGTTTTTTAAGTGTCTTTAATAATTTCCTAGCCAAGCCTTATTAAAGCTAAACTATAAGAAACTTGCTGAAATAAACACTCATTGCTGAAATAAATAAATCTTTCATAATTAAACGAAGTTGGAAATAAACACACTCTTTGCAGAATGAAACAAATTGTTGGAAATAAACACTCTTTGTAGAATGAAACAAATTGTTGAAATAAACACATGTTGCAGAAGTAAACACACTTTCTTGGAAATAAACACACGTTTGAAAATGCTGTTGAAAATTTTTGCAAGGAAATAAGAGTCTAATCTACAACACCTGTAGGGATGACTACGTAACAAATTTCAACTAAAGAATCAAAAGCACTTACAGAATTAATAATTAACAGATTTACATGAATTGCTTGATAATATAAATACCAATAGAATCTTAGTGATCTAGTAATTGATTATAGGTATTTATTATTTTTATTTTTTTGGGGGTTTTTTAAGTGTCTTTAATAATTTCCTAGCTAAGCCTTATTAAAGCTAAACTATAAGAAACTTGCTTAAATAAACACTCATTGCTGAAATAAATAAATCTTTCAGAATTAAACGTACTGTTTGAAATAAACACACTCTTTGCATAATGAAACAAATTGTTGGAAATAAACACTCTTTGTAGAATGAAACAAATTGTTGGAAATAAACACATGTTGCAGAAGTAAACACACTTTCTTGGAAATAAACACACGTTTGAAAATGATGTTGAAAATTTGTGCAAGGAAATAAGAGTCTAATCTACAACACCTGTAGGGATGCCTACGTAACAAATTTCAACTAAAGAATCAAAAGCACTTACAGAATTAATAATTAATAGATTTACATGAATTGCTTAAAAATATAAATACCAATAAAATAAAGAAACTTGCTTCTTGGAGGAGTGGGCCCTTCCTCCACCTTGAATCAGGAGTTGACAAAGTATGACTCTCTCAAAATGAAATGGCTATCTTATTATTGAAATATTATGTCTTACAAAACTTCATTGTGTATCTATATCATATATATCATCTCTATATCTAATATATCTTCAGGTCTATATATATCATTTGAAGATACATTTACAATCATAAGTGCTCAATAGTTGTCCATCCAAAAATAGTGCTCAAAGTAGATGTGTCATTTATAAACATTGTTGGAAATATAGTTGTTTGATCCTACATAAGTATTTCGGAGTATGAAGAATCAACAATCTATTTATCTATTCATTATTGGAGGGCCCATTAATTTCTCTATCATGGATTTTGTAAAAATAAATAGATTTCTATTGATTTTGGAACTTTGGAGAAGTTATGGAACTAAAGGAAACATTCCTGAACTAATCGCAAAAGTTCTAAAGCTAAACGTAGGAGTTCCAAAACTAAGTATGGAGTTCCGAACTAAGTCCGAAGGTTCCAAAACTAAATTGACAACCCTTTAGAATGGGGAAGTCATTACAATTTATAGACTTTAGAATAACTATTCACCTACCCCCACATGTATTTTCATTTTTCCTTTACATCATGTGACTCTTCTTATTCCTAGGAATAAAATTAAGTGCCCTTTTAAATTAAGGGTAACTTATTACAATGTCAACTATATTCATATTTCAATGAATATGACTAAAAGGGATAATAAAAAATGAAAAGTTCAAGCCCCAACAAATAAATAGAACATGAAGGAGGAGTGGGAATGGGAGAGAATAGAGGGAGAGAGAGAGAAAAGAGAGATAACTAGTCCGATGAAGATGTTTCCCTCACTTATTCTACTTCACTTTCTAATGGATCTTTGCCAAGATTTACTATAAAAAATATCCACTCCCTTGAACTCTCTACTATACCAATTCGCCACATGTGCAAATTTATTGGCTTGAGGAATATAGACTCAACTTAAGGACTCAAGCTAACCATCTAAGATAGCATTGATGTTCTTGCTTTTAGTGAACCAATACTAATGTTTATTTGTAATTATTAATATCGTAGATTTGATCTCGCAAGATACTCTAGTGTATCTTCATTAAAAGAAAAGGGGTCCCCGACCTCTTTTTGACATATTCTTCAAATAACCTTAATAATTCATCCGTTGAAGTGCTCTCATCAATAACGAACACTCCAAACTTTTGTATCCTAGTGTTAACATCATCTTTCATCTTAGAGGCGTGTTCCTCATTTGAATCCAACTCATCTAGAGCATGACTCAAAATCTCATACTAAGAGACAAGATTCTTCGTCTATGCATGTGAAAGATTATCATATGGAAACCCAAACACCCGAGAATGAGATTTTCTGATTTCCACAACCATTGGGTACACCTAATCCCAATGTTATTTTTCTTTCTCAATATCATCCCTCGTCATTTAAAATTTGTTGGCAATCACGTGCATATCTTGGTATAATGATATCATCTCGTAAAGCAACACTTTCCCTTTCTCTATGATCTTGTTCACCCATTTTTTGCTAGCTCATCCCTACATGGTGAGACCATGTGTATTTTGAATGGACTCTGGATCAAAAATATTGATGGGCATAACCTATTCAATTAGAAGAGATGAAGAGGCAATCAGGTCAATGAAATGTTACACATACAAGGTGAGTGTTCATACATGGTCTTCAAGTTGATCATTTTTTCATTTTTACTCATTATTCCTTGTGAGGAGTGAGTGGAAGACTCTTGGAATAGATGTGCATCTCCCTCATGATTTTTTGGGCCTAGGGAAATGGTGTTCATCTCATAGTTGGTTGGGTTCATTTCTTCAATAGGCTTTATCACTTTTTGTTTAACTACTTCCACATATTGATTTCATGAGGCACCACTGAAAAAGTGAGAAGTTGTTTGAGAAACCTTTTTCTTCTTCCCCTTGACCAATGATTATATAGCTAAGAAATCAGATATTTTCACTTGCTAGACTATGCGGGCCTCCTTTGTGATCATTTCTTACATCCAAGGGAACATCTCGTTTGTCTCGGGATCATAAAGTAGCATGAATATTTTTCCTAGTTAGGGTGAGATTGTACATCTCGTGCGGGGAGAGGGACCCGTGTGGCAGTGAAAGGTGGGAAACTCATGGGTTATTGAGGGATTGGAATATGGACTAGATCATTCTCCCTAGCTCCATTTTTACCACAGGATCATATGTTGTTCTAACCTTCTTGTGTGACCTTTTGTAGTTGGGGATTTTTATTCCACTACTTTACGCTTTAAACTTTCTCCAGAATGAATTGAGCCTAAAGTCTTCTCCATGAACTTCAAAGAGGAATGATGGGATGCTTTCCTTTAAAGAGTGGGGAAATTTCCTAATGCAATGAAGGAATCCTTCTTCTTTCTGAACCATTCCTTTGATCTCTTGATGACGACCTTAGTCCACTCACTTATATCTCCCGATTTGTGGATGCTCCATGTCACCTATGGAAGGGGCGAGGCCTTTACTGACTTCATATTTTAGGTCACATAGATCTATTCCGTCATCTTGGATGCCTTATTTATACCATTCAAACTTGAATCTTTTCATTTTCTTGATGGTCATCCTCATGTAGTCTCATTCCCTGACTTCAAAATCATCTATATAATTCACCTAGTATTCTTTAATAAATGGAACATAATATGACTCTGGAAGGTGGAAAGTGTCTGGATCACTTTGGATATTGAAGTTGGCCCTAAGGGTATGTGAATACAAACTTAGCAGGTGAAGGAAAGTTCCAAGTGTGCAGCATCACTAACATTTTTGTAAGAGAAGATTTCAAGGGATATCAAGAAAGAGGTGTTCATCCTTTTTTTGTTCTTGAGCTTACTATGAACATGGGCAAGCCTCCTACATAGCACAAACAACATGATCATGTCATTGAGATATTATGGTAGCCTTCATAGAGCAAGATAGAAACTGAATACTCAGATGCAGGAGAAAGTGTCAAATTATATGAAATATGACATGTACCTTTTGATCAAAGAAGCCACTTACAACGATAACCTTGAGTGAGGATTTCCTTCCATTGATATGATGTAAAACATCGTGAATGCATCGTTCTCCATCATGAAATGATGATTTCTCTCCTTCAAGATCAAATGTGGGTACCTTTCGAATTTTGGATCCTTCTTGGAGATATTTTGAGAAATTTACAACCCTCTAAATGGCCTTGATCTCACGAGAGCGTATAACAAGTATGAAATCATTGAAAACTTCTAAGAGACTGGTACCTAGGGAAACTGATGATGCAAGTTGTTGTTAATGATTTTCTCCCAATCTATTTTTTATTTACCTTCAATGATGGTGAGCATGAGCAATGTCATCCAATCTTGAAAATATTTTTTGGTTTCTTTTCCCATCACCTAACTGAGAAGGATGATCATATATGAGTAGCCTTCATGAAACTCACTTTGTGAGAGAGGATTTGGCACATGAGAATGCTTTATTCCTTTCTTTAACCATGTCCCTAGGGTGAGGCCTTGGCAGTAGGAGTATTTTTGGACCATTCACCTATTGAAATATCCTTTGAGATGAGGGCCATATTGTTCCAGGTTGGAATTTACATTACGTGAGAGATTTCCTTGAGAGCGAGAACTACCAGATTGAGTTATCATCTACTATTATCATTTGGGTTCCTAGATCTTAATGATGGGAGCAAGAAAACACAAATTCTACACTTTAAAATAACACTCGATGACTACCTTTTGCATACAAACCACTCATGAAAATATTATCCTCCACTGGTTCTCTGGGTACAAGAAGCATATGATCGTTGAGGTCTTCTAGATCCATGTGGGTCACATCACTATCACCCACACCCGAGTACTAAGATGAGAGAGCCGATATGGGATCAAGACCTTCAAACTTGAATTTCATGTTGATGATGAAACCCCTTTTGGACTATAATGAGAGATTCCTATTTTTAGAAAATTGTTTGTTCCCCTTTTTGTCTTTGGACCACCTTGTTTGTTGCCCTAATTGTTTCCTGTGAACACTGCCTTGAAGAAATATTCCCTCCTTGAGAGTTTACTATTTATAGTAAGTGCTCGTATAGAGACTTACTATTTTTGAAATTTCCCTTCCACACCTCATATTATGACAAAACTAGTTTCACTAGGATAGGTTTTTACTCTTGATCTCACGTATAAATTTTTAGCTCAATTTTGTCACTGGAACAATGGAAAATACAAAAATACAAAATTGGGGCACGAAGTCGAGGATTTTTCATGGTTAAAAATATAGGGAATACATTTTTTTGCAATCAAATGTGTCTTAAAGGCACCTAGGAATGAATAAGATTATAAAACACCACACCTCGACCCGTCCACCATCTGAGATATGAAATTTTCACTTTCTTAGTACAAATTCACTCAAGCAATAAAATGAAAATTGAGCCTTTAAAAACTTAAAATTTATGTAGAAATATATCTTTTTCAACCATGAAAACATGGAGAGGGGAATGGAGGAAGAAAAATGGAGGAGAAAAAATCTGGAAATATTTTGCCAGAGTTCTAGGTAGATTTTGAACAAATGGAGGAAATTCCCAAAAATGTACTATCTCCCTGGTAGTTATGCTTTCTTTGGGGTTCATTTTTCTGTCCCTCTCATCCCCTTGGCAAAGTGATGAAAGGGACACAAAAATGCTCCTTAGCCCTTTGATGACATATGGTAGACATGCATTTACGGAGGGGCGAGAGGGAGGAGCTTATTTTTAGCACCTAGGGTTGAGTTTTGGTCATGTGAAGAATCATGAGGGAGAAAGGTGGGGGGGGCGTAATTTTTCCCCCCTTTTCCCCTTGGCATAATGACAAAAGGGACACAAAATTTTCCCTAGCCTCATGGTGACATGTAGCGGGAATGCAGTACATGAGGCGAGGGCTAAATTTTTTCCAAAAGGTGCTTACAAAGGCTTCACAAGGTCATATGGTGGGTCCATGATCTCAAAATTATACCTCAACCTCATGCTAACATGCGGCACTAGAAAATTTTACTAAGGATAGAAGGTGTACTTTGGGAAGAACCTTGAAAACAACATTATCGGGGCTCTGAAGGACTTTTCTAGCACTTATTTATATGAATTTTACTGAAAAGGCATTTGGAGAAGAATGGGATGGGTATAAAGGTCTGATTCGGTCCGAAAAATCCTCAAAATGGCATTTTTTCTCTAGATTTCCAGTTGTTCCTTCCAAGAATGAGTTGTGGAAAGAATTGCATGGGACTTGTGAAATACATGAAAATACCAACATGTAGGGCGATGAATTAGATTTCCATTGATATCTTGTTTGACCTCCAACTCATTCCGAGCTCCCTAAATCATCTTCCAAAGCTCAAGTGTTTTTTTACAGTGCAAACTCCTTCGCCCTCAAAACCCCCACTTTTACTGAAGTTTCTCTTAAACCTCCAAATCTCTCCTAAATCACTCGAAATTTTTTCTTGGATCATTAATACCACTCCCTAATGAATTTAGGTCTTCAAATCTACTCCGAAGAATATGCACCCACCTTAGAAAGGATAAAAATAGCCATTCCTAAGACTACTGAAAGGTTTGTCTTGAAAGATATTGTCTCGTAAAGAATCTTGTGATTTTCAACACATGGGAAATGTTAAGACCACAGACATGAGAAATTAAAGGATGGGGATAGGAATGAAACAGGGGATGAACTGATCTAGAAGGGTTCCCGGGAAGGTTTACAATCAAAAATTTTGACACTAGGGTAAAGTTGTCATTTTTACAAGCTGATTTTTTCCCTTGAAAAACACATGAAAACACCTCTACTTGAAGATAAGTTGCACTCCCTTTCCTTTCAAGTTTCAAATATTTATTAATATCTTTCTAACTTTGAACTCTCAACAAATCGAAAAGAGATCGTAGAAAAATGATCACATGTAATATGTATACATGCACACATATCAAATTAGAGAATTATGTAGACACATAATTTTGGTATGTGTCTAAGTAATTACATTGATGTCTATATATATATATATATATATATATATATATATATATATATATATATATATATATATATATATATAATTCAATTTAAGATGTTATTATCATGTGTTCCTCATGCCGTTTGAAATTTGATTTTTTTCCTTGTTACTTTTGACCTCCTTTTGGATTTTTTTTTTTTGTGTATTCCTCCCATGTTTCTTTCCATTTGTGAGTTTTCCCTCTCCTCCCTTGTTCTTACAATGGTCATAGGGGATGACCATTTCCATATAGTATTGAATTTGGTATGTTATTTCCATACATATTATGAAATTCATTAATTTTGTTGTGGGGCATTCTTATCCTAGATTTTGAATTCCTTTGTGTTTGTGGATTTACTTGTCATCCTTCTTGTATATTGTGTTTTGGTACGTGTGTTGATAGGGTCCTCACATGTGAATTCATGAAGTCTATATTTATACATGAGTATAATTAAATAACCAATTTCAAATTTAATTTGTATTGTAATAGTAGAGTTATACTTTTCAAAGCATCCCATGCAAAAATTTAAAAAATCTAACATTTAGAGAGAATTATGCAAGTTACTAGTTTTATGCATTGAACGATTACTTGATTAGGAATTTTTATAAAACCAAATTATTTGTTGACTTTCATAAAGTGTTGGTCATAGTTCTATAAAGGCATAAGGAGATTGATAATTTAATTGATAGAAAATAACAACTAACATCAACATCCCATTTTTAATGGGTTGGACACAAGGATTTGAGGTCAAGTTAGGGTTTGAAAAATGAGACCATATTCATAGTAAAATAAGAGAAATCGAGCAAGGTTTACGTCCACAAAATATAAATGATCATGTTTGCAATATTGTAACATCCTACCCTTTCGAGTCTTGAAATTGATGACCATATAGATGGCCAATAAACCATCAGTTTGTTTAAACAAATTTAATAACCGGGACTCTTAGCTCACACAAGAATTTTCATCAAATATATGTTTTATTGTATGTTGGATAATAATTGTAGGGTCATTGATCACTTATTATATCACTTGACACTGACTATGGAAAATATATATTTATTAATGTGTTTTTGGGCCTTCGTTGTATATTAAGTGGGTAGTATGCATTAAAAAATCAC
This sequence comes from Taxus wallichiana var. yunnanensis, assembly GCA_018340775.1. Taxonomy (NCBI): domain Eukaryota; kingdom Viridiplantae; phylum Streptophyta; class Pinopsida; order Cupressales; family Taxaceae; genus Taxus; species Taxus wallichiana. The sequence continues at coordinate 191,075,859 of CM031234.1, forward strand.
TTGGATTTTGTGACATGTATCAATGATGTTAGTTGTGGCATACAAGCAAGGACAAATACATGGGTTTTAATTATAAATATGAGGCTTAGCATATTAAACCACTTAATATAAGTGGGTGGCATGCAACAATGTTTTATATGGGCCTTTTTATATATAATCTGTGGCGTGTATTAATGTTATTGTTTCAAATTATGGCATATTTAAACGGGACATTGAGAACTTAACCAAAGTCTAGGTAATGTTATGAGAACAATGTTTGGTTAATATGTGGATAAGTTAAAAAGAGTGTGTGGAAAGTTAGTAAGGAGGGGTTTAGGGTTTATTTGCATTTATTGTAGGCTTGACTCCTCAAGAATGGTTAGCTTCCCCGAGAAGCCAACCTCAATGGGTGGTGATCCTTCTTTATTGCTGATTTGATTATTATTTGTCTTGTTGGGCTATTTTAGGGGTTTTTGGAGGAAGTGGAATCCTCTCCACTATGCATGTTATTTTCAGACATGAATGCAATTTTTAGAATGGATATAATACTTTTGATCAGTTTCAAAAAGGAATGCTTAAGTAAGAGTATTGTTATTTTTTATTTTTGGAGGAAATTTTGGGAGAAAGAAAGTCGAGTTAAGCAATATCAAACATATCACAAGAATGATATTTTCACTCATTTTATAAATTATAATGATCAAATTTTATAATAATTGTGATTGTTTTAATGCTTGGTTTTTATGGAGAAACATTTATTTCTAATTTTTTTTTTTTCATGCAAGGTTTGCATGTCGAGTTGTGTAGAGATTCATGAGCTTTAGTGTTAAATACTAGATGGGCTTGTGTATTTTGTGGGTTAAAATGATGTTTTAGTTTTTGGGTTAGTGTATGTTGTACATGGAACACATTATAAAGTTTATTTTAAAATATGGGACTTTGTTTTATTAGGATATGATTATTTTTATATGGAATAAGTATAAGATTCATACTTGTGTTGTGATTATGATTTGCGTATTTTTATTTAAGGAATAAAAATGAATATCCCAAGATGGGATCGTACATACATACATATACATACATACATACATACATACATACATATATGTATGTATGTATGTATGTATGTATGTATGTATGTATGTATGTATGTATGTATGTATGTATGTATGTATGTATGTATGTATGTATATGTGTGTATATATATATATAGACTGGAAATGCTCATTTCGGTAATGGATTGAAATATTGTAAGGTTTTGCATGTTATTTTTTTAGTTACAAAACTATATGCACATTTGTGGGTCATGACACTATATTTTTTATTATTTCTTGTGAATGATGGTTATCTAGGTACGCATAGAAATAATGTATGCATGTGTTTAAATGATGTCCTTTACCAAATATTAAGACTGTATTTTTTCTTTTGGGTCCGAATGTGTGTGTGTGTGTGTGTGAGAGAGAGAGAGAGAGAGAGAGAGAGAGGTTACATTTTCAAATATCCCCATAATCGGTCTGCAAGTGAAAATGATTTTTTTAAACATATACATGTATATTATGATACGGGTATCAATTAGTTTTTGTATCCTTTTTAGGGTTTTTTTTGCAATATTGGGTATGAAAAGATTGGGAAAAATGAAGCAGTTTGTTATCTTTTGTTTTTCATATTTAACTCTTGTTATCCAAAATAAGCCCCTTGCTCATCTTTTGGATAACTTCCTTTCATTCCTTCCTTGTGCCTCAGTTAAATTTTTTCACTTTTCAGGCACTCAAAATTTTCTGGAAATGGTTTCATCAAATAGATAATCTTCTCATCTTTCCAGAAAGGTAAATTTTTCCTTATAACTCCTTGTATTTTGCAAGTTATGGCTCGACGGAGTTTTGGAGGGAAATTTTCCCTAGGAAGGTCCGCACCCAATTAGAGAGTGCCATATGGCGGTGGAATGGCGAGAGCGGAGAGGTAAAATTGAAATTTTCACCAAGGAATGGTGGGGAATGCCAAAGGAAATTTTTGGCCCAAAGGCTCACCAGCCAATATGAAGTGGCCACGTGTCCATGGGGGCGTCGAAGGTCGAATCGGCGGGGAGAAGTTGGAAAATTTCCAAGGTTGGCGTAAAAAAGAAAATCTCGGCCCCAAGGCCCGCAGCGAATGAGGAGCTACCACGTGTCCACAAAATGGTGGGAGGTAGAGGTGCAAGGGAATGTTTCCATTTTTCCAAAGTTTGGAAAATAGCGCAATAAGTCTCCACCCCAATGGCCCAAGCAAATCAGAGCATGCCACGTGTCCATGTGGTCGGCAAAAATCTTAAGACGGGTCCGCAGAGGGAAAAAAGTTGGTCGAGCTCAAGCAAATGGAAAGGTGCCAAATGTCCTTTTTAAGAAATGGTCTAAGTCAATGGAAAATTGGAAGCTTGTCCCTACCAACAAATAAGAAGATGACACGTGGCGCAGAGGAGTGGTAGAGAACGAGGCGCCATGGAAAATTTCCAAAAATCCAAAAAGGGCGTAAAGGGACCAGGCCGACCCACGGAGCAATCAAGACGTGCCACGTGGCATCGGATCGGCGGGGGTGGAAATTTTTGGGGAAATTTTCCCAAATTTCAAAAAGGGGAAAATTTTAAACTTTCGTCCCGCCAACCCATTTTTGGCCCTTTTTTGCCCTAAATCTTCAAGAGGGCATAACTTTTGATCCAAAGCTTAGATTTTCATGTTCTTGGTGTCATTGGAAATATGGTGAAATTATCTACATGATGGAGGGTTCAATTTTTATTTTGACGAAGAATTTTGGGAGAAAACTAAAGAAATGTCCCTAGCATGGAAAAACACAGAATTGACATTCAACCACCAAATTTAATGAAGTATGGTCGTTTTTTTGATCTACAGAACAATGTACTTCTAAGTATGGGTTCATCCATGAAGCCCATCACTCTGCAGGTGAAATTTGAGGAATCTAGTTGGTGGTTGAATTCATAAATCCATTTTGCCCATGTTTTTGCTTTCTCTCCTTCTACTTGACCATTAAAAGCCAGATTTGGCTCATTTGTAAGTTTGTTTTTGGACATATTTTTGCTCTGCAAGCTCTCTTTTCTTCCTCAGCAGGTGGATTTGTAGAATTCCATACCTCTCATACATACTACAAAGACGTGTTTTGCCTCTTGGCAATTGTAATGCTTTGCATTGAACTTGGGAATGATAATGTATGTTCTGTGATTGATTTTTTCAATCCTTTCATGTGTTTATCATTGTCTTTTGATCTCTCATTACATTCTAGCAATCTGTGCATATTTTATGTTTTATTTCTTATGATTTGTGTAAATCTTGCAAAGTAGATGTTCACCACTCCCTTGGTGTATCACCACTTTCAATTAGCTTTATTTCTTTTCCATCCTTTATCTCCATCCCCTTGGAATTTAGAGTAGGATCTAGTATTAAACCTCTGCAAGTTCATGCATATACCTGATCAGAGGAGTGAAGGAACTAGCCTTTAATCTAGAGATTCTTTTCCCATTTTTGCAAGTCCCACACTTGGGGAAAAGATTCAATGTTGTGCAATCACACTGTATGTCTATTATTAAACTAGAAATCATAGAAAACATCCAGGGGGTGCTTTGCTGATTTACACTAACAATTTTGGCACACCCAGTGGGACCTTAGAGGTCTTCATCTTCATTGTAACAAAGTTGATGTGCTTTTGTTGTAATTTCTTGCTTGAAAAGAGCCCTGATTTGCACATCTAGCAACTCCCAAAAGGAAAAAATCAACTGGTTTCAGCAATCCAAGTCTGAAAATTCATGAGAAGGATCAACACAAGGTCAAGGGATAGAGAAGAAGGGTTGTCTGAGTATCTACAGCTATCCCCAGGAAGAAGGCAAAGGGGAAGAAGAATTCAAAGGTCTCCATCTCCACCAAACATGACTCTATCAACTCCTCCACCTAGTAGACCTTTCACCCAATCAACAAGGGTTCTCAGGCCAATCAGAATGGCACAACACAACCCTTATGTCAACTTCACTGGTAGCAGCCCACTTGCTCTCAATGCACAAAATCCAGTTCCAATTACAGCATTGAAGAACATTCCATATTTCACTGGAGAAAATCAGACCACTCCTAGTGACCATGTTAAAGACATTGCTAATGTTTGTGCAATCCATGAGATTGTTGAGATGTAAATTGTTGTCAAACTACTTGTATCTTCATTCAAAGGGAAAGCCTTGCAATGGTTCAGGATCCTTGGGAAGGCTCTATCCAAAATTGGAACCAATTGTGTATAGCTCTCCATGAGAAGTTTGGAGAAAAGGGAGATAATTTGTCTCTACTAGAACAATTGACAACTATCAAGAGAGCTCCCAATGAGCAGCTAACAGACTTCAACTTCAAATTTCAAAGAACATGGGATAGAATCCCAGTGGCAGTAAGGCCAATAGCTGAAGGTTCTTTTCTATACTATCTTAAAGCTTTAAATTATGATATTTCTATGTTAATTCAATCCATGGGAGGTACAACTATACCTGCAACTTATAACATTGCCATTAGAGCTGAAAATTGTCTGATTCAAGCCAGTAAGTTGGCTCCTAGGCCTCTCATGCCCTTATATCCAAACTTGGAAAGTCTAAGCACTAGTTCAGATGAAACTTCTACTTCATCCTCTAGTGCCTCAAATAAACTTAAAGAAGTCATGAAACAATTGCAAAATTTAGGCAATGAGCTAGTTACACTCAATAGGCAGCAAGCCCAAAGTTTTAGACCTTCTTATCGGTCTCAATCTTAGCTTAATAGGCAACCATATTAGCCTAATAGGCCACCCAATCCAGCTGCAAATCAAAATCAAGTAAGGCATCCTGCAAATAGACCATTTCAGCCCTATAATCCCAATGTTGCATCTACCTCTAAAGCTTTAGTGCCAGTGCAAAATAATATAGCTCAAGAATATGAGTGGTGTTTCCCATGCAATGAACCTCACAACCAGTCTATGTGCTTTAATGGTGCTTGAACCAAGCCTTGATGGTGACAACAACTGGCGTAGAGGGTGAGGTGAGCCAAGAAACAAACCAACAACAAGGAACATCCAACAAAATACAACTCCAAATGAGACTACACTTGTGAATTGGTAAGCTGAGGACTTTTGTGGTATGAATCAAGAAATTTCTCATAATGTAGCAGCTAACACAAGGTCAAAGAAGAGGAATATTGGTGAAGGGCATTCATTAACTCCAGGTGATCCATAACCTTCCAACATTCCACAAAGTGTTGGCAAGTAAAATGCAGTTCCAAATGTGCAAGGACAGCCCAAGCCACCTTCTAGACCAGCTCAAATGCCAGCTGTTGCATCCTATATACAAGAAAAGAGTGTGCAAGCTAGGGGGCAACAAAGAGATGTTTCATCCCCATTTATCATCATTAAACAAATGAAGAAGACAAATGTGAATATGTGTGTGTGGGGGGGATCACTATCCATCCTGGAAAAAGGGATCTCTACAAGCTGCCATGGAGAATTGGTCAACTCATAATCAGCAAGCTCATATGCAAGAGAAGGTACACACAAATGTTGCTCAGCTGAGGGGAAGCTTAGAGGATAGCAAGGTAAAGTACTGAAACCCCCTCCATTCTATGTTTCATTGGTCATTGGGGATAATCTAGTACACAATTGTATGATTGATTTTGGGGCAAGTAGTTTTGTAATTCCCAAGCAAATAGCTGATCAATTAGGGTCTCCAATATGAAATCATATCCAAAGGAGTGGTGCAACTGGATGGGATAGAAGTAACAACAGTGGGATTAATTAAATATTTGAGCCTTACTTTTCATGCATGCCCCAATGTCACTGTTTTGAAAGATGTCTTAGTGATAGATTTACCACCACTTTTTGCCCTATGTTTGTCAAGAGATTTCATAGCTAGAATTGGAGGCTATTTATCTGTTGACTGGTCACACATGTTGTTTAGAACAAGATATGGAACCAAGGCCATAATCAGGTCTGAACCTATTGCAAAATTTCACATTGAGCCTCATACTCCAAGCCAAATCAATGCCAACTTGTTCAGCATTTGATCAAGAGGATTATCCAAGCACGGATGAAGCTGACACCAAAGTTGGAAGCATCCCAGATTTGAATCTTGATGAATGGGCAAGAAAGGTGCATGCTTTTGATCCCTACCAAGATGGCATGCATGAAGAAAATCAGTCTATTCGTAGCATCATTAAGCTAGGCCATAAGGATGACAATGAGGTATGGCAGCTATTATTCGATGGATCAAGAAGTAGACAAGGTGCGGAGTGGGGAGCTATGCTTGTTTCACCTCAAGGCATTAAATATTATTCAACTTTTAGATTTCAGTTTGCATGTTCTAACAACAACTTTAAATATGAAGCTTTGATACAAGGATTGCATTGGTCAAGGAAAAGAGGTATCAAAATCATACAAGTCTTTGGCAACAGTGAGCTGATTGTTAATGAAGTTAAAGGGCAGCATGCTTCCAAAAATGACCTGCTCAAGTGTTATAAGAATAGGGTTTGGGACCTCATTGAGGATTTTTAAGGCTTTAGCATCAATTCCATCCCTAAGAAAGAAAACCAAGATGCTGATAGACTTGCAGCAGTTAGGACAACCTTTGATGTTGTGGAAAGTATCAAGGAAGACAAAGTGCAGCCAATAATTCATATGATTGTGAGGCCATTAGTGCTAGACAATAATGTAATTTGGAAAGTGTTTGAAAGTGACCAACAAATCATTAATTTCTTATAAGAAGAAATTGAGTTCTCACCAAAAATCAGGAAAAGTTAGAACAACAGTATGGTGATCAAGTGGTACAGCTGAGAACAAAAAAACTGCCAAAATGACTTATCACTTTGGAGTCCATTCTTAATCCTAATGATCAATTTAGGAAAGATAAAGAAAACATCCAAGTCAAGGGAGAAGATTTGGTGCCCATCTCAGTGGGAGAAGGCAAATCACTTCAAATTGGTGAAGTGGAAACCGAGCAAGAAAGGTATGAGTTCAGGAAAATTTTCCAAGAGTTCTCGAATGTATTTGCTTGGAGCTATGAAGAATTGAGAGGTTTCAATCGCAAGCTAGCTCAACATACAATTGAATTGTATCCAAGTGCTAAGCCCATCAAGCAAAAACAAATGCCAGTCAATCCACACATGGAGCCTCTCATGAAGAGGGAATTGAATAAGTTAATAGAGGCAAGTATCATATTTTCCATCAAGCATTCTAGTTGGGTAGAAAACTTGGTTCCAATTAGAAAGAAGAGTGGAGAAATCAGATTGTGTGTAGACTTTAGAGATTTGAATAGAGCATCCCAAGGATCATTACCCACTTCCTTCTATGGAGAATATTTTGCAAGTTGTTGCTAGCTCTGAGAGGTTTTCATTGTTAGATGGTTATTCAAGGTATAATAAGAACATGGTAAAGGAGGATGATCAGTTCAAGACTACCTTCACCACCAAAGGGGAACTTATGCATATAGAAAAATGCCATTTGGGATGTCCAACACCGGAGCTACCTTCCAAAGGAAATGGATATGGTGTTCAAGGGATTGATCATCAAAATGGTGCTGATATATCTAGATGATATTACTATATTTTCTAAAAGTGCAGCGAGATCATCTCTTTCATTTGAGACAAGTGTTCCAAGATGTAGAAGATTTTGGGTATCCTTGAACCCCAAGAAATGTATTTTCCTTGCTCGTGAGGGAAAGCTCCTAGGCCACATTGTTTCCAAAGAAGGATTAGCAATTGATCTAAAGAGGGTTGAAGCCATAAAATCACTGCCATTACCAAGTCATAAGAAGGCCCTCCAAAGTTTCTTGGGAAGAATCAATTTTGTTTGGAGGTTTGTTCCAGATTTTGCAGCCCTTGTCAAGCCAATAACCATGATGTTGAAGAAAATTATGGCTTTCAAATGGACAGCTGAAGGTAAGGCAAGTTTTGAGGCAATCAAAGAGGCTATCTCACAAGCTCCAACTCTCATTAACCCAAATTTCTCCAAGGATTTTATCCTTTATGCATTTGGAGGTGATGATACAATCTCTGCAATTTTAGTACAACAGAACAAAGAAAATGTAGAGCAGCCAATTTCCTTCTTTAGCCAAAGCCTAGAGGACTATGAGGTGAGATATTATTTCATTAAGAAGCATGTTCTTGCATTGATTAGGAGCTTGAAGAAATTTAAGCATCTAGTTTCAAATAACAAGGTTCAATTATTGGTTTCTCATGTGGGAGTTAAGGACTTCCTCCTCAACAAAGACCTAAATGAAAAATGTGTAGGGTGGATTACTCGTGTCATGGAGTATGACATTGAGATCAAAGTCACCAAGCTAGTATGAGGAAAGGGATTATGTGAATAGCTGGTCTTGAGAAAATCAATGAAAGCAAGCAATGAGAAGGATGTTGTTTTGGCGTTGCAAGACAACCAAGAACAAAGAGGTGTTCAAGAAGAATGATGGTGTACTCACTCCTTGCTAGACCCAAGACATAGTGCACTTCCTACAAACATGCCTATGCCCTCTAAAGATGAACAAAACCAAGAGAAGGCACTTCAAATTGTAGGTTGTCCCATATGCACTTGTTGATGGTGTTTTGTTCAAGAAGGATGTAAATGGAGTGCTACTGAGATGCATTGGGACAAACCACATTAATAGAATGCTAGAATATTTCCATGGTGGATCAGCTGGGGGCCACTTTTCTCCAAGAGTGACAGCCCTCAAGATTATGAAGGCTGGCTATTATTGGCCCAAGGTTTTTGGTGATTGTTATGCATGGATCAAGAGGTGCAAAAATTTTACATTCTTCACAAGAAAGGAGAGATTAGCTACCCTTCCATTGCACCCAATTTTAGTTGACCAGCCATTCATGCAATGGGGTTTGGACTTCATTGGAGTCATTAACCCAAACTCAAGCCAAGGGCACAAGTGGATTCTAACAACAACAGACTACTTCACCAAATGGACTGAGGTAGTGGCGCTCAAAGAGGCAAATGAATCTAGCATTCTAGACTTCTATGAGGGGATAGTAACCAGATTTGGTATACCTACCACTATAATATCAGATAATGCTTTGGCATTCATAGGATCAAAGGTAACTGAATGGGCTGTTAAAAATGAGATTTATCTTAGCACTTCATCAAATTATTACCCTCAAGGTAATGGCCAAGCTGAGTCTACCAACAAGAACTTGTTAAGGATCATCAAGAGGACTCTTGATGAAAATCAGAGGACTTGGCACACCAAATTGAAATCAGCCTTGTGGGCTGATAGGATAACTCCCAAGAGATCCACAGGTAACTCTCCATTCATACTTGTTTATGGAAGAGAGGTAATTTTTCCCATGTCACTCGAGTTGCCAACATTGGAACTCATGAAGCAATTGGAGTTGTTGGAGTTTGAACCCATGGAGGTTAGATATACATAATTGATGGAGCTCCTAGAAATCAGATAACATGCAGCCCAAGAAATAGAGAAGGACCAAGCCTTGATCAAGAGGACCTTTGATAGGAAAGCCAAGGCTAGAACCTTCCAAGTTGGAGATTTAGTGTTGAAATGGGATGCAGACCGAGCAAAGCTAGGAAGGCATTCAAATTTTGATGCCATTTGGAGTGGCCCTTATATAGTCACAAAATGTAAGAACAACAATGCCTTCCAATTGTCTACATTGGATGGTGAAGAAATGCATATTCCAGTTAATGGAATCCATCTAAAGCATTGCTACTAGAAGGAAAACTCTTCACCTTGTACATATTAGCTTAGATATTCATTCCTCCAAGTGCTTGTGCACATTTTTTTGTTGTAGCTTAATTTTCCATTTCCCTAAGTGCTTTGGCATAAGCTTGTTGTATACAGGATGCATCTTTACTGAGGCCATGTTCCAAATCAGGTGATTTTCTACTCTCACAATCTCCTTTCTTGAAATTTTCCAATGAGTTGGGAGTACCAAGCAGTTAATTTGATGACTCCATGCCCAATGGATTTCTTCAGAAACTGGTAACTTCATCTAGTAGGCATATGTCCCCTCCGAGTCACCACAAATTGTTATCTAAAATAAGCCCCTTGCTCATCTCTTGGCCAACTTCCTTTCATTCCTTCCTTCCTTGTGCCTCAGTTGAATTTTTTCACTTTTTGGGTAGTCAAAATTTTCTAGAAATGGTTTCATTGGATAGATAATCTTCTTAGCTTTCCAGAAAGGTAAAGTTTTCCTTCTAACTCCTTGTATTTTGCAAGTTATGGCTTGGCGGAGTTTTGGAGGGAAATTTTCCCTAGGAAGGTCCGCACCCAATCAGAGAGTGCCACGTGGCGGTAGAATGGCGGGAGTGGAGGTAAAATTGAAATTTTCACCAAGGAATGGCAGGGCACACAAAAGGAATTTTTGGCCCAAAGGCCCACCGCCAATAGGAAGTGGCCACGTGTCCATGGGGGCGTCAGAGGTTGAACCGGCAGGGGAGAGAAGTTGGAAAAATTTCCAAGGTTGGCGCAAAAGAAAATCTCGGCCCCAAGGCCTGCAACGAATGAGGAGATGCCACGTGTCCAAAAACTAGTGGGAGGTGAAATCACGAGGGAATGTTTCCATTTTTCCAAAGTTTGGAAAATAGCGCAATAAGTCTCTGCCCTCGATGGCCCGTGCCAATCAGAGCATGCCACGTGTCCATGTGGCGGTAAAAATCTTAAGGCGGGTCCGCAGAGGGAAAAGAGTTGGTTAGGCCCCAAGCGAATGGAAAGGTGCCATGTGTCATGTTCGGGAAATGGTTGGAGTCAATGGAAAATTGGAAGCCCACCCCCGCCAGCAAATAAAAAGATGACATGTGGCAGAGAAGCGGCAGAGCATGGAGCACCAATGGAAAAATTTCCAAAAATCCAAAAAGGGCGTAATGGGACCAGCGAACCCACGAGACCAATCAAGACGTGCCACATGGCATTGGATTGGCGGGGTGGAACTTTTTGGGGAAATTTTCCCAAATTTCAAAAAGGGGAAAATTTTAAACTTTCGTCCCTGCCAACCCATTTTTGGCCCTTTTTGCCCTAAATCTTCAGGAGGGCATAACTTTTGATCCAGAGCTCAAATTTTCATGTTCTTGGTGTCATTGGAAAGTTGGTGAAATTATCTACATGATGAAGGGTTCAATTTTGTATTTTGATGAATAATTTTGGGAGAAAATTGAAGAAACGTCCCTAGCATGGAAAAAAACATAGAATTGACATTCAACCACCAAATTTAATGAAGTATGGTCGTTTTTTTATCTACAGAACAATGTACTTCTAAGTATGGATTCATCCATGAATCCCATCACTCTATAGGTGAGATTTGAGGAATCTAGTTGGTGGTTGAATTCATAAATCTGATTTGCCCACATTTTTTGCTTTCTCTCCTTCCTTGACCATTAAAAGCCGATTTGGCTCATTTGTAAGTTTGTTTTTGGACATATTTTTTCTGCAAGCTCTCTTTTCTTCCTCAGTAGGTGGATTTGTAGAGTTCCATACCTCTCATACAGACTACAGCACGTGTTTTTCCTCTTGGCCATTGTAATGCATTGTATTGAACTTGGGAATGATAATGTATGTTACTGTGATTTATTTTTCAATCCTTTTATGTGTTTATCATTGTCTTTTGATCTCTCATTACATTCTAGCAATCTGTGCATATTTTGTGTTGTATTTCTTATGATTTGTGTAAATATTGAAAATTAGATGTTCACCACTCCCTTGGTGTATCACCACTTTCAATTAGCTTTATTTATTTTGCATCCTTTATCTCTATCTCCCCTTGGAATTTAGAGTAGGATCTAGTATTAAACCTCTGCAAGTTCATGCATATACCTGATCAGAGGAGTGAAGGAACCAGCCTTTAATCTGGAGATTCTTTTCCCATTTTGCAAGTCCCACACTTGGGGAAAAGATTCAATGTTGTGCAATCACACTGGATGTATATTATTAAAATAGAAATAAGAGAAAACATCCAGGGGTGCTGCTGATTTGCACTAACAAGTCATTTTGCAGGATATGAGGAATGTTATTTTTCCTTTAGTGTTAAGTATCTATAAGACATTTACTTTGACATTTGTTTTCTCTCTATGGAGTATAGATACTTTACAAAATAATGGGTACTTAGTTGTATGTTGTTGTGGCTAGATAATTATAGTACACTGTGTTGAAATTTTTATTTACATTGGTTTTTTAGTAAATGAATAAATTTTGCAATGATTTAAATAATATAGCTATAAGAAATTAGTTTTTTCTTATAGATAATAATGCTTTTATGATTAAATTATTGATTTGTGGGGATTGTAGAAAAAAAAGGACAAAAGATATAAGATTATTCCGGAGGAATGAAGTGGATGTGATTTAACAACAAATAAGACTTTTGTGAAACCCTAATTACATAGTCATATATGATAAATAAAAATCTGAAATAAATAATTGACACAAGCAATAAGCTAGTAAATATGAAACCCTAAGTACAAGAGAGAGAGAGAGAGAGAAGAAGAAGGACTTAGCTGATTAACAATTTTCTAGAACTGATCTAGACTAGGAAAACTTGTGAACAGGGAAGAGCAGACATTCACAACCGTGCATTGTAAATTATGGAAATATCACATTAAGTTGGATCAAGGCTTATGGGATAGGGCAAGGGAACCTATATGTCGAGACCTCTATTGGGTTCATGTGACTACGCAAGGGCTTGGAATCTAAATTTTTTGGTGTCACAAAAGTGTCATTGATATTCATTGTTGATCACATGTATGTCACAATATGATCATAGAATGCACATGTAACCTGTAAAACAAAGCTTCACCTATAAAAACCTCAAACTACATCAAATCCAAAAAGAAAATATGTAATATGGGGAGTCGGACTAACCCCAATGGTCACCTAACTAAGTGAACTTACAATTAAGTGCAGCACTACATCTAAGACTCCATGTAGTTATTGTGAGTGTGTGAAAGAATCATGCCCTAAGAATCCCTTGTGAAAATGCATTTAATAGTGGGAAATAGCTATATGTACCAATGTAAATAGATGTGTGGATGGAATAATGAACTTCCCCTTCCTATGTAATGTATGCAGAAAATGCAGTCCCTTGTCCCTTGTAATGGATGCCAAATAGATGCCTTGAAGTGCTTTAGGTGTCTTTAGATGTAATATTAGGTGCTTTAGATAGTGTGCTTAGATATTAGTCCTTTATTCGGTCACATAGCTTTGTATTTATATGATTCCCTTGGTTGAATTTTGTAATTGACAATTAGAAGGCTGACCCATAAGAAAATAAGATGCCTAAATGATAAAAGAGACCCAAAAGAATCGAGTAAGATAGAAAAGGTCGGGGAACCCGGAGGGGATGAGATCGCATGGGTGCTAGCATCCTACCTGGGTGCTAGTTTCTAAAGTTATAAAATATAAAAAATTAACGCTATGATCAGGGTTGTAGGGTGTAAAAGATGAGAAATAAGATAAGAAATAAAGCAAAGAGGCCAAAGATACCTGTCAATTACTATTTTTCTCGCTTAGGAATCATATGAATGCAAGTATTCTTTTAGGACCTAGAAATGTACCCAAGTGCTTAAGAATCATATGAATTTTACCATGTGGAGTGTGATGGTGATAGCATGCCGAAGAGACAAGTGAAAGCATAAAGTGATAAAAAAATAAATTGTGGAAGCTAAGAAATAGGAAGTGACCCTAGGGGTGAAGTGTATTGTGTTATACCATGTTGTACCTATTGTTTTGTTTCATTTAAGGTTGCTTCATATTGCGTATTAAGGACAGACTTGTAAAATAAGAGAGAAAGAGTATTCAAAGTCATGTATTATGAAAAATCTTGCAAAAGTATGTAAAAGTATATAAATGTGTGTAAATGTGAAAAAGTAGTAAAAGGAAAGTATGCACTGATAATCATGAGTGTAAAAGGATAGAAAAATGTCCTAAAAATGCTGTGTAGAGTGAGTTTTTGGATGATCTCATGCCAAGAGTGAGTTCTTTTGGGAGATCTCACACCAAGAATGAGTTTTTGGGCAATCTTATGCCAAGTGTGAGTTTTTTGGGAAATCTCATGCCATGGAAAAGAGTGTTGGGGAGAGAGGTCTAGTGTTACTCTCCTTCCATGATTGCTTCCTAATTATACAACTTTGCTACATATGGTGTGATCATATTTTGTTACGAGTTATGCTATTTTTAGTTCCACATTTGTTCGAATTAAAATGGAGATAGAATACATTCTACTTGTTGGAGGACTGTGTCTATCTGCAAAAAATGATCTCTGAACTGTTGTGAACTATGTTGATCTCGAGACAATAACAATATTTTCCCCCATGACATAGGTTCCTAGGAGAGGTCAAGTGCACCCAAACGCTAGTGTATGTATTTGGGTGCTAGATTTTTCTCTAAAGGACCCAAGTCATATTTTGGGCCACTTCAGTAATTGCATCTTATTATGTTCTGTATTGTGCATATCTAAACCGAAGCTCGAGATGTTATATGCGATAACTAATTCATCTAATATGTGCCCCCTCATTTGCATGTGATGTTGCTAGGAGTATATAGACCAAAGAGAGGACTTGATGTTGATTTGAACTATCTCTACAGGGGGAGAGAATTTGCATGGTAGAAACCAAGGCACATGTAAACAAAGTGGCTAAATGTGTGTGTTAGTAGAAAAGTAGCAAGAATGTAATATAAGATAATTGAATAAGCAAGTGTGCATACAAAGATAGACCATGAAAAGAGGGTTTCAAACATGATACATCGATCATAATGTCACAAGATAATTAGGGTCGAAGTGTCCATAAGCAAGCAAAAATGATCAAGAAATACATAGGGCATAGCTCATAAATAATGGCATATAATAGAAAACAATGTAAAGAAAAATGTAACAGACAACCATGGTGGAAAATTGTTCTTGCAAAGAAAATGTTGCACATGAAGTACTCGTTAGTATGTTAGAAATATAAAAAGTATGTCAAAGTTTGTATGTATCAATGGAAAGTAGTGTGTTATTGAGAATAGGAATTAGTAATAAATGAAACAATAACACATGTGATGTGTGAGAAAATAAATGTAGATTCCCCTAGGAGCCTCAGTGGGACTAGTAAGAGGTATAGTATCAAGCATCATTCTTGTGTGTAAAGATCTCGTAGAAATTTTACATTGAAAACTAGAGAACAAGTGAATGTGCATGTGTTTATAGAAAAGATAATGACATAAAGTATTCATCTAGCATCGAAACAAATTGTACATATAAGTATAAGCAAGCAAGAGTAAGGGAAACCAAGATATGCAATATGTTGTGAAGGATTGAAATGGATTTTAATGCAATGTGTGAATTTCATAGGAGCAGTGTGCCCCTAAACTAATGTATATGTATGAGGTTCATTTATAAAATACCCTCAATAGTCAAGAATGAACCATAGAACAAGAGTGCTTCATCGGGAAGTAGTTTGAAAGAGAGATGCTAGAAAGATGTAACATGAAGCATAGAACATGAAGTGTAGAAGAAGTGAGGTTCATTTCAGATTTTGACCATCAACAGTCAAGTATGAACCATGAAACTAGAGTATTTCATAGGGTAGAGTGATGTGTGAGAATAGAGTGCTAGAAGGATATATTGAATCATGGAGCGTGAAATTTGTAGTGTTTGAGGTTCATAAATGTAGAATTTCCTCAACAGTCAAGTGTGAACCTTAGCACAAGAGTGCATCATAAGATAGTGACAATATAAGATGTGTATCAATTTGTGTAGTGATTATTAAGAATAAGAATTATGAAGCAAAGAGTGTAATGATAGAAATTATAGACACCTAATGATGTTAGGAGGGGGGAAGAAGTAGGCATGATGTCCCCAAGTGTATGATGTGTATAAGAATTAAGTAATATCATCTAGAAGACCTTCGTTGTTAATATCATATCCAATTAGACCTGAATCATATACTTGGTAAGTAATAGTGTGGGTTTTATCATATAAAGATCCATTACGATGCAAGTTATACATGCCCATGTCATATTATTCATCATTGAAAGGTGGTTGTGGACAACCATGTGCATACCATCGAGTGAGATTTGGAGAATAGCTGAGAAATGAATCATTTCAAATAGAAATGTGGTCGAAAGGCATGAGAAATGTGATACTAGTATGATTAGGATCCAAAGTGCCACCAATGTAATCAATCCAAGACTACCCAAGTGTGAGTGGAGAGGAACGAGGAGTATGTGCAAGAAATACTAATAAATGGAAGACCTGGAGGTCATAAGAAGTAGTAACAAAGACATATCCCTAATAAAGGTGAGTTGAATGAGGTGATGGGTGGAGATCATCAAGTGTGAATCCAATCTGGGCTGATCCATCATGCATGTAAACGGTGTCAGAGTAAGTGGGATCAAATGGAATATGAGGCCAATAAGATTCATGTATGAAAAGAGTACATGTGAAAGGAGGAGGTGCCAATATAGAGTGCTCTTTTCACATGTACTATTTTCATATGTACTCTTTTCATGAAAGGAGATGCCAACAAGCACAAATGGATCCTTAAAGATGAGGCATGTTTTTTTAGGTGCGGAGGTTCAATTAGATGATAATCATCAGTGATATATGTAGGAGGGTTATGGGGATTACTATCATTGTGATAGAGAAATGGAGTAGGGAGAGCATTGAGTGGGTCTAGATTGTAATATTTTAATGGTTCATGGTCAATAATGATAGTATACGCATATTCATCATGTAGGAACTTAATGCACCGATGAACTCGTAGAAGGTACTTCATGCATAGTGTGAAGCCATGGCCTACCAAGTAAGAAATTATATTCAAGTTTGGTGTCAATAATAAAGAATATTGTAGGAATGGTTTTAGGACCAATTGTGAGGGCAAGGTGATAGTTCCCATGCATGGATGCGTAGAAGAGTCATAGCTACATATAGAAATGGGTGTGGGGCTAAGGTTAGTTGAGGATAGTCAAAGTTTTTGAATAAATGTGAGATTGCAAAGATTGATCTTAGATCCATTATCAACTAGTACTCACCTAATGCCTATATTATAGATACAATCCTAGATATAAAGAGGAGGTTCATTGTCATAAATAGAAAGAGAGGTGTTGTATCAAATGGGAAAGTAACTTGTGGAGAAAATATGGAAACAAACTGTTGATATACACGATCTAGAGAAGTATCGAGAGAAATGCGAGTATTAGCTAAGAAAGATTTTATTTTAGCTTTATAATCAAGATGATATTGTAAGAAGGAATGTATGGAGATACTCATGGTGAGAGGAACTTAAAGGATTGAAGCAATATAAACAAGGAAAATCCAAGAGTATTTGAATTCAAGTTCACCAAATTATTTAACAAAAATAAGACTTTTGTAAAACACTAATTGCATAGTCACATATGATAAATAAAATGCTAAAAGATAGAATTGACACAAGCAATAAGCTAGTAAATATGAAACTCTAAGTGCAAGAGAGAGAATAAGTACTTAACTAATTAACACTTTTCTGGAACTGATATGGACTGAGAAAACTTGTGAACAAGAAGGAAGATTGTTGCAACCACACACTTTAAAATTCTATAACTTTCGAATCGAATCGTACCAAGACATCTAGGATGGGCGAGGTGCCTAGGCACTAGATACCTCTGTTGGGAAATTTTGACTGCACAGGGGGCTTAGAATTTATTTTTTTTGGTGTCACACAAGTTTCGTTGATATTCGTTATTAATCGCATATATGTCGCAATATGATGACCGAATGCGCCTCTAACCTACAAAACAAAGCTTCACTTGTAAAACCATCAAATCCAAATAATAAAAGATGCAATATGGGGAGTACGACTGATCCGGTGGTAACTCAACCGAGTGAACTTACAACTGAGTGTTTTACTACATCTCAGACTCTATGTAGTTCTTGTGAGTGTGTGAAAGAATTTTTCCCAAGAAGTGCTTGTGAAAATGTACTTAATAGCGGGTGATAGCTAGATGTACCAATGTAAATGGATGTGTGGATAGAATAATCAAATTCCCCTTCCTACGTAGTGTATGTATAAATTTCAGTTGTTGTCACTTGTAATGGATGCCAAATAAATGCCTTTAAGTGATTTATGTGTCTTTAGATGCAACTAGATAGTATGCTCAAATCTTGATCCTTTATTTTTGTCACATAGCTTTGTATTTATATGATTCCCTTGGTTGAATTTCTTAATTTAAAACTAGAAGGCCGACCCATAAGAAAATAAGATACCCAAATGATAAAAGAGACCCAAAAGAAGCAAGTAATATAGAAAATGTTTAAGGGCACCCTATTGGTTGGATATTTTGTCAAGCCAAAATATGAGGTTCAACCACAGTACATAGGATTAAATCCCTCCTCAAAGACAAGTGAGGCTACATGTTTATTACTAATCTAAAACACAGTGGAAATAATATATACAATATTCACACTATTCTAACCATTGGGGTTGGGATGGAATCCCGAAATCCATATCCACAATAGGTGGAGATATTGTTGTTTTCGAAGTGAAATGGATCAGAAAGGAAATTATTATTATGGAGGAAACACAATGGAAAGGAAATGAGAGGAACGTATTTTCTTTCGAGTAAACATAGAGCACAAAATAATCATACAAGATTTAGATAACAAATGTAATGTTTGAAATGATTAGAACAATCAAGATGCTAAACAAAGAATAGCTTAAGATTATGAACATAAGAACAATATCATAAGAAAGATACATCTCACAACACAAATTTTGCAAAATAGCATTAGTTTCTATTCCTCAAATGATTAAAAGAAAACACAAAGTCTTTCTTCTTCACAATAAATCTCAATATTCCAAAAATCAACCTTTTGGAATGCATAAGCATCCCTTATTTATAATAAAAGGAGTTGAGAGAAAATAGGATAAATCCTAGAAAATAGTCTTTTTAATGAGAGTCCTATTTTTCTTGACTCTCATGCAAGAGACCAAGTCAAAATTTGCTTCCTATGTGATGAAACAAAAATGAAAAAGACATGTCGATTTCAAGATTGAAATGACATGTCACATTGTGCTTATTTTATATCATCATCTTTGTCTTCCTCCAACAAATCCTACTTGTCCCAAAATTCTTGGAATTTTTGGATTATACCCTGCATCTCATTTTCATCAGACACGGTGGAATGATCACTCAGAACTTCACATGTTTCTTGAGTATCACTAGCATTGCCAAGAATCTTTTCAGTCTCTTGTTGAGTTTCCTCAGGGTCTCCAAAGAATGTTCAATTTTCACAAACATGTTAATGATTTCTAGGCCAAATCCATAAGTTGGTTCATGTTGAATTGATTCTTAGATCTGTTTGTAAATATCATCAATAGGCAGGATACCCGAGCTTTCACTCAACACCTTAGCACAGATCTTGACTAGCTCTTCTTCTAAGTCATTCTTGTCATCGACCAATTGATCTTTTGATTCCCTCCATTTTCTGTAAGAATCTTTATTCTAAATCTAATGGCTTTGGTTAGTTGAAAATGTTTATCCCCATGTGGAACGATTCCTTCTTCGACCAAGATGTGGGATGGAACCTATTTTAGCATTTGGAGAGCTTCAAAAGTCAACTCTAGGTTCCCAATTTCTATTGAAAACTCATCATCCATTTTCTCTCCATCCTTATTTATATCCTCTAAGGATTTGTAGACTTCCACGGTGTCCTCGATGACTTCTTTTCCTTGTAGGAGCAGCCTTTGGATCCATTTAACTGTTCTCTCCTTCTCATTAATCTTCTTGATCATGGGTACCAATGAGAAATTGAACCTAAAAGGAGTAGAGGATGATGGTGTTGACTCAGGAGGCTTTGAGAGCTTGAGTAGCACTTCTGTTAGTTGTTGTACTTTCTCTTTTAACTCATCTTTGTTTGCCTTAGTTTCCTTTAGCTTCTGGCACAACACATTCATGGCATCTTGTGTGTCATGTTGTGCTCCCTCTATTGTTACTTTCCCTAGAGCCACCCTTGTGATCTGATAATTTGTGACCATTATATCATCCTTAGTTTTATCACCGACGGGAGTAGCAATCTCTACAAATTTATGCCCTAAGGCATCCACTGAAATCCTTGAGACTGTTTTGGGTTTCTTGGCTGACTTGGTAGGAGTGACCTTGAGGGAACTGAAATCAAAGGTTGGTAATGGAACAACCACCTTCCTCTTCCTCGAGTCTGATCTACTAACCATTGAGGCATATTGGAAGAATTTTCTCCCATTGTAGGTGTTATGGTCACATCTTCAGGTGGAGGAAGGTTAGCTTGTGGAGTGGTAACCACTGCAAGTGTAGCGTCTATGGTAATGGATTTAGGGAATGAAGGTGCAGTAGGAGGAGGCATGTCCATGGTTAACTGGGGTCTAGTGGGGAGAGGTGAGAGACCAGAGAAGATACTAGCCATGGCTAAAGAACTTGGTGAAGAAATATGAGGCAAGGAAGGTTGAATGGGAGGAGGCAAGGATTCTGAAATTAGAGCTTGAGAGGTAAGAGGAAGACTTACCTCTGATAAACTGTCAACCAAAAGAGGAATGGAAGGTTGAACAATCTCTTCTCCTGAAGGAGGATTTCCTTGTTCTAGTTGTGGAGGTGAATCAGGAACCTCAACTATTTGTGGGAGAGTGGCCACTAGTGTAGTTACTTGATCTTCTCCCTTTCTTACAAACTTAACCTTCATTGGCCTTTTGGAAGGGTTCTTATCCTTTTCCTTTTTCCCCTTTGAGGGTCCCACTTCCAAAGTATCTAGCTTTGCAAAACTCCCTTCTTTATAACTCATTCCCCAAGAAATGAGCCACGCCTTAGTACGGGAAAGAATTTGAGTAGCTCTTCCCGTGATAGAAGCTTTCTCAGCAATGGACCAATTAATGGTCGGGAATACATATTATTCTTCATTCAACCCATCATACGAGGCATCAAGGACACTCTCATTGTCCTTAGTGCTTTTGGGATGTCAGATAAATCCAGCATCTGGATTTCTTCAATTTTCAACCTGTTATTGTCCTTTCTTCGGATGGAAACCTCATCCCGAAGATCAACCCAAATATCTTCTATGCTGGGAACATGTAGATATAAAGTCCCGTATGATTTAAGGACTCCTCAGAAATCAAATCCATCTCTATGCTTCATGTGCTTCTTCAACTTGTCCTAAAGCTCATGCACCACGTTCTTAGCTTTGACCACCATTGAGCACGTGTACCTTCCGATGGAAATAGGGAAGGATACAGACAGCCTTGTGTTTGCTTTGTTGGAATTTGTGGAAATCCAACAATTGTCTTACCAACTCCATTAGGATCAACTTATCACCTGGGAATCTAGGCAATCGGAAAGGATCACCTGGGTACATGACCACCCGAAGGTATGTGAACTTCTTGAACTGTAAGAAGATACAACCCCATTTTGATACTTCGGCCCATGCTTCATCAGAGACTCTTCTTTTCCTTAGATTAGGGTTCATCCTGCAGATATTTTCATAAAAGAAAGCATCGTTCACTCTTCTGAACTGATCTTCGGAACCCTTCATTGTCAGCTGAGGGAAGTACCAATATATGTGTTCTGTTACCCTATCTCCTTTTGCATCCAACCCTGGATAATTTCTCATGCCAGCTACTGCATAGATGACATATGACGACATATAGAATTTGCCCATAGTTAAAATTGTCTTCATCTAGGAATCAATCTCATCACTTATAAGACTGCTCCAATCAATCCCTTGTTCATTCTTCTTCATAATGACCATGAATTGATACATCCATCCTTGGAAGTCTCTTGACTTAGGGAGTCCAAATACTCGACTTAGCAAGGTGATGATGTCGCTGATTTCAAGGATGAAATCACTCCTGGGGACAAACTTGGGAAACCTTGAGACAGCTGGCTTGGCCTTGATCAAGAAATTTTTATTCACATGCCTGATGCAGTCTTCTTGATCTTTGTCCTAGGATTTCTGTGCTGACTTAAGATCTACGTCAACATATTCCTAAAAGTTGGGTAATATTAAGAGGTCATCAAAGTAACCCCCGTCCAACTTCACTATGACTTCTCCTGCTTGATTTTTCATTGAGCGAGATTCCAAGTCAAAATTATAAGTACAGAGCCAAAATGAACTCGGGGAATTGACCAAACGTTGGGAATCCTATTGCTAGAGGGAGGCCACTGTTGGTTATTGACTTCATCCAGGGACTCTGAGAAGAATCCTTGCTTCTGTTCCAAAATTATTCCATGTCAATATTACCAAGCTCTGTATCTCAGATGTCATAATTGTAATCTATGTAGGAGGGGGATTACATTTTCCAGTACTTGTATTTCATCTTCCCTGACCTATCTAACTTATCCTTAGATGATCCAGGATCCGACATGAAAAATCCTGCAGAAAGAATGCTTAGATAACTCCTATTTGAACAATCAGACTTGGAAGCTTGTTGAGCAACCCCACAGACCCGACACACTATCTGGATTTTAGAACTTGCAAAGCACCTGATGAAACCCAACACACTAGAATGTATGTCGAAATAAAGTCTTGTTGGACACTTCACAAAACTCGACAGATCGCAGAGTGTCAGAACTTAGTATGTGTCAGACACTTGGTAAAACCCGATGCACTAGCGAGAACTTGGAGATTGTTGAACACTCAATGAAACCCGATACACTGCAAAGTGTATGTCAGAGGTTGATAGATGTCTGACACTTGGTAAAACCTAATACACTGGCAGAACTTGGAGATTGTTGAGCACTTGATGAATCCCAATAAATGGCGGAAACAAGGAGATGTTGAACACCTGCAAAACCTGAAAATAAAGGAATTGGGTTTTTGAGGTGTCAAGACATGCAAAATTCCCGCCATTTCACCAGTTAGGAATTTTATATTTTTTCAATAATCAACAGGGTATATTCCATGGGATAAAATAAAGAAACACCCTAGGGGTGAATTCCAAACAAGAAATTTCAATGGAATACAACATAAAATGAAGAAAACAATCTAAAACCCTAAACCTAGAGGAAAAATAGGAAAGAACGGAGAACATCAAAAGAATATCTCAAATATAAATCCAAAAGACCTCAAATTGGCAAGAAAAGTAAAATACCTTCAGTAATCTTGAAAAATAATCGAAAATGGAACACGAAATCGATCAAGAAGCTCGATCGGTTTTGGAGGTCGCAAGCACAAGTACGAAAAATCCACGCAAACAAAATTACAATAGGTAAAAATGACATGTAAAATTGGGCTATTTATAAAACCCTAGCATTTATGACACTTCACCTGACACATGTGCCAACTACCCGACAACTCGATTTAATGCCATGTCATCATGCTTGGAGTGCTCGGAAACCCGATATAAAGGATTAGCTATCAATTCGGGTTTTGGGTTTTGGGAAACAGAGCAACATGAGGCATGAGATGTTTGGATGTTCCAAGGTTCCAAAACTCGACACAAAGGAACATATCGGGTTTCGGGTTTGGAAGTCAAGCGACATGTAGCATGCTTTTTGCAAGTCATGTTCCGATGTTCATGAGTTCCAAAACCCTACAAATTGACTTGTTTCAGGTTTCGGGTTTCAGAAACAATTTACATGTAGCATGCAAAAAACATGTTTTCATGTTGTTGAAACCCAAAAAACCTGAAAATCTCTTCAAAAGTAAATTTTAGGAGATTTTTTCAAAAAAATTCTATGGTTATCTTGATTTCAAATGGAATCACTAAAATGAGATAACACACCCAAAGGGGACAAGGGCACTTGGGCACTAGTGTCCTAGCCGGGCGTTGGTGTCCAAATTTATAAAAGATAAACAAGAAAAGTTCTGACTAGGTTTTAGGGTGTAAAAGACCAAAAAGAAGACAAGAAACAAAGAAAAAGGCCAAATATAGTTTTCAATTACTAGTTTTCTCGCTTAGGAATCACATGAATGCAAGTATGTTTTTAGGACCTAGAAATATACCAAGTGCGCGATTTTGTGTCTATAGGATGTTGTGTATTATAAACTGAAAATCACTATTTTATGATTATCTATGTTTTGAGATGAAATAAAAGACAAAATTAAATAAAGATGAGTTATTTGATGTTTTAGAAATGATGATATTTTAGTTGACTTAAATTATTTATTTCCATTTGATAAAATGATTTGATTTAGTATAGGGTCAAACCTTGACTATTATTATCATTATATAATGATTACAATGTAGAAATTAGTGATTTTACTCATGTCAGATTCACTCGAACCGACTCATGTATATTTATCTCTCCTAATTGATGTATAGGTAAATAGGAGAAGCTATGAAGTGAACACTTGGACTAATTTAATACTTTTTGTAGATTACAACCTTATGGTCATATGAAAAATATCATTTTAAGAAATATCTTGTTTTATTAAATGATTTAATGAATAAATCCTAATTGAAAGGATGGGCATATGACCTAATGTATAATCCTAATTATGGATTTTGTTGACTATATAATGATGAAAGTTGGTTTGTAACTTCGTGTGATTTTGTGTTAATAAGGAATGAATGGCCTATTTAATCAACTATGATATATACATGAGTAGATGTTATCTACATTCCTATTTTAATGACTATGATTTCCTAAATTGTTGTTGATCTATTAATTAAATAAATGGTCAACAGACCTTTAGGTGAAATATTAAGTTATTACTTAATTTTGAATCTCTTACTTAACTAGTCCTATGAATAAATCAAAACAACAAAAAGCAAGTTGTTGAACAAAATGTTTATCATGGAATGATAATATCAATCATTAATGATTTCATAAAGTAACATGTATATTAATTGTGAATAATAACGATATCATCTTCATAATATGAAGATACAATAATAATGAATGCGGGTAATAAAATCCTAGTTGAGAATAATATGGGCATGGTTAATACAAAATGATTATTCTTAATCATTATTTCCTTATGAAATATTAAGTTAATCTTCGCAAGAAAATAATAGTATCACCTCTATGATATAAGACATCAGTTAGTAAACTAAACCAACCTTGGCATGGGCATCTTATAACTATAACAAGATAATAATTATTAAAAAGGAGAAACTAATAATAATCTCATAGTTCCCATATGTTATTAAGACCCAAGTGAAACATAAAGAATGACTTAAAGAAGGCTTTCAAAGATCCCACAGTTTAATTAAGATAATTTCTAAAAATTAATCTGAGTATTATTAGGAATTGTGGTTGATGAAGCTTGAATAATGATAGTCAAACTAATTATGACGTAGATTGGATGTAATCTTACATATTCATACAAACGTCTTGACATAGTTCTAACTAGGGTAGTTATGGAAGAGGGAAAGATGACGTAATGGTAGTAATTCCATTACGTGGTGTATGCAATGGAAAGTTGCACAAGCTATGGAATGAGGCTTAAGAACCTTAAAGCTTTGCTTTGCTCATCCATGCACCATGAGATAAGAGCTAAACAAGAAACTATCTATGCATATATAAATTTGAAACAAATATTAAAACCCTAGCATATATTCTACTCTCTACTCCATGAATGCTTAATGAAAGTGAACCTAGATAGATTCTAAGAAATCAAATTGTGTGTTGTTTACTCCATGAGGGTGAATGAATCTCACTAAATGGCTACATGGCCAAGTTTAGCTATTCCATTACTAACCTAACATGGGTGCAATATGAATCTATTTTAATGGTGGATGACCCAAGATCAAATGCCTTATTAGCTTGGCTAATGCAAATGAGCTCTTAAGCTTTCTTAGGCTTGTTTTGGCTTTGTTTTATGTAAAGTTGTAAGTTTGAATGGGTAGACTTAGCCTTGTATTTATAGTTTTCCACTTGGGAGTGATTGGAATCTGGGTGCATGTGGGACTAAAGCTCAAAAATCACTTTAGGATTAGATTAGGATAAACATGCTTTAGGCTTAGTTAAGTTAGGTTTAGGCTAGTTAACTAGGGTTTAGGCTAGTCAAACTTTGATTAGCAAGTGATTAGAGACTCATTAAGAGTTGGGAGGGGTCTAGATAACCAATTGTGACTGATAGATAGCCTACAAAGCCAATAGAAGTGGTTTAGAGAGAACTAGGGAGGTTCTGAATGGTCAAAAGGAGGAATGTTTAGCTAATAAGAGAGATATTAGCCAAATAAGTTGATTATAGGAGGAATACGACTAAGAAGGTGTCGTAAATGGGCATCCGAGAGTGGAGTGAAGAATGGGGAATTAACGAAGTGTCGTCAATTGGTTGAATTGGATGAAATGCTAAGTGTAAGCATATTTTAGGTGTCTACATTTGCCCCTCTTTGAGGTGGCGTAAGCGACGCGTCACTTCAAATAAAGTAGTAGACAAGTATAGACAAGTAGAAAGTTTTGAAGGGATAGAAGAAAAAGGAGAGTAGAATGGAGGATGCCCCCTCAATTGTCGATGGGGTGATAGAAGAACTTTATTGATGATCGAAAATATGACAGAAAGAGAATAGAAGAAAGAATAGTGTGGAGAAGAAGAATGGGGATAGAATAAAAATGAGAATGAGGAAGGGGGAATGAGGTAACATCCATCGATGCCTTTTAAACAACTTTATTTTTCATCATATTTCTAGTGATCTTCATCATCGGTCCTTATTAAAAAATAATGAGAAAAAGTGTAATACAACATGAAAATCCATATACAAACAAATGTCCATTGCCAAAAACACCAACTCCATGCAACATACAAAAATGTAATGCAATACAAGAAAGTAAAAGATGCCTAACTCCATGCAACATACATAATGAAATGGAATACGAGAAAGTAAACAAGATAAACTTATAGAGAAACAAGATGCAATGTTTTTGTTATCAAGCTTCAGTTCTGACCTATGTGAATTAACGACAAGGGTTAATAACGGTGCCCCCCAGCAAGGATACATGTGAGGAGAATAACGGAGGACACTTCGGTCCTATGAAAAATAAATGTGCATTACGACACGGTATCAACCAACTCGTTGTGCCCCGAGTACTGAGGCGAAGTAAGCGGCGTAGCTTTTGTTGATGGTGGTAGATCAAGATGATTTAAGCGCGAGTCGCACACATGAGCAGTGAGAACCAAAGAGCGATGTTTTGTAGGATGATTTTTAATTTTTAGAATTTTTCTTAAACATATTTGAATGTTTTGCTTTTTCTAACATATTTGAATGTTTTTGATGATTTTTATAACATATTTGAATGTTTTTATTTTTTTAACATATTTGAATGTTTTTGTGATTTTGAAAGTTTTCTGAAACTATGTACGGAAGATGAGGAAGCATGGATGCCCCTAGCGATAGATGGGATGTATAAGGGTAGAATGCCACATGTGTGCGAGCAAGGTGAAGATGCAAAAATGCTCCAACGATTAGGTGGGAATATTCAAAGGAAAACTCTTCACGTGTAGAAGTGGGACCCAAGGCCATTATGGATAGGTTCAACATGATGATGAACATAAACCAATGAAGTGTTGGGAAGAAGCAAGGATGCCCCCAGTGTAATTTGGCCTAAAATCATGTGATAGAAAGGAAGGAGAAGATTTTTTTTTTTGAAAGGGGACAAAGGTGTCCGAAAACATGGCAAAAAGTAATCTTATACACATGGATGTTCTAAACGAAGTAGAAGAATGATGTGAATGATATGAATGTAGCTTGGAAGCCTCACGATGAAGAAGTGATTAGCTAAAGGCACAAATCGTGAGATGAGATAAGGACTAAAGTAAGAGTCTGAACAAAGGTCCAAAAAAAGACCCTTGGTAACATACTAATCATATCTACTCATAGAGATCCATTGTGTGGACTTGGAAATTTAATTACCCCTTGAAGGGAAGATTTAATGGACAACAAGTGAAGACACCCTAGCCAATGTGTAGGAATGATTTATTTTGAAAGACGATAGGTGATTTGTGAATGATGGGTGGAAGGATAGCCATACATTGCTCCACTTTGCTTGTGCCGACCAGGCATCCATAGCCCCGATAGAGATTATTAGAAATACCACAAGAGAGAGTTATATATCAATTTTCTTTTGTTTTTAGTTTTTAGCTTTGATTTTTTTTTTTTTTTTTTTACTCTTTTTCTTTTTGAAAACTTATTTCAGCTCTCTTATTTGACAAGGAGTCAAGAACCATAGATGGCTTGATGGAAGGAGGTGGAAGTGATTGTGATGATGACATTGGCTAGTGTCAACAAATATGCCCAAAATTTATTCACAACAATTTTATTAGATGTTGAATGTGATAGGATCTCTAAGAGGTCAGTCATTCTTTAATTTACCAAGGTAATAAAAGACCAAGGTCAAACAGATACCATAGAGATAAAGGCTAACCACAATATCACCAAAGGGATGAAAATGATAGGAGGACTTGTAGAAGATTAACTAGGAAGGGAAGAAAGAAACATCCATGTGCACACAATACCTTATTGCAATGTTTGATCTTTATACCTTTGATTTTTCTTGTGTTTTCTCAATGTTTTTATATTTTTGAATTATTTTGAATTTTTGGCTTTTTGATAGTTTTAAGAGGTTGGGACCAACAAAGTCACTCTGTGTGGTAAGATCCAACAACAATGTCTGTGACTTCTTTGATAAGGGAGACTAAGCATATTTTTTTATCAAGAGTTATGTTATCCTCGATCTCGATGATCGTGGTGAGCTTATACTCAACAAATGACTGTGATTTATCTTGAAACATGGATTTCGGATGAGGGAGCCTAAGTTTCCCTTTCGAGGTTTATGCACTTTGCGCCATACTTGATGGTTACGTTGGTGTGCATTCTTGAATTGTGCTTGATTTTTAACCTTAAGATCCTTTGATTTGTTAGGAGCTTTGGAGATTTTGGAAGTCTTGAACTGAGCTTGATAATGAACCTATTTTGGTTTCTTATAAGTTAACACGTGACTTATTTGATCCTGAAAAGGAGAAGAAAGTGAACGTGGGCATTTAGAACTGATGTGAGAAATGACTGTGGGCTTGTCCTGACCATTAGTAAACAAAAGATGTGATGAATGAAAAGGATACGGTCCAAGAATTGAAGAGGATGGGCTATCAGGAGGTGAGCCAATGATAGAAGATGATGAAGGGCTACTAGAATATGGCCCTAAGATGGAAGAAGTTGGGCTATGAGGACATGGCCCAAGAATAGAATAATATGATGAAGGGTGTGGCCCAAGTATAGATGAGGAGGGAATACTCGAGAGGTATCCCATAGATAGAAGAGGATGAAGGGCTACTAGGACGTGGCCCAAGAATAGAAGGTAATGGGCTACCAAGAGGTGACCCACAAGTAGAAAATGGAGGACTACCCGGGGGTGGCCCAAGGATAGAAGAAGACGATGGGATACTCAGTGGTGACCCAAGGAGAGATTTTGATTGAGGAATGATGATAGATAATGAATGATTTGGTAATGAGAAGATAGGCCATGGATCAATGCTAGACCCCGACATCTCATCATGCTTAGAAGAAGGTGAAGATGGAATAGAAGAAGAATCAAGTTCCATGACCTTAGGATTTTCTCTATGTTCTGATAAAAGGAATCAAATTCTTTTCCCCCAATACACGAGTGTATCGAGTTCAAAAAGAACCCTTGTTTGCAATCCTCTAGAGGGATGTCATCGTGTAGTTTTATTAGTCCTTCATTCGAGATAAATCAATCGGTAGAGGTTGTTGTTCTTCAACAATGGAAGGTTGAATAGAAGAAATAGGTCGATAAGAAGAGAAGATTAATTGATAGAAGAAGATGACTCAAGAGAGGAAGTAGGCTTGGTGGCGGGTGTCTCATGAATGGATGAATTAGATCCAGGACTTAGATTATTTTTCTAAAAGACGACCTAATGTGGGAGAGAAAATAGGATCACATAGCCATTTGTTAAGTTACGACATAGGAGTCGAATTGGATGATTGACTAGAGGGAATCTGAGTCGTGGAACTCTTCAACGAAGGAAGAGGTCATTGAGACAACTGATGAAGGAGGTCCTGCGAAGAAAGGGAGGACCATGACTCAAGAACCAAATTAGATGTTCGATCGATGGAACTTGGAGTCACATGAGTCTTCAAAGGAGGAAGACGTCATTGAGGTGAGTTGGAATAAAGGTCCTGCGAAGAAAGGGAGGACCATGATTCAAGATTTGATCTAGGGGTATCCGAACAATAGTTGGGATCCAAGTCTTTAGAAGAAGAGTGGGAGTCCGAATGGTAGTTTGGATCTGAATCAGAAGAAGAAGAGTGGGGGAACCTGAATAATAATTTGGATCAGAAGCATCCAAACCATACCACCGACTATGAGCTGAAGGTGGGGAACAGGGTACCTGAATGGGCCCTCTAGCACGAAGAACCAAACGAGGTTTAGTTATAATGGGAATCTTTTGATTTGAATTGCTAAACCTAGGTTCCATATTTTTGTAAATGTGAGAAACCACGTGATAGTCTATCATTGTTGGTGTCGTTTTAAGCACAAATGTCTAGACCTAGATAGTGTGACGGAAATCCTTCAAAGGGAAGGAAGTGACATGTCGATTTGGGTAGCATAAGGAAACCAACTAGACATTTTGTAAGTATGGAGATGCGTGTGTGATTTTGAAAGGTCTAAGGAAAATAGACATTGTGATGACACAATCTCGATGAGATCAAAAGGGATTGTCCTAGAAAATAAGTTTTCTAGATGAATAATCACAAGGAACAATCATGCAAGTGTGAAACACAAATCCAATCAACAAGGAAATACACCCTATGCAAATGTGTGTGCAAAGTGAGTTCAATGCAAAGATGATCAACACAATGTCAATATTTACGTCAAGCTCGAAATGAACAAGGCGTAAATATTAACAAAGGGTAGATGTGAATCCCAATCAAAGGATACAATGACATGTTCAACAACCAACCGAGACCAAAATTATAAAGGGCGAGGATTACAAATGTAAGACACGTAACCAAACCAATTGGAAAAGTTAATCAAGCTTCACGAAGAAGTGAGATATTAGTGCCAATGTGGTATCGAAACGTCACAAAAAAGTAAGCGACACTCTTGAATATTCGAGACAATGTTTGAAGTAAAACCAAGTCAAGTTATACTAAGGATGTGTTAAAATGTGCGCGGCGTAACACCACAATGTGGATACTTAGATCACATTTATGAAAAACATGACATAAGTAACTTAATTGTGTCGTGATAATGCGAACAAGGTAACACGTCAAAGGGAGATAAAATGATGAATCAATCTGAACTATGATGATGATATTGAAATCAAGATCAAGTGGTCATCAAATATATAAGAATGCATCCACACACTTTAGACATTTAACAACTCAGCCGCAAACATGGATGAGCGTAAATGGAAAAAAAAGTGGTGAACACCATCTATGACAACACTCCCAAAAGATGCCTTCTCTTGCCCCAAATGGGCAACAAGAATGCAAAGGTGTAGATCAAAGATGGAAATGAACTAAGTGTCACTTGGGCAGAGCTTCGCCTTGTCCAAAGGCGAGAAAGAAGCTAAGCTAAGTGAAACGTCGTCCAATTTCCGTGATGAAAGACACTTAGATCCAACTTAAGTGGATTCTTTGCCTTGTTCGAAAAACAAGGTTCTGAATCCAAACAAGTTATCACTTCATGTTGGCCAAGACATGACAAAGGATTAGTAAAGTGGGCCTCAAGACAAAATGGCTTTCCTAATAAGATCTCTCAACTAGGTGTTACAAAGTCATCTAAGAGCGGGCACGATTTACCCAAAAAGTCGCACTGACTAATTTGGGAGTATCTCAGCTTTTCCCCCTTCAAGTAGAGTGGGCAATAAATGTGTCCATCATGTACTCTTACTAGGGTCGTGATACGAGACAACTTTGTAACGCTATCTCACAAGGAAAACTAATCAAGTGGTTGTTTCATCCACGAGGTTACACAAAGAAGTGGACTACTTTAGGGTTCCCGGAACCACCCCCATTGTTATAGCTTAAGGTGTTATGCCAAAGAGGTTATGTTCTAGTTGAGCGGATAGGGGCGTGCCCTTTTTGAAACCTCATAATACAATGTTTTTGAATATGGTGTGTTTTTATCTTGCTTAACTTAATGTGGTTTTAAGTAGCACACCGTTTGAAACCTGCATAAAAAAGTGTATTAGAAGTTTTGTGTTTTTTTTTACGCATTTCTTTGACATGTGATTTTGGTCCTACACAACGAGGTTAGTAATTTTCCAAAACGTCATATAAAGGAGATAAGATGTTGTTTTTTATTTCCCATATCGTCGTAAGATGCAAGGAAAGAGCATACACAACAAGGTATCTCATTCAAATTTGTAATGAATGGAAAATTCCTAAGTACAATGTGAAAATGAGTTCTTTTTAACCAACTTTGAAAGCTAAATAAACCATTTTGCAAATATGAAGAAAGTGGTGAAACGTTTCTGATTCCCAAGATCACCTAGAAAGGCGCGAGGGAAGAGCATACGCATTCACAAACAAAGATGCAAATGTTTTTTATTAATTTAATACAAAAAAACTTAATGCCAAGGAAACCTGTAAACCAATGTTATAACCTTGCAAGAGTTAGAAAACCAAGAAAATCGAAAAATTCTAGAAATCCAATTTTTGCACTTTTTAATAGTTTTTAGTAATTTGCGTTTTTGGAGGTCTCCAGGGAATTTTGGGAGTTTTGTGATAGAATATATTATACTAAAGGTATCTAACTTTGGAATTTCCCTCGCAAATTACACTTTGTTATCTTTCCGACGCCTATTCAAACTCTGAAAACGGGTTAACGAGTCAAAAGATATGATCAAAACAAGGAGCACTAAAAATAAAATGGATAAATCCGGACTACACAGAGACACCTACACGCCCAGAATGACACATACGCGCCCCAGCCAACAAATACGCACCCAAGTAGACAGGTATGCGGGAAAGGTAAAAAAATGTAAAGTCAATAGAGTGGAATAGGACACCTACGTGCCCAAAGTGACATATACGCGCCCTATCCAACGAATACGCGCCCTAGCAAAAAAATAGATAATTTCAAATTTTTACACAGTCAACCCATTTACACATGCACGACTAGAGAGGTGGATACGTGCCTCGGATGAAGAAGGAGATGAGTGCACATCCCCTGCAGAGGTGAAGTTTACTGATTCTTTACACAGTCTACCTCTTGATGCATCACGCGGCGAGAGAGCCGGATACGCACCCAAAATGAAGGAGACACATGCACGTCTCTGTAGAGAGAAATTTTGTAAATGATGAAGTCCTCCTAATAGGTACGCACCTGATCGACGGGTACGCTAGGGTTTCAATGTGTACATGCCCCTTGTTTGACACCTATGCGCACCCTGTGAAAAACCAAAAAACACATATTTTCAAATTTTCAAGAGCAAACAGGTTAGTTGTTAGTCAAAGTGTCCTATTTCTATATCAAACCCACAAAATGTGTATAAATGAAGGTCATTTATCTAGGGTTAGAAATAAAAATGGGGAAATAACAAGTGATTGAGCAAAAAACTTGAAAATGAACTTTGAAAAACTTAAAAGACCTCCATTAATGGAGGGTGGACATAAGTGTCCCACCGGGCATGCCAAATGTATGCAATAAAAGTTGCACAAGCTATGGATTGAGGATAAAGAACCTCAAAGCTTTGCTTTACTCATCCATGCACCATGAGATAAGAGCTAAACAAGAAACTATCTATGCATATATAAATTTGAAACAAATATTCAAACCCTAGCATATATACTACTCTCTACTCCATGAATGCTTAATGAAAGAGAACCTAGATAGATTCTAAGCAATCAAATTGTGTGTTGTTTACTCCATGAGGGTGAATGAATCTCACTAAATGGCTACATTTCCAAGTTTAGCTATTCCATTACTAACCCAACATGGGTGCAAGATGAAGCTATTTTAATGGTGGATGACCCAAGATCAAATGTCTTATTAGCTTGGCTAATGCAAATGAGCTCTTAAGCTTTCTTAGGCTTGTTTTGGCTTTGTTTTATATAAATTTGTAAGTTTGAATGGGTAGGCTTAGCCTTGTATTTATAGTTTTCCACTTGGGAGAGAATGGAATTTGGGTGCATGTGGGACTAAATCTCAAAAAGCACTTTAGGATTATATTAGGATAAACCTGTTTTAGGCTTAGTTAAGCTAGGTTTATGTTAGTTAAACTTTGATTAGCAAGTGATTAGAGACTCATTGAGAGTTGGAAGGGGTCTGGATAACCAATTGTGGTGGTGATAGATAGCCTCTGAAAGCCAATAGAAGTGGTCTAGAGAGAACTAGGGAGGTTCGAATGATCGAAAGGAGGAATGTTTATCTAATAAGAGAGATATTAGCCAAATAAGTTTTATAGGAGGAATACGACCGAGAAGGTGTCATAAATGGGCATCTGAGAGTGGAGTGAAGAATGGGGAATTAACGAAGTGTCGTCAATTGGCTGAATTGGATGAAATGCTAAGTGTAAGCATATTTTAGGTGTCTACACATGGTCTCTCCCATTCCGTAAGAACCTAGAGTAAGTTGTGGTTTTTTTCGTTTACAGAGATGGTCATGTAAAGAACACACTTCCTCTTTCTTAACATGTTCACTTTCTCAAACAAAATGATCCAGATAACTGTGTTGATATAATTGTTTAGTGACAGAAGACTATATCCCTAAGGATTTTGTACGGTCTCGAGATAAGTTCTTTATGCATTGCTAGAAACTTTAGCCAAAGTAATGCAAGTAGTGATTTGCATTTTATGTTCACCATATCCTTACTTTATATGTGTCAAATACCAAAATATGAAGTTAAGTAGTTGACTTTCGTGGTAGACATTTGAGGATTGAAACATATAAATTTATCTCAACTTAGATAAAGGTAAACCTGAACATACAAAGATTGTGTGATTTCTCACTTAGAGTGGAATGAAGGGACTTATAGATGCACCCTTCTCAGTTGCATAAGGTTTAAACATGAAAGAATTATCTGATGAATCAAACTTAACTTAATAAGCATACTTGATTAGAAAATTATTAATCGATTGAAATAAATTTTTACTTTAACTTTATGTGAAAATAAATGAGTTGTTAAAGTATGAAATTGATGTTTTTCTTGGACACATGTATGTATTTCTCAAGTGGTTAGCTAGTTTCTTAACCATTTTGGAAATAACCATTTTTGCATTATGATATTTGTATCTTTAGGTTGGTTGATATAGTTGTGAGGACCTATCTTTTTCTCTCTGTCATTGATAAGTGTATTTAGATTTGTGTGATATAGTCTATAGTAATATAAACTTTGATTATACTAGAATTTTAACTACGCCAAGAGGCATTCCTACTGTTGCAGCCAGGACTGTAATAGTTTGAGTAGTTCATTTTTGGGCCGACATCAAAAAAAATTAAACATTATGACCCAACACAATGTTTATAAAAATTAAAAAAAAATTATAAACCGACACAATGTTTAGAATGTTTGGGAAATCTATAAATAACAGATATCAATAACTTTCAACTATAAATACAGTCACATGAAATACCCAGCTGCAAATTAATATGTTCACATCCAAGCATGGCTTCATCTTACAATTGCTTTTTGTTTGTAGTGGCGATCATGTTGGTTGCTAATACAGCAACCCATGCTGATTCTGAGACAATCCGTAAATCAACTGTAGTACTGCTAAATATAAAAACCATTGCATTTCGTCGTTATCTAGAGCTCCGGGGGCTCTTCACACAGTCTTACAACAGCTGGCTGTTATTGCAGTTGATTTGAGTATCACTGAATCCAACCGGGATTCTGATTACATTCGATCGCTGGGAGAATAGAATCCCGATGTTTCGGCTTTTGATGGCTGCTCAAAGCTCTTCACTCAGACAACAGACCAGCTTCAGAAATCAATCTCACAATTACGGAAATGGCCGAGTCCCATTTTCAAGAAATTTTTATCTGATGCTCAGACATGGGTCGGTGTTGTAGCAAATAATCCAGACAAATGTGTGACTGCGTTGAGGAGATCGGTTCGGGAGAACCAAAGTTGGCTTCATCTGTTGAGTTGTATTCGTTAGAGCTCAGAATGTTGATGAGTGATTCCGTGCATGTTATGAAAGTACTTGTTATCAATGATCATAAGTAATACTCCCACAATTTCACGGTTATTTTGGGAATGAAATAGCAAGTTTGGTTTTCTCAATAAATATTCGGTTATAACAATTTTTATAATATCATTGAAACAATATGAGATTTTGTTTTTAAAATTTTAAACTATAGAAAATTATTAATACATTGGTGTTAATAGATTTTTTTAAATATCAAATTAAATAATAATTTCATTACATTAAATTGTCATGATATTCATAAGGTCATAGTCCAGGAATAGGCCACAATTATCCATATTCACTCTGTTGTTGAAAAATAGTTAGTCAACATCTCAAGTGGTGACTTAATAACCGAGTTTTAATGATTGTTTGCATATTGAATATTAGAAGCTATGTATATATTCTCCTCAAGATGAATAGATCGTCCATCGATGCGGACTTCACAATTATTTATGTGGCTGCACAACCATAAATGATGTTTTATTATTGCAGTTTTTATTTGCGTTTTCTTTCTTTCATGAAATTGTAGTGATATGGAAATAAACTGTTGTTTCAAGCATTTTAATTGGCATTTTCGTTATTCTCATGTTTAAATACTAGCATACCTATCTTAGAAAATATATGTAAAAGACGTCGAGAGGTATCATTCTCGAGGCTACACAACCGTAAATGACGTTTTATTATTGCAATTTTTATTTTTGTTTTCTTTTTCATGAAATTGTAGTGGTATGGAAATAAACCATTGTTTCAAGCATTTTAATTAACATTTTCGTTATTCTCATGTTTAAATACTAGCATACTTATCTTAGAAAATATATGTAAAGACGTCGAGAGGTATCATTCTCGAGGTGCCTATCGAGAATGATACCTCTCAGCGTCTTTTACATAGATTTTCTAAGATAGGTATGCTAGTTATTTTAAATGTTTGTATGTTCGTATTAAATCCATTTTTATTAAGTCTAACTTATTGTTTATTTGAATTGACACTTTACTTTCGCTCAATATAATCGATGCACGATCAAATTATTACATAAAAATAGTTTCTATATCTATGTTATTATGCAAAGGCACGGTAGTAACTTTTGTGTAGTTTTTATATGTACACCTAAAATAAGGAAAATATAATTCATTTAAAAATGAAATGAATACGAAAAAATATGGTAAATTAATTAAGAGTATGAAGAAGTAAAATTAATCTAAAATGTCTTTGAGTTTGAGGTTGATGCACTATAATAGTTTGCAATATGAAAACCAATTTTGAAATATTTTGTCAATTAGTTCGCATATCATTTCTATACCAAATGTATTTGGGATTTTTTTTGTCAAACGATGGCACTATATCATAGTGATGGAAAACTACAAATTTCTATAGATTGGTCCCGTGGAGTTTCCTCCTTCAACTTCAATTCTAGACCACTCCCAAATAAGATAAACTAATAACAAATTGTTAATATATTTTTATTTTAAATTATATCATATATTTTGTTATAAGCATTGGATTTGGATGTTAACAATTTTAGACATTAATGTGTACGTATTAGGAATATCTAGTGGATGTACCAATTAAATATGTTGACGTATTTAAATATGTTAAAGGAAAAATTGTATAATATTA
Source organism: Taxus wallichiana var. yunnanensis (assembly GCA_018340775.1). Lineage (NCBI taxonomy): Eukaryota > Viridiplantae > Streptophyta > Pinopsida > Cupressales > Taxaceae > Taxus > Taxus wallichiana. Next base: position 191,113,460 of record CM031234.1, read on the forward strand.
GGGAGAGGACTTAGTACTTTAGTGGGGTCTAATAGTTGAGAGAGTATTTGAGAGGGAAGTACTCAAAACTTGAACAAATTACATATTATTGTACAACTTGTATCCAACAAAGATGTAAAATAGCTAATTAAGTGACACATCATTTGCCCAAATTTTAACTACATAGGCACAACTTTAAATATAACCCTTTTTAGTACATTTTAAATTTGATATTTTAAATCAATTCAAAATATAAGTTTTCCTCCAAATAAACATATTAAAAAAAAAAAAATGTATGAGTCAACTATGAAACACAAGTAATAACTTGGTGCCATTTAAATACCATATAAGTGCCACATTAGGTGTTTGACAATTTATTCCTTAGAACTCAATACTAATGAAATAAATTTATGAACCAAACAAGTGTAATAAGTTGGAAGGGTCACTTCATTTATGCTCATGAAAGTGATGGAAGTGTTGTGATGGAGTGGGAGTGGGGTACACAGAAAAAGGAAATGCATTTGATGTAAGTAGTGCTTTGCAATTTGGAATCCATTGTCATAGTGGAATTTATCTGCTTTGCTTTAACCGAAGATGGCAATGCATCATAGATGGTATCCATCGAGTGGGGTTCGAGGCCCACAAACCTCGCTATAAAATGTGATTGTGGTCTCTCATATTTTTGAGAGAGCGAAACTAGGCAAAAGGCATGGATAGGAAATACGTGATCATTCGTAATATTAATATCATAGTTATGGTATTCATGGTAGGAGGAGCGAGTAGTGGTACACGAGTGGGATTCTATTCATCAACATGCCCAGACGTGGAGTCCATTGTGAGATCTAGCGTACAGTTTTTCCTAAGCTCGGATGCCACACTCGCCCCGGCTCTCTTGCGCATGCACTTTCACGATTGCTTTGTACAAGTAAGTAAGACTCGGATTTTCTTGTTTCTTCTTCTTTTTCTTGATTGCATTTGAGTAGTGAAATGTGGTGTGGTCAGGGGTGCGATGCGTCGGTATTGATAGAAGGAGCGTCGGCTGAAAAAACGGCGGGGGAAATAGAGGATTGCGTGGATTCGAGGTGATAATGGATGCAAAATCCAGAGTGGAAGCGGCGTGCCCTGGAGTGGTGTCGTGTGCAGACATCCTCGCTCTCGCCGCTCGTGACGCCGTTGTGTTTACCAACGGACCTTCCTGGGAAGTTATGTTGGGAAGACTCGATGGACGGAGATCAGTGGCCCAAGATGTGGCCGACATTCCTTCTCCCCGCGACTCTCTCGCCATTCTCAGACAAAAGTTCGCTCAACGCGGTCTCACTACGCAGGACCTCGTTGCTCTTTCAGGAGGCCACACGATCGGCCAGGCGGACTGTGATTTCTTCAGCTACCGCCTCTACAATTACAAGGCCACTGGAATGGCAGATTCCACCATAAATTCAACGTCGTTACGGCAACTTCGAAACATTTGCCCCGAGAATGGGAACGGTGGTCGAGCGGGTCTTGACAAAGGCAGCAGGAATACTTGGGACACCAGTTATTTCGAAAACATTGTGGCAGGAAATGCAGTGCTGGAATCTGACGAGGAGCTCGCCGCCGACTCCCTTGTTAATACCTTCGCCAACTCCGCCGACTCATTTGACAACGCCTTCACAAAATCGATGGTGAAGCTCGCCAATGTTGGCGTCAAAACGGTCTCTCATGGGGGCGAGATTCGGAGGATGTGTTCCTTTGTCAACTTCTGATTTTATTGTATTACCAATATTTTATCTCTTTAAAAATTGTTTTATGAAATATGAAATGAAATGAAAGATTTTAATGACATCCACGAGACTGAAGAGTCTATGGGACCAAAAGAAACTGAAACATTAAGTTGATTTCAGACTCTTTGCAATATCAACTCTCCTATTGTGAATCTTGAGCACAAAACCAGCGATCTTTTGAAGTTTTGTTTCTTCAAATAACTCATTTAAGTTGTCCACTTTTAATTCGTTTTCGTACTGGATACGAATATCATCATATGTTGAACACTCCATAATGAAATGTCATTCCGTTTCAACAACCCCTTTGTTGCAAAAAAGACAAGTTCTCCTTTCCCAATCCTCTTTGGGAATAGTCCATCTACCGGTTTCACAACGAAGATGATGTGATCCGGTCCTCAACTGAGCCACTAGAATCCTTGCCTTACCTTTGATAACTGCCCCTAGGTAAGCTTTTTCATCATGCTCCCAAGTGGGGTTAAATTCTTTGATATATTGTGCTTTCTTACGACCAATCTGTTCTATCCACATGGCAGTCCTAAACTTCTCCATCACATAATTTTTTAATTCCATGTTGTTGTTAGGACACTCCTGAAAATTGATGCCCCATTTGTTGGTCTATTTCACCCCAATTTTCTTTTTATGCTCTACATTATCCTCTATAACCATTTTGGGCCAACGAAGATTGTCCATGCTTTCAACTTTTTCAAATAGCTTATCATTCGAATTATTGTTGATGCTTCCATCAGGAAGGTACCCGCTTCAGCCAACAAGATCTCATAACGAATTGTTGATTTAACTTTAAGAGTGCTTGTGATTAGATATTTCTGGATTCTTTCTAATTGTCTTCATCCATGCTTTGACATGCTACTTCCCCAAACCTCACAACCATAAAGAGCAACCGGAGTAACCAACAATCCAAAGAGGGTTTTCTTAGTTTTCCAGTCCCAAAGCTTAGCTTTCCTACACCTATTTTGAAGTAGGTAAGATGTTTTCCAACCTCCTTATATCCTTTTTGCTCTACATGTCTCTCGGCTCATCTTGTTGTGAAAATCAATCCCAAGATATTTATATTCTGTAACAATTTCCAATGGACTCCCCTCAAAAAGAAAGTTAATTTGCTTCTCTTTCCTTTTTAGGGAAAAAATCATGATTTTTGTTTTGCTAATGTTCACTTGCATCCCGACTTCCTGGCAAAATAATTCTAAAGATTTTAGATGCTCCCTCAATCCTTGAGTTGTTGTTGAAATTAGGATAAGATCGTCAACATATAAGAGTAACTTCACCACATACTCGGCCAACTGTACACCCCCTCCTTCGGTTTTACGTAACCATTCTTCAAGCTTGTCAATGTATAAACCAAACAAAGTGGGAGAAAGAGGACAACCTTGTTTAACCCCAATGTCACTACCAAAACATTCAGACATACCTTCTCTGGTTCTGATTTTAGCTCTGATATGCTCATAAAGTCTATGTACTACTGCTCTAAGCTCGTATGGAATCTTAAGTTCCTCCATCCTGTTCCAAAGTTTGTCTCTATGAACCATGTCAAAGTCTTCCTAAAAATCAACAAAACAACAAAAATCTCCATCTCCTTGGGTATCCCATACCTTTTCAATCAAGTGCCTAAGAGTGATGCAATGATCAATGATTGAATGTTTAGGTCGGAAACCTGCTTGTCCTTTTGCTCTTTTGCCCTCTCTTTCTACCCAACTATTGATTCTATGCTCTATCATGCCCCCAAATAACTTACCAAATAGAGGATTGATCATAATGGTGCGATAGTTAGAAGGATTATTGATGTCCTCGCTTTTAAATAGAGGAATAACAACACTAGTCATCCACTCTAGTGGGAACCCAACCTAAGTTACATCATTGACAATTTTTCTGATATGCGGAGTGAGCACCTCAACCCCCACTTTCAAAATTCATCCTACAACCCATCAACATCTTGAGCTTTACCATTTGCTAGATTCTTTATGCCATGTTTGATCTCTTCCTCTAAGAAAATTTTGATCGAAGTATGAATTATGGGAGGAATATCCTTTTGTTGAGACCGCTCATAGAGAATCTTTGCATATTCTAACCAATGAGCTTCTGTGATATTGTTTTCTATGTGCGTTTTGTTTTGTTGCAACTCCCTCCAAAATCCTTTGGGATTGTGTTTTCCAAGAGAAATTAATTCTGACCTTCTTCTATTCACATAGCTTTCTTTTTTGTGTTGTACCAATCTCTCATATTTCTTTTTATTTTCTTTGTTCACGTCACTTTCCCTCATAGCTCTCTTGGCAGCCTTACAATCTTCGTCATACAAATTAGAAATACTTTCCGAATATGGTATTACTTTTGCACTAATATTTTTACGTATTTAAAACTATGATTTAAATATACACCCTATTTTATTAAATTATATTTATTTTTATGTCCGATTTAATTTATATTTTATCGAAATTTGGATGATTTTATTTAGCACTCACCAATTCGGTGGGGTCTATGCTCTCCTCCATTAAAAATCAATAACAAAAAGTGCTAAACATTATTAATTTTTTATTAGTGGAGAGACATGGGCCCTATCATTTTGTGAATGTTTGATAAGGATTATTTGGAAATTCATTGTAAGGATAATGAAGCCAAACTTTAACACACACTCATTACACTACAAAATACCTTGAACTCAAAGAAAATAACTTCTCTTCTTCATTATTGAATGATGAATTAAAATGTGTCTTAAAAAGGAAAACAACTCCCAACTCAAGTTGCCAAGCAAACTCTAACTAACTTCAATTAAATATACTCTAGGTGGTGAAATTTACTATTTTTAGCAGTTTACTAGAACCTGCTTATTCTTAGTAAGTTCGCATGCTTATTCGCATGGCCACAAAAATTGCCATGCATTTTCTACATGCCTAAATTAGAGGAATTGCCAACTTTCTAACCTACTATGCATGCAAGAGACTAAAAATAACTAATGCCCTAAAATAGGAAAAAACTGAATTGAAACTTAAATCCTAATTTTCGGCCCCCATATGGTGGATTTCAGGCTTGAAAATTCACCAAAAATGGATCCAAGTGGCGGGCAGTTTGACCGGTGTTTTCGTCTCATCAAAACAAGCGGTTTGAAAAAACGGACTCAAACAAACACCGGATCAAAAGTTATGACCATTTTAAGTTTTTGCTAAAAATAGTGCATCAAAAGACCAAAGATACTTGACTCTTTTCTTTTGAGACATGTTTGATCTTCGTCAATATTTAATTCTGATTCAATTTCTTCAATGCCTCTTATTTTTTTCTATTCAACTTATTTCTTTTTCAAAATTGAATAAGAAACGACCCCTTAATAGAATTGTGGATATGGTGAGATTACTAGGCATCAAAGGACATGATAAATTTAATTAGTTACTCATTCTTGCTTGAGTGACTTTTGCTCTCCTGAATTCTATAAACATTTTTTTCAATCTTTCATACACATTATTATCATTATCTTTATTCTTGTTATCTCCATTGTTATATCTTAATATTTATTAGTATAGAATAAAATAATGCAAATTATCTTTAATTTTATAATATATAGTTCATTATTGAATAGTTATTGTTATTACCATCTTTCTCATTTTCCATATTCTTTAATGCTTCATTTTCAAAATGGTCGAATAGTATTACAATTTCATTATTATTATTTTTATTTTATTTTCACAAATATATATAATTATAAAGTTTATAAAATGTTTTTCCTATAATGTATAAAACCTTTGGCTCATGTTAGAACCCAATTTTATTTTATTATTGTCATAGAATATAAGACTATTAAACAAATACTTATGTGGCTTTGAAGCATAAGATCATATTATGGTTTGAAGCATAAGATCTAATAATTGATTGAAGAAAATCAAACTTAAGTAGATGAAGATTAAAAAAGTTAATTGACCATATTAAGATCACAATTTGGAAAGGTTTGTTTAATATATGATAACCGTACTCAACAATAAATAAATAAGTATAGCAACCCCAAGTGAAAAAATAAAACTTTGAGTAAATTTGCATAAAAATGTTGGTTGGGTAAACACCATGAAGTAAGTGGAGTAGTTATGAATGTTGTGGATCATCCTCGAGGGCTAGTAAAGGAAGATCCCCAATTGCTAGAAAAAATCCCCTAACCCCTTGGGGCTATAAAGCACACTCGGAAAAAGAGTTAGAAGATAAATAAATATAGTCATGTTTTAATCCTTCATCGATATAATTCAATACCAAATTAAATGACTTGGTAGCTCTAGATAAAAATTTGAGCACTTTTCACCAATCCTCTTCCAAACTACAACCATTACTTTAAGATAATAATTCAATTTTTCATATAGCCGACAAGGAAGAATGCAACAAAGTTTCATTTAATCATGGAACTCATTTACTTGAAGAATTTATTTGTTATTGAGTACGTTATAAGAAAGAAAAAATCAAATATTCATATGGTTGATAAGGAAGATTGTAACAAAGTTTCATTTTAATTATGAAACTCATCCATTTATGCACATTGCATTGATGAATCTAAAATTGTAATAATTCAAAAACAATAAACTATACGAAATATGACTAAGAAGTTAGGGTGGAAAAATACGGTGTTAGATATATAAGGTTATATTTTTTGATGAAAAATATCTTATATTATATTAATTCAATACGATACAAGATAACTTTAAAAAAATAGGTGGTATGAGAACATGCCCCAAAACAATAAACAAAGCTAGACCGAGCCTAGAGGAGCGAAAGACAAACTAGGCCGAGCCTAGGCAAGTAAAATGAATAGATATCACCTAGAAATAAACAAAAACCAATTCATGCAACAACAACAAAGAAACCGAAGCGGGCGGATCATGATCATCTGGCCATCCCGAGCCAAGTAAATATTTTCCAGCATATGGGAGATCCCAGCCAACAACAATTTCTTCTTCCAACTCTGCCTCTCCATGAGTGGGAATGGTGAGGTTGAGATGAAGGAATTTTTAGGAAGAAGGTGGTGGTAGAGGAGAGTCCCATCAGTAGTGTGTGGCACGGCGGGAAGAGGAGAGCCCCATCCATTCTAGTGAGGTGGTGACCCCAACCATGATAGCGAGCTGGTGAAGGAATATTACGTTGGTGAGGTGGAGGTGACCCATGGTCATGGCGGTGAGATGGTGAGTAGATTAATTGATGTAGAGGGCCTGAGGAGTGGCAATCCCGACCGAAAGCATGCCATTGGGAATGGGTACATCGACCACCACGGCTTGGAGGTGGGAAGCACTTGGTAGGAGACGGTTGCACATGAACAACATTACACGGGCTTCCCCAATGAAGAAGCAAGGTCCGCGGAGGTGGTCCACCTCCAAAGATAACCTTATTTTCTTGGACTTGTATCTACACCAAAGACATTAAATATCACCATAAATTTGTTATAAACGGAAAAAGATTAATCAACCACGAATTAGCAAAGAAAAAAGTATTTCTTTCTTTCCATATCCAAAAACAAATTTCCCCTCTGAAAATATGCCAAATTTGGGTGAAAATACATAGAAGCTTGGGATTGTCCCCAACATGATATGTTTCCAAGTAAAGCAATGTAGTTTTAGTAGAAAAAATGAGTGAATCTAATTCCGGGAATTTTAAGCTTTGGGACAACACCGAGAAAAGATGTAGAATAGTTTTCAAATTACAAAAAAATGGGATTTGGACACCGGATCCCAATTGGAAAAATACGATCCCCGATAGGAAGACCTTGGTGTAAAATACACCAGAGGAAATGGGCAATCCTTGTCTCTACACAAATAGACCAAACAACTGTAAATCACCTACTCCGGATAGACATAGTGGATTGAATTCCCCATCATGTGTTGAGTTTGTCCACCATGTGCAAGTGAGGTGAAATCCCATGGTAGCCTTTATTAGCTATGTATTTGTTATCCAATTTTGCACACGGGAAAATTAGACAACGAGGTCCTATTACGATCAAATCACGACATTGGTCCTAGGGGCCCACTTCTAGTCAATGCGGATAAATTGACCAAATTAATAATTTACCTTTAGGAGATCTTATCGGTTTCCATGACTCTCTCAGTTTCAAGCAAGAGCCCAAGATGATTAAAATTAGGGTAAAATTAGTTTGGAGATCATAAGTAGCACCGAGCCAAATCAGCTCACCGAGTAACTCGGCAAGCTGCTTGCAAGCTAGGTTTATATGATAAGAGCTAGTTGTCTAAAGTCTTGTTTTTTTAGCTCAGGAGAGCTATTTGAACATGAAGGTTTTGAGATAATAATCATCTTAATGCATTGATTTTGAACTCAACAAGGGAAGGTTCTGGGTTGTTTAGTGAGCTTGTGCTATTGAAGAGAATTCTGAGCAAGGCCGATGAATCGGTAGAAAAATGACTCGCATGTCACAATGTAAGGAGATTTCGGTTGTGATATCTTGATGTTCGAACTAGGACATACATGAATTCAGGTTGAGTTGCTATACAACTCACACATAAAGAATCAAGATTGGTAGTGTGTGCATTGTCGAGGAGCTAAAACCACCTAATTCAGGGTTTCAGTAACATATAGTTTGATGCAAAGATAAAAATCCAAAAGCTCTAAGTGAGCGGATAAGGGTAGAGCTCGACACTTGATCTACCTTCACATTAAAATGGTCCAGTGTTGTGTTAAAATACCGAGCTTGAACGGTTATTCAAGTGGACCAAAGAACAAGGATGAATGTTAGTCCTGGTGAGCTACTCAGACGTGTTCGGAAGAGGGGAATTTTGGGGAATCATTTTTATTTTTCTAGTTGAGTGGGAAAATAGGGCTTCAATCCCACACATCAGCATCATTATGGGGATTGTGGAGATTGAAAACCAAATTACCAAGCTTTAAAATGGTGTAGCTCGGGGATTTCGAGGGCCTCCAGCCATGGTGGAAATGTCAAGATGAAAAATCAAGCCAATAAATCCACATAGGGGAAGTTCGGGAAAATATGGCCAAGCGGGGTATTAACTTTGGCAAAACAACATGGGATTTCCGCATGAACCATGAAAATAGGAGAATCAAATAAAATTGGCAAATTCCACCCTAGTCGGAGTGGTCATAGGAGGCTCGAGTGCAAATAGAGCTCAATGTATAGCTCGGAGAGAAAGTTATTGAGCAAGTCCATGTGTGGAGAAAGGGAGCTTGATGGGAGATTAACAACCTGGGTGGAGAAATTTCCTCTTCTTTCCAAGTGGGGATGTTACCATGGCATGCCACAATGGTGAGATACTCTGCGGGTTCCCAATGTTACATTACTAAGTGGGAAAGGTCCAGAGCATTTTCCAAGTGGAATTTGGATGTTGGAAAACCATCGTGATACTTCCGAGCATGGGAGGAATCTGATCAAATAGCCAAGTGGAGAGAATACGATGGCAATCCATCATGATAATTTTTCACAACAAGGAGTGGTCTGAGTCATTGTGTGAGTCACTAGGGGAATTAAAGTAACATTCTTGGCCCAGGCGGCGAATCATCCTCCAAGTGATGGGGGAAGATTTTTGGCATAACAATACAACTCGATAATAGGCTCATAGGCATAGGCCATGGCTCAAAGCACATCATTCGAGATATGAGAAGCTATCAAGCTAAGTCGACATTCAGTGCTAAGATCACTAGTATACGGTGAGTACAGAAATCGAGAGGACAAAATAACACTGCAAGGCTCATGAGAATTAAGTCATGTGGAACATTGGAGGCCGAACCATGACAGCGTGCACAAATAATGAGATCATAGGTTATTTCAATTCACCAATACCCCTCAAATCAAAGTGAAGAAAAAAGAATATGAGTGTGCAAGCTTCGGCCAAGTTAAATTGGAAATTCATAGGAAAAATCGACCCAATACACAAAGTTGATCGGCTAGATGAGTCGGTAGCAAAGGAAGCCTGATATGAAATAAACTATAGCTAACGCAAGGCTCGTGGAGGCTGGCTCGATGCGAGCCCTGGGATTTTGAACTTGACAACGAGTTAAATTCGATGGATTTATAAATTTTAAGGTGTTTGGGCTTCAGAATAACCACTTGTAGGAGCTCGTTTATGTCAACATGAAAACGAGCTCGCCTCGGTGTTAAGAAGAGCTCAACATGCCATTAAGGAACCAAATTGAGCTAGAGTCAATGAAATGATGCGTGAAGTTGGCTCAAAAGTGAACTCATAAAAGGTCTTGGACAACCAAGTTGTGTTTTCCAAGAAACGAGTAAGTGAGTCACCCAAGTTAATTTGAGACATGGAAGGGATTGCCATTGATGTTGTAGAATGATGGCCAAGTCACTCGATAGTGCGTATACAAAATGGAAACACTCGTGAGAATATTCTTGGAGTTTTTGCTTATCGAGTGGTGGAGTATTGCATGCGATTGAGTTCGGTGTCTGTTCACCCTTCTTAAGTTCATCTTTATTCACTTGGAGACTGATATGTTGCTCTTCTTGATCATGTTTAACAAAGGAAATGTGTGTTTCCTAGTCTGTGGTATTTTGTACCCTCTCTAAGTTGCAGTAGGTGAATTTGACCTATGGTGCACACACCCTCTTCAAATTAACCCTTCCTGAGTCTGGAAACACCCTTTATTTGGTGCATCACCATCCCTAGTATAGTTTCATTTCTACAAATCTCTTTCCCTAAAACCCCATGAAAATGTTAGCATAGGACTAGATAGCCTTTTTATTACACTAGGAGTAGTACAACACTTAGTTTAGGAAGAGGAATCTAGTCTTCTTCGAAGGTTTACCTCGAGCCCAAGTACCATAGCTTGAGAGGTGACCCCATGTGTCCCAATCACACCAAACGTCCTGTTCAATTTTTTTCCATTCGGAGGGTGCAGTGATTTGGCAACAGTTTTTGGCATGCCTAGTGGGACAAAGAGTTGGTACTTCTCTTCTCACTTACACAATTCAAAGTACCTGGTGACTCTATATCTCTGGATTCCAAATCTCAGTGTGTTAACTTATGCGAAGAATTCAAACAAGAGCTTCTTCAAAGAAAGGAAATTATTAGCATATCAAACTTTCCTTATCTCCTCCAAAGAGAAGACGAAGAGGTGTTTCAACATCACTAGTTACAGCTCTACCTCGTAGGGGTCATTCAACTCCTTTGTACGGAAGGTTCACTCCACCAAGGAATAATCAACCTCTTCTATGCATGGCACGAAACCAAGTTTTTCCTCTTTCAATGCAAGCAGTCCTCTTTTTGTTGGCTCAACATGACCCTATACCTATTGTGGCACTCAAAATTTTACCCTTTTACATAGTGGAAAATCACATTACTCCAATAGAACATATTCTTGATGTAGCCAACATTTGTGTTGTACATAATGTCATGGAGGACAACGTTGCGAGTTAGACTTCTTTCTACATATTTTAAGGGAAAATAACTTCAATGGTTTTGAGGGTTAAGTGTTGGCAGTATAACCACTTGGGATGAATTAGGAGAAAATATCTATAAACATTTTGAAGACAAGAGTGATAATCTTTCACTTTTGGAACAACTCACTACCATGAAGAGAGCTCCCCAAGAATACATGAGTGACTTCAACTTCCGATTCCACAGGACCTAGAATAGGATTCTGACACTTGTAAAGCCTTCTACACATAATGCATTCTTGTATTATTTGTGAGCCTTGAATAGTGATGTAGCAGTTATGATCCAGTCCATGGGAGGGGCTACATTACGACACCTACAACATTGCCATAAGAGTGGAAAATTCCTTGATTCAGATGGAAAGATAGCTCCACGACCGCCAATGTTGTTATCTCTGAATCTTACGAACAATCATCCTATCATTGTTCCTATTCCAGCAACCTCTAATCAACCAACTCAATCTGCCCTTGCCTCTTCAAATGATCTATTTGAAGTCAAGTCATTACTGCAAATGTTTGGAAATGAGCTTGTTGCACTCAAGAGGAAATAGTTTCAATACAATCATCCCTATCAGCCACAAAATCAGTAGTATCAGGCTAACCATCCTTCTTTTCAAGGGAAAAATTAATCTTAAAATCAAGATACAAATCAAGCTGCGAATGTCAGACCTTTGAACTTTCAGAACCCTCTTTCTGCTAGTTCATCTAGAGCCATTGTACCTATCCAGAATAATCTAGTTCAAGACTACAAATGGTGTTACCCTTGTTCTCAACCCCATAATAAAAATATTTGTCCCAATGGAGTTCTTAGCTAGGACCTTATGGTTCAAACTCTATCTTCCCCTTTCGAGAAAATAGATAACACATCTACACAAGAAACAATAGATCAACCACAAGCACTGAAGAAACCACTTTGCTAAACTGGTAAGCAAAAGATTTTGTGGGTTGAATAAAGATCCCTCATCAGTGGCAGAAAACAATCGTTCCAAGAAGAGAGCAATGGAACCTAAAACTTCCAAATCTGATCAAACATCAACTTTACAACCTCAAGCATAAGTGGCACTGATAAAGATGTGGGAAAGAAACCACCAAAAATACCTATTAGCCAAGCTACAAGAAAAGAAATTTCATCAAGCATCACGGTACCCAAAAAGAATTTTCCAAAGGAGGATCCCAACACTTAAATAAGCATCAACAAAGTAGGAGTAATTCCCTTCAGCATAGTGGAACAGATGAAGAAAACTAACCTGAGCATTACTATGTGGGATGCACTCTCAATTCCTTCTCAAAGAAACTTGTTGTGAGAGGCTCTAAACAGTTTTGGTACAACCGACGGATCATCAAGTCATGGAGCAACAACTGCTATGATTTTATGTCAACTAGGAAGGGAAAATTATTCCTAAAGAAAACAAACCACCACCATTCTATATTTCCCTGATCATTAGAAACCACTTGGTGCACAATTGCATGATCAATTCTAGTGCCAGTAGCTCAGTCATGCCCAAACAAATTACAAATGTACTAGGCATACAATATGTGCCAATTACAAGAGGAGTTGTTCAGCTGGATGGCACATTGTTAAGACTATTGGAGTTATCAAAGGACTTCAACTTACCATCCATGCATGCCCAAGTTTTTCATTCACCCAAGACATATCAGTCATTGATCTTCCTCCTCTCTTCGCCATCTGCCTATCACGAGATTTCACTACCAAGATGGGTGGTTATCTATCAACCGATTAGTCACATATGATTCTCGCCAATCTGCCACAATAATGTAGAACCCTACATTGTTAGTCCTATAAATGGGAATTACACCATCAGAGATCTAGAAGAAGAAGATGTTGATCATGAACCAACCACTCTCGTTGAAGAAGTCCCCGATATTGTGCTAGATGAAGTAAGTGGAGATCATCAGTACGATCCCTACGTTGATGTATTGGAAGAAGAAGAAGCTAGTTTACTACTTTTGGAAGAAACGGATTGGGTACATACTACATTCATGAAGAAGATACAATCATACCGCAACTCATCAAAACACCAAACGATTCGGAAGGACTGTGGCAATTATTCTTCGATGGCTCGAGAAGTAAGAATGGATCCAATGGCTAGTGTTATGTTAATATCTCCAGAGGGATATAATTACTTCTCATCTTTCCGGTTGCAATTTATTTGTACTAACAATGTTGTTGAATACGAGGCCCTTGTGCAAGGAATTCAACTAGCCCAAAAGAAGGGAATCAAAGCCCTTACTATTTTTGGAGACAGTGAGTTAGTTTTCCATCAAGTGATGTCACGTAGTGCATCCAAGAATGATCTTTTAAGATCATACAAGAACCGAGTCTGGGACTTGATTGAAGATTTCAAAGCTTTTGGAATCCACACAGTTCCTAGAAATCAAAATCAAGATCTTTGATAGGCTTGCTACAATTGGCTCGCAATACGACATACCTGTTGATGTCATGAAAGAAGGGAAGTAATTTGTCAAAATGGTGGTTCGACCTGTAGTCCCTGATAATGTGAGTAGCTAGAAAGTGTTTGATAGTGACAAATAAATTGTCCTTTTCCTATAAGAAGAGGTAGAGTTTGCTTTAAGAAATCAGGATAAGTTGCAAGAGTCATATGGTGATCAAATTATACAATTGAAAAGAAAAAAACTACCAAAAGGCTTAGTCACTCTAGAATCCATTTTCAATTTAGATGATCAAGCCAAAAGACAAAGCTCTAACATGGTGGTCAAAGAAGAATATTTTGAGGAAATTGAGGTAGCAAATGAGAAGTTTTTGAAGATTGGAAAAGTGTGTACTTCTAAAGAGAAAGAAGCTTTCATCAAACTTTTCAAGAGTATCACAACATCTTTGTGTGGATCTATAAATACCTGTATGGTTTTGATCCAGGTCTAGCACAACATACCATCGAACTAGATTCTAATGCCAAGCCGGCTTAAAGCAGAGGCCAATTAATCTTAAAATCGATACACTAATGAGAAAGGAGCTAACCAAACTCATCAAGGCCTATATTATTTTTCCCATCAAGAACTCCTCTTAGGTATCCAATCTGGTGCCCATAAGGAAGAAGAACGGAGAGATTTGGTTATGCATAGATTTCAAGGATTTTAATCATGCGTCATTGAAAGACCATTATCCTCTTCCATCAATGGAGCATATCCTTCAAATGGTGGCAAGATCTCAAATATTTTCTTTTCTCGATGGATATTCAGGTTACAATCAAATCCTAGTCCAAGAATCCGACCAATTCAAAATGGCTTTCACTACCAAGTGGGGCACGTATGCCTACAACAAAATGTCGTTTGGATTGTCCAACGTCGGGGCTACTTTCCAAAGAGCCATGGACATGGCATTTAAAGGAATAATCAATGATATCATCTTGGTTTACCTAGATGACATAACTGTATATTCTAAGCATGCATATGATCACATCACGCATAAGGAAGGTTTTCCAAAGGTGTAGGGAATTTTGGGTTTCAATCAATCCTAAGAAGTGTATTTTTGCAGTGCACAAGGGAAAGTTGTTAGGGCATATTGTTTCATTCAAGGACTATTAATCGATCCAGCCAGGATTCGTTTGGTTATGTCCTTATCTCTCCAAAGTCATAAGAAGGTTCCCCAAAGTTTTTTGGGAACCATAAACTTCATGCGGAGATTCATCACTCAATTCACGACATTTGCTAAACCAGTGACAGCCATGTTGAAGAAAAACAATACATTCTCATGGAAAAAGGAAGGACGAGAGAGCTTTGAAGCCATCAAAACAGAAATTTCTCAAGCTCCCACGCTAGTGAACCCTAGGTTTGATAAATACTTTATCCTTTATGCTTTTGTAGGTCAAGAGAGAATTTTAGGGATCCTCACCCAAAAAATGATGATCTGATGGAGCATCCAATTGCTTTCTTCATTCAATCCCTTAAATACTATGAGCTCAAATACTCATTCATTGAAAAATAGGTCTTTGCGGTTATTTGATATTTGAAGAAATTCAAGCACATGTTGTCCAACAACAAAATTCATCTAATGGTGTCTCATCTAGGCATCAAGGAGTTTTTGCTAAACAAAGAGATGAACAAGAAGCGCGTTGGATGGATCACAAAGGTGATGGAGTATGATGTACATATCAAGGTTACCAAACTTGTCAAAGGTAAAGGTTTGTGTCAAAAACTTGCTGCAGACATGGAATCAAAAGGTGATGAGGATACGATGCTCCTAAACACTAATGAGAGTGATGATCAAGTTGACTGGTTATCCAAAATGAAGAATTTCCTCTTCTCAGGAGTATATCCTGTGAACATGGATAAAAACCAAAGATGGACTTTCCGTCTTCAATCTATTCCATATGTTTTGGTAGATAACATTCTCTTTCGAAAGGATTTGAACAGTGTCCTCCTTCGGTGCATAAGACCGGAACATGTGAGTAAGATACTAGAAGAGTTTCATAATGGCCTATCTGGAGGACATTACTCGCATGAAAAACTGCTACCAAGATCATGCGAGCTAGTTACTATTGGCCGGATTTGTTCAAAGATGCCCATCTCTAGGTAAGGAGATGTAAAGAGTGTGCCTTTTTCACAGGAAAGCAGAAGTTGGCAGCTCTTCCACTGCATCCAATTCAAGTGGATCAACCCTTTTTTCAATGGGGGTTGGACTTCATCGGAATGATTAATCCTCCATCTAGTGACAGACATAAATGGGTCCTTACTACAACAGACTATTTTACTTGATGGACAGAGGTAGTAGCATTGAAAGAGAGCAATGAAAAGGCAGTTCTAGATTTTTTGGAAGGTATAATGATAAGGTTTGGTGTTCCTTTTACAATCATTTCAAACAATGCGATGGATTTTCTTGGTATGAAGTTGAGTGAATGGGCTGTTAAAAATGGGGTCTACCTCAAGACTTCATCCAATTACTATCTGTAAGGAAATAGATTGGCTGAGTCTAGTAACAAAAACCTCATAAGGATTATTAAGTGCATGATGGAAACTAACAAGAGGACTTGGCATACACAACTTAAGACCACCTTATGGGCAGATCGGATCACACCTAAAAGGGCCATAGGGAATTCTCCTTTCATGCTTGTATATGGAAGGGAAGCAAAACTTCCACTCTCCTTGGAGTTACCTTCTTTGGAGTTAGCTCATCAACTTGAAGTTATGGAGAGTGATCCTCTGATAGTAAGGTTCATTGAACTCATGGAGTTAGAGGAAGTACGGAACAAGGCTATGAAGACTTTGGAGCAACATTAGGCTCAGGTTAAGAAATATTTTGACAAGAAGGCATCCGATATGCATTTTTAAGAGGGAGATTTAGTCCTCAAATGGGATAAATACAGGGCCAAGCCAGGAAAGCACGCTAATTTTGACGATCTCTTGAGTGGGCCATACATCATCACAAGTTACAAAGAGGCAAATTCATTTCATCTATCCATGATCAATGGAGAAGAACTACCCATTCATGTGAATGGGATACATCTCAAAGATTGTTTTTGAGAAGCATTCCACCCCATGTATAGTTTAGTTAGGTGTTTTCCTCCAAGTGCTTATGCACATTGTTGTTGTGTGTTCTTTATTTTTTTCTTTCCTTGTTGTGTTTATTTTGTTGTTCTTGCACATTGTTTCATAATCGGAAGGTTTCAAATAGAAGAAGGTCCAAAGTTTCAATAAGAGTTTCATGATCTACCTCATTTAAAATTCTACAGTGTTCCATAGATGTCAAGCATTCGACAATTTCAGTATACTTCATGCTTAGCATTCCGTAGAGGTCCAAGATCGGCAATGCCCAAAGAGATTTTGGGATGTAGCGTAAAAGATCAAATCAATTTTTAGATTCCAATATAGACTCCATGCTCAATGGATGAATTAAGGATACTAGAATCATGCTTAGTGGGAAATCATCCCCGCAAGGTCACTAAAAATGTTATCTAATTTTGCACACAAGGAAAAAATTAGACAACGAGGTCATATTACGATCAAATCACGACATTAGTCCTAGGGGCCCACTTCTAGTCAATGCGGATAAATTGACCAAATCAATAATTTACCTTTAGGAGATCTTATCAGGTTTCCATGACTCTCTCAATTTCAAGAAAGAGCCCAAGATGATTAAAATCAGGGTGAAAATCAGTTTGGAGATCATAAGTAACACCGAGCCAAATCAGCTCACCGAGTAGCTTGGTGAGCTACTCGACAAGCTAGGTTTATATGATAAGAGCTAGTTATCTAAAGTCTTGTGTTTTTAGCTCAAGAGAGCTATTTGAACATGAAGGTTTTGAGATAATAATCATCTCAATGCATCAAGTTTGAACTCAACAAGGGCAGGTTCTGGGTTGTTTAGTGAGCTCGTGTTATTGAAGAGAATTTCGAGAAAGGCCAATGAATCGGTAGAAAAATGACTCGCAAGTCACAGTGTAAGGAGAGTTCAGTTGTGATAGCTCAACATTCAAACTAGGACATACATGAATTTAGGTTGAGTTGTTATATGACTCGTGCATGAAGAATCGAGCTCGGTAGTGTGTGCATTGTCGAGGAGCTAAAAACCACATAATTCAGGGTTTCAGTAACATATAGTTTGATGCAAAGATCAAAATCCACAAGCTCGAAGCGAGTGGATAAGGGTAGAGCTCAACACTTGATCTACCTTCACATTAAAATGGTTCACCGTTGTGTTGAAATACCGAGCTCGAACAGTGTTGGCGAGGTGAGTGTAAGAGTATTCAAGTGGACCAAAGAACAGTGCATGAATGTTAGTCCTAGTGAGCTACTCAGACATGTTCGACAGAGGGGAATTTTGGGGGATCCTTGTTTTTTTCTGTTGAGTGGGAAAAATAGGGCTTCAATCCCACACATCAACATCATTATGGGGATTGTGGAGATTGAAAACCAAATTTCCAAGCTTTAAAATGGCGTAGCTCGTTGGGGATTTCGAGGGGCCTCTAGCCATGGTGAAAATGTCAAGATGAAAAATCAAGCCAATAACTCCGCATAGGGGAAGTTTGGGAAAATATGGCCAAACGGGGTATTAACTATGGCAAACCAAAATGGGATTTCCACACAAGCCATGAAAACGGGAGAATCAGAGAAAATTGGCAAATTCCACCCGAGTCGGAGTGGCCATAGGAGGCTTGAGTGCAAATAGAGCTCGATGTATAGCTTGGTGGAGAAATTTGTTGGGCGAGTCCATGTGCAGAGAAAGGGAGCTCGATGGGATATTAGCAGCTCGGTGGAGAAATTTCCTCCTCTTTCTAAGTGGGGATGTTACCATTGCATGCCACGATGGTGAGATACTCCGCAGGTTCCCAATGTCATGTTACTAATTGGGAAAGGTCCAGAGCATTTTCCAAGTGGAATTTGGATGTTGGAAATCCATCGTGATACTTCCGAGCATGGGAGGAATCTGATCAAATAGCCAAGTGGGGAGAACATGATGGTAATCCATAAGGAGAAGTCTGCGCAACAAGGAGTGGTCTGAGTCATTGTGCATGTCACCCGGGGAATTAAAGTAACAGTTACGAACTAGGTGGCAAATCATCCTCCAAGTGATGGGGGAAGATGGTTGGCATAAAAATATAACTCAGGAATAGGCTCATAGGCATAGGCCATGGCTCAGGACATCATTCGGATATGAGAAGCTGTCAAGCTAAGTTGACATTCAGGCCAACTCACCAGTATATAGCCGAGTACAGGAAGTCAGAGGATAAAACAATACCGTGAGGCTCGTGAGGATCAAGTCATGTGGAAAATTGGAGGCCAAACCATGATAGCGTGCACAAATAATGAGATCATAGGTTATTTCAATTCGCCAATACCCCTTAAATCGAATCAAATCCAAAATAATATGAGTGTGCGAGCTTCATGCCAAGTTAAACTGGTAATTCACAAGAAAATTTGAGCCAATACATGAAGTTGATCGGCCAGATGAGTCGGTAGCGAAGGAATCCTGATATGAAACGAACTATAGCCAATGCAAGGCTCGTGGCGGTTGGCTTGATGCGATCCCTGGGAGTTTGAACTCGACAATGAGTTAAATTCGACAGATTTATAAATTTTAAGGTGTTTGGGCTTCAGAATAACCACCTGGAGGAGCTCGTTTATGTCAACATGAAAATATGATCGCCTCAGTGTTAGGAAGAGCTCAACGTGCCATTAAGGTACCAAATCAAACCAGAGTCGATGAAATGATGTGTGAATTTGGCTCAGAAATGAACTCATGAAAAGGGCTCGGATGACCAAGTCATGTTTGCCAGGAAATGAGTAAGTGAGTCACCCGAGTTAATTCGAGACATGGAAGGGAGTACTGTCGATGTTGTAGAACGATGGCCAAGTCGCTCGGGGATAAGTATACAAAAATGAAATGCAAATGAGAAGCTTTTTGAGCATCGGTCCGGTTGTGATGAGCTTGTGGATCGGCTCGCTAAGAGATACATATGGTGCCGAGTTATGGTCATAAGGTCAGACTCATAGCGAAGATGCTGAGGCAATCGTTGGTGAGGAAAGCTTGAGAGGGAGCTAGGTATCATACCATGAGCTACACAAAGAAGCCAACTAACTCACCATTGGGATATAATTCTAGAGAGAGCTCGATCATGAAGGAAATAATTGGCTCGTTAAACCAAGATACACAAGTGTTGCAAAGGATAGAGTTCCCAAGCCAAGCCAGGTAGCGGGATGATGAAATGTATTAGATTCATGGGGAATGGACAAAAGATAGCTCATGTCATCGAGTCATGAAATGAAAATCAATCAATTATTTAAATTATTAGTAATATGAGGCTTTAGCAAGATCAAAACGTAATGTAATGGGCGCTCGGGTTACAGTTAACGTAAGGGAAAGACGAGCTGGCCAAGTCACCTTATTGAGTACATTGAGTTGAGCTAGAATGGTGTGTGGTGAGAATCAATGTAAGAGCTCGCCACTCGACATTGATGTTGAAACAAGAGGAGCTTTGTTGAGTGGGATCTCGGCGGGAGGACCCAACAAAGAGCTCGCAGAGTGGGCCGAGTTATCATATCTCGATCGGTGCAAAGATAAAGGAAAAAAACAAATTAGAGCTCGGTTGCAGAGTTTGAGTGGAAGGATGCAAGCCATGTCAACCTTGGCACAATATTGTAGAGATAGGCTAAGTCAACATTTATTCATAGCTCGAAAAAGTCAATAGATGGATTTTTTTTCGATAGTGTTCACTCAGGTGAAGGAATCGAAGCTAAGTCCGAGTTGCCTAGAGTTGAGCTCATGCAACTAGAGCTAACTCTTCATTAACTTAGTTGTTACAATGGGCAAGAAAATTTTAATGCAATGTAGAGCTCGTGAGAAGGTTAAGGAGCTCATTTCATTGACATTAGATTCACAGACACACGGGTGGAATCTCACAGATCTTGACGGAGGGAGGAAATCGCCGAGATTTTCTTGTTGTTTGAGTCAAGTCAAACAGAGCTCATGGAAACATGTCTCGGTGGTGAGCTCGATGCGATGTAAGCTTGGTTGCAGTGGAGAGCTCATTTAGGGAACTCGGCGGTAGGAGCTCAGCTCGATGGTGATTAACGAAAGTGGAGCTCGAGCCCAACTCGGTGAGTTGGCTCGGTGAGCCAACCACCGAGTTGGGTTGTTTTGAACCTATTTTCATGGCCCCCACTTTCTTCAAGTCAAACCAGTCTTCGAGGGGCCCACCATATTTAATAATTAATTTAATATTTTTACTTAAATATTTTAATAATAATATTTATTATTATTATTTAAATATTCTTTTAATTAATTGAGAAAACTTGGTCAACCAGGCATTAATGATATATGATGGAATCTTCTAAAGTGGTTCAACCATCTGTAATAAATACATCATGTGCCTTCAATTTAGGAATGTAATTATGACCTTTCCTCTTCTCTCTCACATATTCTTCTATAAATGTAAGTTGGAGGCTCATTCCAAAGGGTTCCAATAGGTCAGATAGGTTGGAAAGTTAGACATCTTAGGAAAGTGCAATTTTTCAAGAGTCCTCTCTCTTCTACAAGTTGTCCTTATGTGTTGAGAGAAATTTCAAGCCTCCTTTTCAAGAATGTAATGGAAACCATTGTCTCTTCTAAATGTATGATGCATTGTGCACATTATTAAAGTAATAAAAGTGTGTGTTTTGTGACTAATCTCGGTCCTTTCATCCTTCTATACTTCTTTGTGCCTTTTCTCATGCTTGTAGGTACACTATGCAAGTTCACATTTCTATTGTAGGTTCTTAGAGTTCTGTGCTTATCGAGTGGTGGAGTATTGCATGTAGTTGAGTTGTGGTGTCTGTTCACCCTTCTTAAGTTCATCCTTCTTCACTGGGAAACTGATATATTGCTATGTCTGATCATGTTTAACAAAGGGAACATGTGCTTCCTAGTCTATGGTATTTTGTACCCTCTCTAAGTTATAGTAGGTGAAGTTGACCTATGGTGCACACACCCTCTTCAAATTAACCCTTCTTGAGTCTGGAAACACCCTTTATTTTGTGCATCACCATCCCTAGTATAGTTTCATTTCTGTAAATCTCTTTCCCTAAAACCCCATGAAAATGTTTGCATAGGACTAGATAGCCATTTTATTACACTAGGAGTAGTACAACACTTATTTTAGGAAGAGGAAGTTGGCCTTCTCCTGGAGGTTCACCTCGAACCCAAGTCCCATAGTCTAAGAGGTGATCCCATGTGTCCCAATCACACTCAACATCCTATTCACATTTTGGCCATTCAGAGGGTGCAGTGATTTGGCGACAACATTAGTTACAAAATGGGGTATCTGCATGTCATTTCTAGTCCGTCCACCAAGGGAGAGAGGATTGCACAACAATTTTGTGCAACACGTGGTCAAGGACCAAGCTAATCACACCATTATAAGTATCCTGGTCTTGGTTAGAAATATGAAAATGAGTTTTAATTTACGGCCAAGAAAACCAGGATTCTACTTGTTTGTGTTGGGGTTAGCACACTGGTTGTACATATAATATATCAAATCTAAGCATACATACAAATAAAAGCAAATATTCTACTAGAAGAAATATACATAACAAAAGATATAAATCACCACCAGATTTAATGTGGTTCACCCAGTGTGGGCTACATCCACCAAGAAATAAGCCAATCTATTATCCAAAGCTTTGACAATATATACAATTGAATATTTATAATCTTCCACACCTCTCGGGTGTACAATATTGTCTTTCTCTAAAGCTTTTACTTCTTCTCCAAGAATTCTCTATCTCACAATAATCATAAACTTTTGCAAGTTATTATTAATTCTTACTTCTAAACCCTATATTTCATGCTTGTATAGGCATATACAAACTTAGGGAACTTAGCCATGCAATCACAATTAATATATCTCGCTTTAATACTAATAATAGATCTAATTCCCGAGAGTTAAATAAAACACTCCCACACAGTAACCGACGTCAATTCTCCCTAACGATATCAGCCTCCTCCTTTCTAAGAAATTTCGGTCCCGGGTGACCAATGCCAATACCCCCCTAACCGATGATGATTATTGTATTTTCCAGCAAGTTTCACATTGCATGTTAAAATGAAGTAATTGAGCTCCACAAATAAACAATCTCCCACTTGGAGATTAATTGCTGCACCATACCTGTACAACATCATTCTTCGATCCTTCCTTAGCTTTGTTTCTTCCTCTTCAAGTCTCATACTCGAAGACCAATAGAATTGGAGTGTAACTCCATCTTATCCTTTTCTAATGGCTTCATTAGCATATGCGCATGGTTTTCACTCGTATAAATCTTTTCCAGATTCAACTGTCCATCCTCCAATACCTACCATATGAATTGATACCTCAATTGATTGTGTTTCATTCTTGAATGAAACGTTGAGTTCTTTGCCAAATGAATTGCACTCTGACTATCACTGAACAATTTTCAATCATCTTTCTCCTTTCACAACTCTTCCATGAACCTACTCATCCATATCATCTCCTTACTAACCTCTGTAGCTACAACATACTCTGCCTCTATAGTATACAAAGCCACAACCTTATGCAATCTTGAAATCCAACTAACTATCATTCCACCTACTGTGAAAATATATCCAATAGTGCTCCTCCTACCATCCAGATCTCTAGCCATATCTGAATCAACATAGCCACATAATGAAATATCTGAACCTCCATAGCATAACTGCATGCTAGATGTCCCTTTCAAATACCTAAGTATCCATTGGACTATTTTCCAATGCTCTTTACCTGGATTGGCCATATATCTACTCACAACTCCCACTTCATGTGCAATGTCTAGTCTAGTACAAACCATAGCATACATGAGACTCCCAACTGTTGAAGCATATGGCACTCGTGTCATGTATTTGACCTCCTCATGTGATGATTGAAATTGATCTTTTCTCAATTTTAAGTGTCCATCCATATGTATACTAACAGGTTTTGCATTCTGCATCTTGAACCTTTCTAACACCCTATAGATATAATCCTCCTGAGACAAATATAATTTCTTTTTCTTCTGTCTCTTTGTATTTGCATGCCAAGAATTATTTTTACATCTCCTAAATAATTCATGGCAAATGTGTGAGATATTTTTCCCTTAAGCTCACCAATATCCCGCATACCGATCCTGCAATAATCATATCATCCACATACAATAGAAAAATAATATAGCTCCCATTTTCAAGCTTCTTGAAATAAACACAATGGTCATATTCACATCTCAAATAACCATGCTCATGCATAAAACTATCAAACCTTATGTACCATTGCCTTGGAGCTTTCTTGAGCCCATATAGACTCTTTTTCAACCTGCACACTAATTTCTCCTTACCCTTGACTTCATACCCAAGCGAGATACTACATATAAATATCTTCTTAAAAATCACCATGAAGGAGATTCATCTTCACATATATTTTATCTAAATGAAAATCCTCTACTACAACTAAACTCAATACAGTACAAATAGAAGTCATATTTACAACAGGAGAAAATATTTCACCAAATTCAATACCTATTTTCTATGTAAATCCCTTTACTACAAGCCTTTCCTTGTACCTTTTCTATCCACCCTCTTCTTCCTTGATCATGTAAATCCACTTGTTCTACAATGTCCTCTTACTTGTTGGAAACTTAACCAAATCCCAAGTATGGTTCTGTTCCAAGGATTCCATCTCCTCATCCATGTTATGCTCCCACTGGACATGGGTCTTATCCTGCATTGCTTCTTCAAAACTGTTTAGTTCACCATTATCAGTCAATAATAAATAAAATAGAGAAGGTGTAAATATTTCAAGAAGTTTATTTACCCTTTGTGACCTTCTCACAAGAATTTGGGGTACCGAAGACTCATTTTGGACCTCCTGACATTTGTATCCAAATGCATGCTGATCGATGCTGCACCACCAGAACCGATGTCCGTTCTTCTAACTGATGTTGGTTCTACTCTTTTGTAAATGATACTAGTTCTAATGACCGATGTCGGTGAAGGGTCAATCGACATCGATTCTCGTGGTAACCCTGTCGATATTACTTTTAAATATGAGAGTTCATTTTCATTCACAAACTTCTCAACCGGTTCATCCTTGGGTACCAAAATTTTATCCCTGTACATTCTCTTTTCATTCCATTCAACATCATGAATCCTAATAATTTTAGAATTCTCTAAATCCCAAAAATGAAATCTGAAATCACCTGATTCATAACCAATGAAAGTGCATCTTTTAGATTTTGCATCCAAATTTTTCCTATTTTCCTTATCAACATGCACAAAAGCTTCTGAACCAAAAATTATAAGAAAAGAAAGATCTACCTCTTTTTCATTCCAAGCTTCCTCTGATATTCCTCCATCTAGTGAACTTGAAGGCCCTAATTTAATCAAATAAATCATTGTATCAACTGCTTCTGCCCAAAACTGCAAGGGCAATCCGAATGTATCCTCATACTTCTAAAGCACGTTCCATGATTATCTGCTCATTCTCTACAACACCATTCTCCTTTAGTTTTCTTGGAACCATTATTTCTCTACATATCCCATTCACTGAAAAATAATCATTGAAAGTCTTGCTACACTATTCACCACCATTGTCGGATCTAAGGTACTTTAACTTTGAATTTAATTCATTCTCAACAAGGTCTTTCCATATTTTAAAAGTCTCAAAAACATAAAATTTATGTTTAATATAATAAATCCATACCTTTCTTCTAGCATCATCAATAAAATTAAAATAATATTGCAATCCACCATGAGAAGCTACCTAAGTTGGTCCCCACACATCCGAGTGTACAAGCTCCAATTTTGCTCCTTCTTAGTTGCCCCAAATATTAGAAATCTCACTCTTTTTTTTTTCTTTCCAAATACACAATGCTCATAGAATTCAAGATCTAAATCTTTTAGATCTGATAATTTACCCTTAGTCTTTAAGATCTGCATTCCTTTTTACTCATATGGCCCAACCAATTATGCCACATGCATGCATCTAAATCTGAAGTAGATAATGCATAAAAGAAATAAGTAACATAGGTAGATAGATATAATATTCCTACCTTCTTACCTCTTTCCAAAACAAAATCACCCTTGGTGACTTTCCAAGAGTCTCCCGTAAAAGTAACCATACAACCAAATTCACCTAGTTGCCTTACGTAAATAAGATTCATCCCGAGGCTTGGCACATGCATCACATCTTTTAATACCCATTTATTTTCATTCTGCAATTTTAGATGAACTTCCCCTTTACCACTAATATTGCAATGTTCATCATCACCCAAATAAACATGTACAAAATTGCCATTGACATAATTTCTAAAATAACCCTTATTAGGGGTTACATGGAAAGAAGCTCCTAAATCTAAAACACATGATTCAATTCTATTATCTAAAGAAAGAATGAGAGCATTTTGTATTACCTTTGATGCAACAATATTTTCTTCTTTACCTTTGTCTAGTTCTTGGTTCTCTTTATCCTTTGAACAACAATCTTTCTTTACATGTCCTTTATTTCCACATTTCCAACAAGTAATTCACTTACCTCTAGATTTAGAGTTGCTATCCCTTGACTTTGATTTCCCACTACTCTTACTATTTGATCTCTCCTTCTACATGCCCCTAATTTCTACATTCAAAACATTCCCAGATGATGATTCCTCTATAATCTTCCTGTGAATTTATTCATTCAATATTATACTAACAACATCATCAAACTTCAAAATACTATAAGCGAGATATTTTATTACTAACAACCATTACCAAGTTATCCCAACTATCAAGCAAATAACATAAGAATAAAATTTCTTTCACTTAATCATCAAACGGTATATCAACCGATTTTAATTGATTTTACAAGAGATCCTAAATCATTCAAATGACTAGATACGAGATCCACCTTTATGAATCTTAGAACTAAATAGTTTCTTCATCAAATAAACTTTATTTGAAGCACTAGGTTTTCCATATAAATTATAAAGATATTTCATTAACCCTACCGTAGAAATTTATTTTGTAATATTGAAAGCCATGAATACTTTATCAGCTCAATCTTATAGATTCCAAAGCCTTTCTCGTCAAGAATATTCCATTCTTCATCAGTCATCTTCATAGGTCTAGACTTATCATCCAACAAGAAATACAAATCTCTTTGATACAAATAATCCTCAATTTGCATCTTCCATAATTGATAATTTCGCCATAAAACTTCTCTACCTTGTATTTGTTTTCTTACGCCATTGTTGTAGCCCACTCAATCGAAAAGCCTCTCATGAGTAAATTTTTCAACACACAAAACCCTCAAATAAAGCTCGATACCAGGTTGTTGTGGTTATTGCACCAACAGTATAGATAATATATCATATCTAAGCATACATGCAAATAAAAGTGGATATTCTACCAAAATAAATATACAAAACAAGAGATATAAATCAACACCAGATTTAACGTGGTTCACCCAGTGTGGGCTACGTCCACCAAGAAACAAGCCAATATATTATCCAAAGCTTTGACAAGATATACAATTGAAGATTTACAATCTTCCACACCTCTCAAATGTACAATATTTTCTTTCTCTCAAGATTTTGCTTCTTCTCCAAGAATTCTCTCTCTCACAATTATTCTCACAATAATCATCAAATTTTGCAAGTTATTCTTAATTCTTACTTCCAAACCCTATATTTCATGCTTATATAGGCATATACAAACTTAGGGAACTTAATATATCTTCTTTAATTCTAAAAATAGATCTAATTCATGAGAGTTAAATAAAACACTCCCGCACAGGTAACCGATGTCGGTTCCTCCTTGCCCGACCGATGCCGGTCATAAATGACCGATGTTAGTCCCTCCATAACTGATGTTGCTTACTATGTTTTCTTGCAATTTTCATATTGCATGCTAATAAGAAGTAATTGAGCTCCACAACTCAATAGTTTATAGAATAAGTCTTCAATGGTGTGAATTCTACATTTGAAAAATTTGAGCACGAAGATTCTTGGAGCTTCTGCCAAACACTTATCTTGCACTTGAAAAAGTGGTCACCACCAAACAAATTGATGATTAATAGAAATCCCATTATGAAAACCATCACCTTTCCATAGGATCCATGGTTTGATGCATTCCCATGCTTTCCAAATGCTCTTAAGCACAAAAGTGCCAATAATTTTGATAGGCACTGGGGTGATGAGTAGGTTAATAAACCCTAATCCTTTCCATGCAGGGCGGCCATAAGGTGATCCTTCTTCAATACCATGTCATATGAGAAATTTCCAAGCTTCTTGGCCCATGATGCTTCGGATAATCCATTTTGTGCAAAGTTCCTGCCCTTGACGTTGAATGTCAATAAGGCCGAGTCCCCCAGAATTACAGGGAAGGCAACATATCTCCTAGGACACACGATGGAATCCTTTTCATGTAGCGGCATCAACCCATAAAAAGGATTTGAGAAAATTTTCCAACTTTTTATGGAGGATTTTGGAGGAACCCAACATGATGAGTAATACACATGTGTGGCCACAAGAACTTTGGAACAAATTTGGAATTTCCCAACCAAAGACAAAGGTTTGGTAATCCAATACTCCAGTTTTTTTCCACCCTTTGAATAACATATTACCAGAGCTCATCGGGAGGCTTGAAAATCAAAAGGAATACCCAAGAACTTAAATATTTTTCCATGTGTTAGAACCTTCCATTCAAAAGTGGAAAGCCAATCAGGCACATGAAGGAAGGATTGCCGATAGCACTGGGTTTTTCGCCATTGAATTGAGGAGCCAGAGGCTAAGAAAAAGTATCCAAGCAGTGCATGACATTGCGAATGTTAGCTTCATCTTCAATGAGAGTAAGAAAGGAATCATCTGTAAAATGACCATTAAGAAGTTGGGAATTTGGCATAGAAGGTAGTGAGATTCCCCTAACAAGCCCCTAAGATTTGGCTTGGGCCAATAAATATCCAAATCCTTCGGCAACTAGCACATAAAGTACAGGGGCCAAAGAGTAGCCTTGGGAATAGAGTAAAAATCCCAAAATGTTTCGAGTTGATTCCATTGATAGTGATCTAGAGTAGAGGCATCTACAAAAATCATATTGATAGATTGAATAAAATGGGGCCAAAGCCAAGGGCTTGAAGCATGGAAAGAATAAACGACCATTCAATCCGATCATAAGCTTTCTCAAAATCATTTTTTATGAACATGGCTGACTGGTTAGATTTGAGGACCCATCCCATGCCCTCCAAAACAACAATGATGTTATCCAGGATGTATATCACTTGAATAAATCTTATTTTTTCTGATTTGA
Source organism: Taxus wallichiana var. yunnanensis (assembly GCA_018340775.1). NCBI lineage: Eukaryota > Viridiplantae > Streptophyta > Pinopsida > Cupressales > Taxaceae > Taxus > Taxus wallichiana. Next base: position 191,142,342 of record CM031234.1, read on the forward strand.
ATAACATCCGGGAGGATATTTCAAGCCGCATAGCCAAAGCTTTAGCAATGATTTTGTAGGAGACATTCAATAGGGTGATCGGCTACCAACAAGTAATTTTCTCTAGGTCTCCTTGTTTAGGAATGAATTTAATGTTCCTTTGTTGATTCATGGCCCTAAAGACTAGTTTTGAGACCCTTTGAGGTAAACATGAAAAATTTATTGGCCGATCAATCCCAAAGGGATTTATAGAATTCACAGGGGAATCCATCACATCCCGATGCTTTATCATTGGCCATATGCATGGTGGCTTCATGGAGGTCCTCAATGGTGAGAATTATGTCACATATCACCTTCTGAGTCTATGAAAAATTTTACAAAGACAACACCCAAACATTAGTTAAGAGAAGCTAGATGAGCTGCAGAAGGTTGTTGAGCTTGGAACACAATCTTGTAGTGGCACACAAAGGCTTGGAGCATACGTTGAGGGTGTGTAACCTAAGCCCCACCTTCCATGATGAACCAAATTTGCTGAGAAGTTTTTTTGGTTCTAAGGGAAAGAAAAATTCTTTCAAGAATCGATCTCCAATTTTGAGCCAGTGCATATGGGCCTGGATTTGTGCTCCCTAGAATTGTAATTATCAAGCAATTTGAATTTACTAGTGAATATTTACAACATGAAGTTGCAGATTTTTAGAAAAGGTATCACCTTTAAGCACCAACACCACTCGGCTAAGAGCCAAGGTGTTAGCAGAGTATGAGAAGCACTAAATTTTGGCCACTATTTGGCATAGATTCTAAGGAATATAGTTATCTCGAGTCAATGCATCCTCCCACCATTGAAGCCAGTTGGTTTGCAAAGGTAGATGATACCACTAGAAGTGATTGGGCCTGGGAATTAAATTCCAAACATGCTTGATATGATTTACAGTGGGCCCATGTTACATCAAGGAAGTGTTAAGAAAGAATTGTCCTTTATGACAAAAAGGGTGTGTATCATGCCAAGTGATACAAAATCGTATTAGAGAATGATCTGAAAGGAAAAATTCAGACATGACCTCTATTGACAGGGAATAAATGCTATCAAACTAAAAATAACCTTGAGATGATAGCATAGTTCTGTAGATTTTTTTAATTATGTGATCTATCCCACCTCGATATTGGACCAAGTATATCATGCTTCCAATGTGGGAAAGCAAGAGGCATTATGGTCATAAAACCCAAACTTATTATGCATGAAAAACCATGCCTCCCTTTTTCCATGTGTCCACATCATTAGAAAGTGGCCATATTTCTCATTGGGTGATTCGACCATATTAAAAGCTCCACTAATGACCCAATAAGCATTGGGAATTGGTTTGGAAATCCACTTGCCACGAGATCGTCCCTTTTGGCTGCATCATTAGAGGTGTAAATATTAATGATGCCAAAAGCATGTCCGTCCACATTAAATAGGACCCATATGGCATGGTTGGTGGGGTCGATGCCATGGTCATTTAACAAGGACCACCATTTAGGATAAAAAAGTGAAATTAAACCCCCATGCCTTACTTCATGATTACTACAGAAATCAAAGTTGTTATGCCGATGAATTTACAAACCATCTCAGAATCGAAAACCTATAATTTTTACTTCCTACAAAAATAAAACATCCAAATTTACAAAAAATTTCCAAGTTTCATGAACAATATATTTATGACAAGAGTCTATAATACCCCACACATTCCAAGATAAACAATTCATGGGAAACGTTGGTCAAGAGCCATGTTGCCATCCTCCAAGCCATCAAGGGCATCATATTGATTTTACAGGAATTGCGCAGCATTATGCTACAAAAAATTCTATAAGTCAATTTTTTTTTCCATTTGGTGTATTCGATGTTCTATTCTTCTTCGGTTGAGTCCACACTACAAGTCATGCTATGGTCCCAAGAGATGTGAGATGGGATTCGGGGCCTTTTGGAGGGCCCTTGTGAACTTCTTGGTAAGAATAGTGGCAAGGATTGTGGAATATTAACATTGTAAATTAAATTGGTTTGGTCCATGAGAACCGAAGTCACTTGGGGTGTGCTGGAATATTTTGGCAACTGGATAGCCAAGTTGGCAATGGCAGTTGGTTCTTTAGCAGTAGTCGTAGGCTCTTTAGCATGTGTGTTATGGGGTTGTTCCTTAATAGGTGGCTCATGTTGGCCATTGGAACCAAAGGCCTTAGATTGCTCAATTTTTTTCTTGTTGTGTCGGCCCTGGAAACTTTCCAACCTTCCTCCTACTGGGGTTTGACTTGGTTCGGGAGATGCTTTGGCCACAAGGTGGTTTTGAGGGACATAAAGAGGAAAATCTTTGATCTTATGATTAGAGGTCTAGAAAACAAGAAAAAGTGTTAGGAAAGTTGATATACATGACCCACTGAGAATAGTGTTTGTCTCCCATCTGAATGTCTACAAATTATTTCAGATCCTAAGAGAGATCAACTTCAACACAAACACGCTTTTGTGGGTGAGCATGGTAAAACCTATCTGCTTCAAGGCAGACTACCCAGCCAAAAGAAGCGGAATTTGTGACAGAAAAGGCACACATGGCAAGGGTAGGTTAGGGAATTCAACCCAGATGGGAACTTTAAGGGTGGTATATTTAGATACCACAAAGTCCTTGTGTCATGGGGTTAAAACAAGCATAGAGTTGTAGACATACCAAGTGGCTTGCTTAGCCAAAATATTGGGGGCATTAGCAGGATCAAAAAAGTGAAAAGGAAAAAACCTTTGGTCATGTTTTGAACGCTTTCAGATCGACTCCATAGGAGTTCAAATGTGTTGACCAAAGATTTGAGCATGCTTTTAGAGGAGATGTAACCCAAATAATATCCAATGAGACAAAATTTCTCTAACCATTGACAAGAAGCATTAAATTTAGGAATGGGAAAAACCACATTAGGAGGAGAAACATTACCTCGTGGAACACTTTCAAAAAAAAAAAAAAACTTGGGGTCATTTTGCATGTGGTGCCATTGCTCAAAGCTCCACTATCTCTAGCCATGGTTGTAACAACTAGGTTTGAAGATGGAAAACTTGCTATATAGGGGATTCCCAAAGGGTGAGAAACCCTAGGATAAAATATAGCAATAAATTCCCACAGAGCCCAAAAAGGTCGTGGTTTAGCGGTACAAAATGTAAAACCCTAGAAAAGTTGACTCTATTTTTGCCAGAGTTGCATAGTCAGTGGAAGATATATCAACAGACAAGAAAAAAAAATGTTTTATGCAAAAAAATTCTATATTTGAAACAAATATAACATAAATGCACGAGGCCACTTGGGATAAACATGCCAAGTTTCCCCTATAACAAGAAATATGACTAAGAAGAAATGAGAAATTTTCTAAAATTATTCATTATCTCAAAACAATACATCAAATTTTTGAAATAAAGTAGCATTCAAAATGGAATTTTCATACACACCCAAAAAACTAATTAAAACCAATAAAAAAATTCTATCCTAGAGTTAACCAAACTTTTTATTTTTAACGATTCTATTTTTTGGTATCTTTTGCATGTAAGCTTGAATTGGCCTAATAACCTCCCTTATTATCTACACATCTAAAACAATCTTTAGGTAACTTGTAACTCAAGTTCATACCTAAATAAAAAATTATTAAATCTTTAAAAGAACTAGAAATTAAATTATAATGTAATTTTAAATATTTAGATGATTGATGTTGGCCTCAAAAATTGTTTTAAATGCCTCTATTTCCAAGTTCAATGCTATGTACCTTGGGATATGATATTATAATGTATATGGGTTGATGGAGATACTGAAATGTGGCACTCATCCCCTTAGTTAGTTATATGTTTATAATATATGGGGTCACATAGGAATTAGTTATATTGGGTAATGAGTCGGCCTACATTGGGATTATGTGTTACCCATCCATTAAGAGTAATATATGTCTATATAAATTATTTAAGTATCATTATGAGGGATGTTATTGATGTATGAGTTGATTCTTCTACTTGGTAGAGGTATATTGGAGGTCTCCCCCTCTAAGTGGATTCCCATCGTGGGAGATTATGGAGTTACTCTTTCCTTAAGGAGCATTGTATGGTGTTGCCCTACCTTAAGGGTATTATTCTGCATATATTGAATATTTGGGCACCTTGGGCCACCAATATCTCTTGTATTGTGTTATATTCTTCATCTTAGTTATTGTATTCATTTATTATATGCAAATATTTTATCAAGTGGTATCAGAGCATCGATATGGGCAACTTATAGGATGAAACCGTAATGTTGGTGATTCACCTATATCTTGAGATCGATTTTGAAATTTTTATAGATTTTTTCTATGAAGTGGATACATCATTTAAATAATATTCCCTCCAAATTTAATATTTTTTTGGAGCTATTAAATTGTGAAAGATATGTCAGGTTTAAGGTTCAAACCCTAATTTTAGAGAATTATTTATTGAAATTTGTTAGGATATAGTGAATATATTTCAAGGTAACACCCTGAAAATTTCATAATTCTTTTATTTTTTGTGAACGATTTATCGCAATGGTATGGTTTTTCACAAATTCACTCTATAGGCCGAAATATTAGGGATTTTTTTTTTTCATTTTTAGAAATATATAAAAATATAATTGGGTTCTATGTTCGTATTTTCTGATTTTAGGCCAACTTATAGCCGAAAGAGATAGGACAAGTTTTTATCAAAAGGGTCTATTCCTAAAACCCTAGTTTTTGTGGATCATGGGGATGATAATTTTTATGGAGATAGAAAGATTAATGCTAGAGAATGGTGGGTCCAATTTAAATAAAATAATTTTTCACATCCAAGTCCATGGTTTCCTTTTCATCTTTGGCAGGGTGGTCTAGCACGAACTTGGTGCTTTGAATTGAAACAAGGGAGTTCAAATTGGTCATGGGAGGAAATGGAACATGTTTTCTTAGATCGATGGGACAAAAATATGGTGATTACAAATATGTAAATAATGAGGATGTTTCATATAAGGAAGAAGAATAAGAGGATGAGGAAGACAAGTTTGATGATGAAGAGGTTATACATGATTCAGAAGGAGAAATAATGGATCAAGATACGAATTCAAATAGTGCATCACTAAAAAGGACGCTTCAATATTTCAGTTTGAAGGGTGCATTCAAAGGAAAAAGGTAATTGTTTCCGTAAACCCTAAAAAAATATTGCTTCATCAATATGGATGTAGCTCAACATCTACATGTTCAAGAAAATCATATCAAGGAAGGTCAAGTGGACAGTATGAAGATTCAAGTTTTTGAATATTTAAAGCTCTCTATGGATAAATATGTTTTGCATTCATATTTTTTATGCGTTGTATATGGATGATATGGATATTATTCTTGGATATACTTAGAGACATTGGGAACACTTAATATTAATGTGCAAAATAAATTCATGACATTATGGTGTAACAAGAAAAAGAAAATTACATTACAGGATATCACACTTAAAACAAAAAAAAAGTAATGTCAAGATGGAGCATGAAGATGTATTTGAAGATATTTAAGAATGGAATAAGAATGATTTAAAAGGAGATGATGAACAACATGATGAAAAATACAAAAATAATTCATCTACTTAAAGGAAAAAATAAATAGAAAACAAAAATTTGGAAGAGGAAAAGAAATTTGAGAAAAAGGTTGATAAGGTTGAGGGTACTAAGGTTGCACCATATAGACAACCGCATCATCAAAAGAGGAAACAATCATGGATACATGTTAGGACATATGATGGAAATAATCTATATAGATATATAGGGAATTGGATGAGAAATCATTATGGATACACATAACATCAATGGAGCAATAATTATATGACATAGAATCACATGAATAATTATTATGGATATGCACGGATGTCGAGGAGGAAAAATATGGACATTGATGGAATCAAAGGAGTGCAATGGAATATGGAATCAGGTTTGGAGAATTATCACCAAATAAGATTTCATGTGGGTAGTTGAATGATTGAGCATGGAAAAAAGTGTGTAATGATTTAAATCACACTCATTATTTGGCCTCTTCTTATGTTTCAGGGATGAAACATGTCATGGATGAAGGGAATGTTATTTACCTTGGGATATTATATTATCATACATATGGGTTGACGGAGATGCCTACATTTGGCGCATATACCCCTCATTTAGTTATATATTTATAATATATGGGGTCACGTAGGAATTAGTTATATTGGGTAATGAGTCGGCCTATATTGGAATTATGTATTTCCCTTCCATTAAGAGCAATGTATGTCTATATAATGGATATTAGTATCATTATGAGGGATGTTATGGATATATGAGTTGATTATTCTACTTGGTAGAGGTATGTTGGAGGTGTCCCTCTCAAGTGGATTCCTATCTTGGGATATTGTGGAGTTATTCCTCAAGGAGCACCGTATGATGTTGCCCTACCTTAAGGGTATTATCAAGCATATATTAAATATTTGGGCATATTGGCCAAATAATATAGATATTGTGTTGTGTTATATTATACAGATTATTCATTTATTATATGAAAATATTCTATCATTAAACCTCTTTGAATTTCCCAACTATCACAGAGAGTGTAGAGGAAAAAAATAGAAAATTTAAATGAAGTTTTTGTAAAAGGGATAAGGATGAGAAATAATATATACTCCAACATGTTATTGAATGAAAAGTTACTCTTCTCTTTTGAATATTGAGTTTTGAGTTCCTCTAACCTCTAGTTTTGAGCCTTGTAAATGCATAAACATCTTGAAATATGTTGACAATAGACTCGTGTATATTCTATATTTTAATACATCTCGTGATTGTGGCTCATATATTCCCTTTTTATTTTTATTAATTATTTATTACCTCTATAGTATCTTCATGGTTTGTTATTTGTGGCATTTACAATTTTTTATTCATTGTGTCTCTTAAAGGGTGAGAATGAGAGTACGATTTAGATGAATGGTATCTTACTGATCATATATTCCCTTTTAGGTCTATGTTTTATCCTCTTTTGTACTTACCCACATAGGGAGGGTGATACCCAACTTCTTGGTGCATTACCATGTTTATTTTTCACATTTTCGCATCCATTTTCTCCCACAATTGGTAGATTAAAGTATATTAGTGGTATTATAGAGTTGTTAGGATAAGATCCAACTATCTATGAGGTCTACCTAAAGGAGACAAGTGTCCCACACCTTGGAGGAATTCCCATTTTTTTCGGTGACATACCAAACTTGAAATTGGTACCCTACGGGTGCACATCTCAACTATCTAAAATACTCAACATAGGAAATACTACCGATAGTAGCATATATTTTTGATATATTCATTTTAAAAAAGGATCAATTGTATTCCTAAAGTAAATTTATATCCTCTTGTAGACACCTCAAATTTACATACTTATTCCCAGTATTATCGCAGCTTCACATCCTATTATTCATCCCCTTACGATCGAATGATCTAATAATTAATCATGCACATTACACCCATTGGATTAATTAAATTAGTCCACAACACCATCTTAGCTAAGTTAATTAACATTTATTAAATAAATGGTTAATTAATTATCTTGCACATTGTAGCTAATTAAATTAGTTACTTAATTAGGAAAATACACCTATTTTCCTAGTCAACTGCCACTTCACTATCCTAGTTAACTCTATTTGGACTCCACTTCCTCATTCCTAGTAAACATGCTTGAACTCCACTTCCCTATTCCACTTGGAATCCACTTCTAGATTCCTAAAAGGGTGGGGGAAATTGGGTTGTACGTGTAATTCAATTTCCAGATGTAACTTCTTCCATTCCAAATTTCTATTGCCCCTTCAAATTTGTAACTCTCAGACTTAGTATACTTTCTATTCTTAGGTAGTTACCATAATTAACCTGAAGCTTAGTCAAAATTCATCCACCTTTCATGGTCCTACCCTCAGCTATAAGAGGAGGCCATTTCCTTTGCAAACTCATCCCTAGAAGCTTTATGCAAATTATAGCCAACTTCTGCTGAATTTGTTTCCCGCATCCTTGTGTATCCAAGCTCATAGCATTTGTAAATCCACTTTGGAGAGTCATATCAAGAGCATCCACATTCTAAACATCTTAAAGATTTCACAAGCCTAAGTGCTTCAACAATCTTCTTGAGGTTTTTAAGAGAGTTAAAAAAAAGGTATGTGTTTTATTTCATTTTTCTGTTAATTTTCATTGCTCACATTCTGGCACACCCGGTGGGACCTACCCACATTTTTCTTCATTTTTGTTTCGTATGTTATTCACCTTTAATACAACTTTTAATCCATACTAACATTTTTGTGAATGTGGTTTTCATTGGTTAATGTTGTTGTTTTGGTGTATTTTTGTTGTTTGTGTATTGTTGTGTTTTCAGGATACATTCTGGGAGGGTTTTCTCAATAGTAATTTTTTAAAAATTCACAAAAATAAATATGTTCCTTGTTGATTATTACTCTTTTTATGGAATTTTTAAAGTTTTTGTTACAGGTAGAAAACATCTAAAAAATAGAAATCAGATATGCAAAAATCATAAGTAAAAAAATTCCTTTCAGATTTAGGTGTTTTCTCACCAAATTTTGTAATCTGCAGCTAAATTTGGTGGGGTTTTAAAATTTGGTAGGGTGTTTTCATTGTTAGAATTAGTACTTTGCTAAATTTGGAGGGATTTTCAAATCTTCACAAACCCTACTAAATTTCCTACCCCTATCAAAACTCTTCAATCCTCTCTACCCTTATCACACCTCACACCAACCTACCCAGCTCGGTGAACTAGCTCATCGAGATACCTATCTACCCCCTGATTTAACCCATCTCAGAAATATAGCTCACCGAGATAAATCCTCAACCCGCCATAAGAACCTAACCTACCTACCCCCTTAATGGACTTGTCCCTTACTTGGCCGAGCCGAGCCTCGCCCCTTTTTCCCCGTCCTACGACCTAACCAACCATTTCCCCAAATCGACTCAACCGTGACTCATCCAAAACAAGCTCAACCCCTTTACCCCTACCCCGCAATCTGATCTAACCTACCTCCCCATGGCCCAACTCAGCTGATCTAATACTAACCTCTCCCACATCGCGTTCACCCTCAATTTGTGTCCCATGCACCCTACCAACACCGATCATCGCAGAGCCCTCACAACACAAAGAGCCACCGAGATCCCTTCCTTTTCATCGATTTATCTTCCTTGCATGGTGTGGCCAACACTACACACAACACATAATCAAAATAAAAAAGCCACAACAAAACAACAAAAATTCAAGCCCACAAACCTCAACAAAAACATACAAAACTTAGTTTTTTTTTTTTGTAGGGTTTTCATTTTCATGGGCTTCGTTTATTTTTTAGGTCCCGTTTAGACTACAATTTAAACTTAGGTTTATTTGATTTTATTTTTTAAAATTTAGTATATTTAATTCATTACTTATATTACATACTAATTTAGTGAACACGCAGTTAGGGATTAACTTACTAACATCTAATTTAGATTGTTTTAATTACTTTATTTTCCTTAGTTAGGTCTTTTACACTTAATTATGCCCTTTTTACTTAATCTTTAGTCATTTTCAATGAAATGGACTAATTGTGAAACTTTTTTGTGGGGTTATTAGACATTTTGTCTATTTTTTCACTTTTTAGACATTTAGGTAAATGTTTAATCATTTTTGCACCGTAACTAACATTTTATGGTGACATTTTCTTATGTTTTGTTGTCATTTTTTATTTTTGTGAGGTTAATCACGAAATGATCACGTGTATGCTCTTTTCTCATACTTTCAAAGTGGTCTTTGAAATCAGAAACATGATCATTTCTTAGGTGATTTTGGGAATTAACTTTTTTCTTTTCTTAATCAAAGAAACCTCATGTGTATGGTATTTTCTCACATTTTGTAGGTGATATTGGAAATTAGAAATGTGGGTTTGCTTCTTTCATCTATCCCTCTCCACCTCACAAAAACGTGTTAATCCTTATTCACAGGATTGTCTCTAAATGAGGTTATAAAACAATAAAACTACTAACTGCAGGTTTCCTCAGTCAAAGAATGGTGGTTAAGACAATCTCATATTTAATCAAGATAAAATGAACAATTCACATTGTATTTGCAGGTGCAGTTGACAAGGCTATTTCCCAACTGCTATAACTATGGGAAGTGCTTTGGCTTAAGCCATAAAACTTATTTGAAGAGTACCACAGGAACCCCAAAGTAGTCAAAGATATTGAGAGAACTAGGCGATGAAACGGGTACCCCATCCTACTTGACTAGTATTCCTTTGTGAGTTAAAGTCGCGGATATCCGATGAGTGGTGACCCCAATATGATTCATTTCATAAATATATTTACTCATATTTCAAAGGGGGTAAAGCAAATCGACAAATACTATTAATAACATTGTGCTCACTCGGGTATATATGCTAACACCTAGTTGAGTGAACTACCTAGAAGACACACATTGACCAATCCAATCTAAGGTAGAGGCCAAAAATTCCATAAACAAATTTTTTTTCTATCTTTTATTTTCTTTCTTTTCATTTAGTGAGTTGTGTTCCACACTCATATCTTACGTTCTCAATTTCTTTATTTTCACTTCTTTCCCAAATACTCCTTATTTGGGTTCACTTTCACATCTCTTTTACGTTTCCAAATACTCCTTATTTGGATCCACTTTTGTCTCATTTTCAATATTTCCCAAATAATCCTTATTTGGATTCATTTTGTATCTCTCTTACGTTTCCAAATACTCCTTATTTGGATCCATCTTCATATCTTTCTTCTTTCCCAAATACTACTTATTTGGGCTCATTTTCACCTCTTTACAAATGAGCCTAAGTATTGGGTTACAGACATCCATATCCAAACTTGAGCACTTTCATCCTTTTCATATAAGTCTTAACATCATGATACTCACTTTATCACAGTTAAGCAACATCATAATCACCTTGATTCCTCATTTTCATAAGGCTTAAAGTTTGACACTTACCTTTGAACTTCAAACATTCTATCATCTTACATTGTCACATTTCACATTCACTTTTTTTGAATTTTCGACCTCTTCAAAACATCTTTTCCCTCCTCTCTTTTAAATAATTCACTTTTCTCTAATCTGATATCATTAATCAATCACTTTCAATTCATCTCTCGCATTCACTTTCTCGAGATTAGAGATTTTCATCATCATCTTTTCACTTATATATTTCGACATTCACTTTGTCATTATTTGATTATTATCACTCCATTATTTAGTATTCTCTCTTGCACTCATATTGTTAAGAGTTGAGAACCTTCACCATATTTCTAAGTCTCTTCCTCTTAACACTCATTTTTTTAAGAATTGATATTTTCATCATGATTTCAAGTCTCCTTTTATAACACTCATTTTTGTCACAAGCTTAGCAATCCAACCTCTTTCACTTATTCCCTCTTTACATTCACTTTGTAAAGGGTCAAGGAACCTTTCAAACCTTTTCATCTCTCTTAACACTCATTTTGTTAAGAGTCCTTTAACTAACATTTCAATCCCCTCTTTTACCTTAACAATACTCATTTTGTTAAGTGTTGAGAAGTCACACCCTTTTGTTTCTCTTAACACTCATCTTGTTAAGAGTTAACATTTTGAACCTTTTAGTCTCTCTTAACACTCATTTTGTTAAGATTTGATCACATCATCTTGTTAAGTCTCTTCTCTTTTAAACATCCATTTTAAAAGTTGAGAAAACTAACCTTGTCAAAGTCTCATCTCTTTACATTCACTTTGTCAAAAGTTTGAGCACATCACTTAGCTCGTACAATAATTCTCCCATATTAGCATTTATTTTTCTAAGAGTTCCATAATCAGAATTTCACTTTCAAAAAATTATCTTCATCTGCTATACATTCACATTGTTCAGGGTCAAATTCAACAATATTTTCAAATCCTCGACCATTTTAGCATTCATGTTGTTAAGGATCCAAAGAATCAAGCTCAAACCCCTCGACCACCTTAACATTCATGTTGTTAAGGGTAAATTCTAGTAAATTTTTTCCACTCCTCTTTTATTACATTCAATTTGTATGGAATCAAGTAACCTTTTATCATCACTAAGTATCTTCCACTTTAACATTCTCTTTATTAAGGGTCAAACAACTTCAATTTTCAAAATCTTCCATCTTTACATTCACATTGTAAAGGGTTGAGTAGTCTATCATCATTTCACACTTCATCCATCTTAACATTCACATTGTTAAGGGTCGAAAAAATCAAATATTTTCAATCTTGCTTCCATCTTAGCATTCATGTTGTTAAGGGTCGCATTGTTCAATATTTTCATTCCCTCTTCCATTCTAGTATTCACATTGTTATAGGGTGGTTACAATCCATATATTTTTTCCTCTTCCATCTTAGGATTCACTTTTCTAAGGGTTGAGATTTCAAACCTTTTCACCTCTTCCATCTTAGCATTCACTTTGCTAAGGGTCGAGCTTTCAAACCATTTTGCCTCTTCCATATTAGCATTCAATTTTCTAAGGGTCAAGCTTTCAAACCTTTTCACCTCTTCCATCTTAGCATTCACTTTTATAAGGTTTGAGCTTTCAAACCTTGTTGCCTCTTCCATCTTAGCATTCACTTTTCTAAGGGTTGATTTCTTCATTACACCTTTCTTCATTCTACCTATCTTTCAAACATGATGGATTCAACAAGACTTCACAAGAAGATTTATTAGAATAACTTTCTGAGATGAGGAAACAATTGTGTCTCTTATCCTTTCAAGTCACTAACAATGACACTAAAGGTACCGAACACACAACGAAAAGTGACTATACCTTAAAAAATCATTATGTGACTGATTAAGATAAAAAACATCTTATGAATGATACCTCATAATTTATCCCACAAACCAATTCACCATTTACTCAGGAATTGAAAATAATGAAAGACACTATTTTGGGTATGTACAAACAACACAAACAATTCAAACTTGATGAATTGTTTCCTTACTATTTCAATAAGGACATCTTACTCATACCCTTCCAAAATCCTTTTATGTGCCCACATTCAACAAATACAATGGAAGAATCGATCATAGAGATCATATCAAATAATTCTTCATTGCATGCCAAGAAGTGGCATATTGCATCTCTTTCGTAGAAGTCTAGAAGGACAAGCTTTGGATTGGTTCTTATACCTTCCAAATGGATCTATCACCACCTTTTAGATCTCTCAGAGAATTTTTTCAAACATTTATCTTTCAACCTTAGCTCAAGTCACAATGATGTATTTGTACAATGCCAAACAATAACCAAATGAAATATTTTCCCAATTTTTACAATGATGGAGAGGAATCGTAAGTTGGCTCCCATGTTCAATCCCTAAAAAAATAAATGGTTCATATCTTCATCCCAAACCTTAACAACGAGTTATCCTTTCACACACAAATACACTAGCTCAATAGTTTTGAGGAATTTATTGAAAAGGGAACTCAAATTAAAAAGGCCCTTATGCTAAAGGCTTGATCAATCCTTATTCTAAAGAAAATGGGCATAATCATAAAAATAATAACAATACTAGCACTCATCATGATAAATCTTGGTACGTCAACCATAACCACAATGTCGTAAATGATGGTGTCAAAATAATTGAAATGTGCACAACATACATTAACAATCAAACGAAAATTCAATCATACAACCTAGCAAAGACACTACTTCATACAAAGTCAAACATCAATTTACACCCCTAGGTAAGTGCACCATTTTGGGGGTCCAAAAAGTAGACACAAATCTGAAAATAAGTGAAACACGTATGTGTTTTTCAATAATGTGTACTCTTTTTTTCTTCTTTGGTTTGAGATCCTCAAGCTAAAATGTGTTAGTGTTAAAATGTGTACACATTTTTAATTCTATGAAATGCATACGTGTTTTGAGTGGTATGAAATTTGGAAGGGCCCGAAGGAGCCATATTTACTAAAATAAATGTTAAGTATAAGAAATAATAAAAGTATAAAGAAATAATAAAAGAAAAGATTTGAGGATTTTCTTTTATTATTTCTTTATACTTTTATTATTTATTATACTTTAAATTTATTTTAGTAAATATAAGAAACTAGGGTCACTTTGCACCTGATGGAAGTGCTCATGTAGCTCCATGAAAGTTATAATCTAGAAGATAGTTTTTCAAAATCTAATATGGTTAGTACTTACTTATTTTTAGGGTTTCAACAAGGACCTAAAACTTTCGGGCATATATATTGTATTCACTCTTTGTTTTGGGAAAACATATAGTCGTTTTGTAGGTTTTTTTACCTTCTAGATTGGATTTTGGCCCTACCACTACTTGAATTGGTACTAATTTTTAAATTTGTTCCATAATTCATTTTAGTGACCATGAATCAACTCTATGATGTTTGTCTACTTCTTACTAAAATGAGATTCTCACTTTGCGAGATAGAGTATTTCTCCATAAATGAGATTCATGTCCTATGGAAAAAAATTAATATGCCTCCTCCTTAAGGTTTCATCACACTACTAGGTGTTGAATGAGTTTTTACAAATAGTTCAAGTGAATTGCATCAAGTGAACACAGACGATTTCTCATTCTTAAAAATAGGGTGGTCCATATAAAGATCATCCCCTCACCTTTCCTAGCTCTAAAATCATCCTTTCATGGAATAAAATTCACTATTATCGTACATTTATTTTCTCATATGTATCTCATGGAAATAGATGATTCCTTAATACTTCACACATGATGGTCTTGGATACCTCGGTGGTATGACTAGCTCATTTTAGCTTGTTCTTTGGAGAGATTTGGGTACAATGACAGTCGTCGGATATGATGATCATAAAGTCACTCCTTGAGCTCCACATTTCACCTTTGAACATGATGAATCCTTCACAATTCAATTTATTGACCAAGATGAAACCTAGGTGTAAGCATGCTTATGGTACATGGACACCTTTTTCTCAAGTTGTTCCTCATGGAAATGGGTTTCCTCCTCCAGATAGGGGATGAATCCTTGAATGGAATTTGAGGATGAGTTACATGTTCTTGACCTCCATACTTCATTGAAACACTACAAATCACATTTTACAATCAATGAAACTATTCTAAAAATATAATTCTACCTGCAACTCAAAATTTAGGTCTTATTTCATTTTGAACTAGGAGGGGCAGCTAAAGAGTTTTGCAGTACCTAAAGAAATATTTAAGCCTTGAATAAATGTTGATTATTCCACCTTATAGATTATTCTAATAGACTTTCAATGCTTATTTTTTCATCCTAACTCTTTCCGAACTCCTAGAATCATCCAAATAAGTTAATTTTCATCGTTTTATCTTTCATCCCTACACCTGAAAAACCCAGTCTTAAATAGATTTCTCCTGAATGAGATTTTATTTCCTAAAATTTCCTAAATTTACTTAGAAATCTTCAATTATCTTTGAAATAACCCTCATATTATTTATATTTTCTCTAAAAACTTCTAAAGGGTGTTCAATTAGCTACAGAATGGCCAAAAATGGCCTTTTTAGGCCTTCGGAGGAAGTAGTCTCTCATCAAAACTAAATGAGTTGATCAATCACCTTAGACACTATTCCCTACACAATGAAACACACTAAATGATCTTATTAGGAATTTCCTTTGAGCTAGGGTAAATTTTGAACTAATGACATTGTCTAGATGATACAGAGTACCCTGTAATCCTCTTTATATAACTTCAACTCAAAATACAACTTCCCCAATTCAACTTTCTCCTTTTCCCTTGTTTCAAGTAGGTCTAATTAGGGTTTGAAAGAAAAATTAAGGGTTTAATGGATTACCACCTATTTCATCCTTACATCCACCTTTCAATGCACCCATACACCTTACTTAAGCACATGTTAATGCTCCATTACTCATTTATCCATCATCTTGCTAGATTTTCAACTCTTGGCTTTTTAAGACTTGTTTTCTCAATCTCTAAATAATATTCTCAACTTTTTTGTTCACCTTCACATTTACTTTTACTCAATCTTATTTTCACTCGCTTAATTAGTCTTACCCCTCTCCTAATCACTAACACAAATCACTCAACTCTTTATTGTTCACTTAAGACTTTTTATACAAACCCTTACTCTCTAGGATTCTTTATGGAACTGTGTAGGACAATCAATAGGTCTTCTTAATTAAATTTGTATAAGGATTTTCCCCTGTTCCTCAAGGATTCAAAACATTCTAACACCACTCCCTCAATGATAGATACAACTTCCTTATGAATTTCTTTCCTAAGACAACTATTTCTCAAGGTTGGTCTAAATATTCACAAGAAATAATCATGGTTGTAAATTGATTCCTTTACATGCTAACCACTCAATGCTCTGTCCTTATGCCCTAATTTTATGAGTCCTTAATGCCATTAGGCCTTCTTTCATATTTTCGAGGCTCCGTAAACTTCAAACACATGGAGTAAAGACTATTTTCTAAAATTACATCTCTCCTAGCCCTAAAACTAGGCATTAACACTTCTAGACTATATTTGTAGTGCCCACTCTCCTTTGACACTGTTTAGATATTGATCTTGCTACTGTTGATCTCATTCTAGACACTATTATGTTTATTTTAGTATGACTGGTTAGATGTTAGATCATGGACTAGTATTGATCTGGATTCAGCTATTATGATTAATGATGTAATGCTTAACATGGATAGGTTATTTATGTGGATTTTCAGACATGTGACATTTGATATCATGGGTAGATCTAGTATAGAGATTCATGGGATAACGATATAGTGGAAAAATTAAATTTAAAATAAAAATGTTAAATTAATGATGTTGTTGTGATTTGTTTGTTTAGATGGTTTTGAAATATTATTTATATCATTTTGAATGTCTGATGCGGCCACAAGGCCAAAGGAGGTATTGTTATTTTGCAGGTTGAAAATCACAACAATGTCGGGGGACTGGAGACTAACCATATTGAAATTCCATGTGAAATCAACAAGGTCACCATGGCAACTGTGTTATGAGTTTGTGTGTTGTGTTATGTTAGGATTTCCCATGGGGGGGATTTCCATTATTGTGACCATGGGATATAGGTGTTGTATTTATGTGTCCCTTTTTAATTATTGTTGTATGTATTTTATTTGTAATGTGTTCCTTCTTTTAATTAATTTAAATATGATATTTTATTGAGAGAATCATAAAGTTAAATTTTAAATTAAATAAATTGGGATGTGGAATGTAAGAAATAATGTTATTGTCTTAGTTACTAATTAAATTTGATTTATATTATGTATAACCATATGATAGATAAATAAATCATTATGTCCAAAAAGTATGTAATAAATGGAGTCATAGGTATTAATGCATGTTGTAAGAATGTGTAAGAGGATGTAAGAGATGTGTAAGTGATGTGTAGGTTGAGTAAGTCAGATTTTGGAGTGTAGAACACTCCATCCTCTTTGAAATTCGGATTTGATCTTGGAAGCCAAAATTGGAGGCTTGTGGGACAAGTTAAACTTGTCCCACACCTCTTAAAATCATCCACCAACCATGCCTATGGGTTGGGAGTAAATTTTAGTCTTTAGAATTAAAATTTGAAATGACTATGTGTAAGTTTTTATTGCACTTCCCTTACAAATTTTTAATTCAGTCCTTGATAAAGCATGGGTTAATTTTGAGTGTGTAAGTTGCTTGTCATCTCCATTTATTGTGATTTATTGGGAAGCTGATTTTCTCTTTTGGGGTTGAGAAAGAATGATGTGGCATCCCACTTGGAATCCACATCATCCTCTCCCTCCCTCTCCTTTTAAATTGGAATTTCTTCTCTTGTTTGGGTTGTTGAAACTTTTCTCTCTCTCTTCTTGGGTCAAATTTTATTGTTGTTGGAGCTTGCTTTGTGGAAGGAGCTTGGAATTCTTGTTGCATGCATTCTTCTTGCTATCTTGGAACTGCATTTTGAGCATCAAGGAACTGCTGACTTGGGAAATACTCTCCACTATGGAGAGGTAGGAATTCTGTCCTTTTTATATGTTGTTTTTCCCTTTTCTTGCTTGAATGATATGGTGATTTTGCTGTGAGTTCATGGCTGGTTGGGTAGATTGCTTAGGGAAAGGTGTAGGAGAAGACTATGGGGATTTCATATGGGGGGCATAAGGGATTGCCAATGGCACTTATTCTTGTTGGAGGGAGTGTTGGTTTGGGATCCACCTAGGAAAATAAATTGCTTGCATTTCTTACTCTTGGGGGGGCATAAGGGAGAAACTTGGGGGAATATGGTTTTGGCAATATACTTATTGGTGGATGCCCAAATCCAACATGGGAGGTATAAGGAGCTCCCCATAGCTCTTGCTCTTGTTTGGCTTGCTTGAAGAAGCCTTTGTGTTGTTTGAAATGTTTAAAATGCAGTTGGGAACTACTTGTCTTGTTTTTGAATTGTGCATTTTGTTGTTCTTTGCATGTGAAATAAATGTGCTTGTATGTGAAAGAAGCCTATGTTTCCATGTGTTGTTATTCATGCTCCATTTCAATATGGTTGGGGCTCGGGGCCAATGGGGAAAGATGGCTTCTCCTTTCCCATTGGATGTCTTGGTTGGGTGGAGAGCGTTGCCTTTCCCCCTTCCTTGTTGTGATCAAAGTTGCAAAAAAGAAGAAGAAACAGGCATGTTGTTGTTTGGAGAAGAAATTACAGTTTGACAGTCTTTTCCCTTTGGAGCAAATTCAATGTAACCTTTCCCACTTCGAGTGGATGAGTGTATAAATGTTGTAATAGGAAGTTATTGTATTGATAGTAGATGTTTGAAGTTGAAATTGAGAATGTAAAGAAGAAGTATATTTGAGCTCTGTTTTATCTTGGAAAGAAAATGTAATTGTTATTCCATGCTTTGTAAATTGAAATTTGATACCAATTCAAATTTGAAAAGAGATCAATTGTAAAAGTGTTACTGAATTTTGAATAAAGGATTGAAGTAGTTTTCAGATTGTATTGTATGTTGGAATTGAATTGTTGTCAAGAAAATGGAGATTTCTGTGTTGGAGGAAAATACGTATGAGAAAGCTAAACTGTATTGTTCTCATTTGAATTGTGCATTCGAATTGAAATCTAAATTGTAATTTAATTTAGAATTGAATGGCTATATTAATCAATTGAATGTATTTGACTAAGCTTAGGAATCATATGCACATCCAAATTACCAAAAAATGATGAATAAATTTAAAAGAAACAGTTCACTGTTTTAAACTCAAATCTGGCAATGCACACTTTAATAAAAATGAGCAGTTCGACTTTATACTCAACAATAAATTACAAAACTTGAAATTTATACTTAGGAAGACTTGAGGAATCCAAATTCACTAAAACAGTCAAGAATAAATCTCTAAAACTCAAGGAATTTCAATTCGGAGCTTGCACGGTCATTTTTCCCATCAACTGTCAGAAAATTGCAAACTTGTATAAATGAACAAATTGACTTCACTAAAACACTCTAAACCTTCCCTAGACTGGTCCTCCATGTCTGTTTGACATGTTGAGTGAAGGAGGAGTTCAAATTTAATCAAATTGACAGTTGGAAAAAGCATCAGTTTTGAATTTAAAGCCTACAGATTGATTTCTTAAAATTGACCCTCAAAACTTCATCAAAATCCAAAATTGATGATTTTTGTACAAAGAGGACTCCAAGAGCTTTCCGGAAAGTCCTTGTTTGCCCAAAATGGAGTTCCCTATCAAAATTTATGGCCATTTGAAGTTTTTACTTCAAAATGGCCAACTAAAAATAAATCTAACTATATTAAAATCAAAATTTAAACTTTGGAAAATTTTCCCCAAAAATTCCACCACCCCACAAACCCTTCAACCAATTAGAATTTTCCACATGGCACTTTGGAGGGCAGACTCATCTTGAAAACTTAACTTTTGAAAAAATTGCTCTTGGGAAAATTTTCTCAATTTCCTCCGCAACTCCGTAGCCCCGCAGCCAATCACGTGCTGACACGTGGCATGGCGGGCGCGAAAGAAAATTTGAAACCTTAAATTTTTGCCTTTTAGGAAAAAATTTACTTTTCCTTTCATGGCCCCACACCCCCACAACCAATGGGGTGTTGACACGTGGCTGGGAGGATGCATGGGCCCGGCGAGCCATTTGGCCTTTTAAAACCCTTTTGGCGCAAAACTTTAATTCCCTCCATTTCTCCACCGACCCGTGTTTAATCACCAGATGCCACATGGAATTTTTGTGATGGCAGAGGAGGAAAGGAAAATTTTCTTTTATGAAACCTTAAGTTTGGACCTAGGGAAAAATTTGAAAATTTTCCCCACAACCAATAGCCTCTCGACACGTGGCATGGGGATTTCCTTGGCGGAGGCGCGTCTAATTTTTCCTTTGGGCGTTTGGCCTAAATTCTAAAAATCCTTAAATTTTCTACCACTCCACTCTTCTACTCACCAATTGGATGGTTCCATGTGTCCCCTTCATCGACCCCGTGGGTGCGTAGAGGTGTTTTGTGCTTTGCACCTAAGGAAGGGAAATTTTCTCCCGAAAACTCCGCCGCCCCATAACTTGAGTTTTATTGGGAGTTAGGAGGAATTATTTATATGGTTGGAAAGGTGAGAAAATTTCCTATCCAATGGACATAATTTAGGAAAGTTTTGATGAATCTAGATGTGTGAAAAATCAGGTTGAATCCTGTAAGCTAGTTAGGGCAGACGGGAGTGAAAATTTACTCTCCTAACCTAAGTGAGGAATTTAATCCCTGGTTTTGACCTTGTGCTTGTTGTAAGATGTTGTAGAACCATTTCTATAGGTCAATCTTGTTTGATAACCTGAACTTGGTTGTGGTAACTATGACCTTGTAACCTTCGTAGCAAATGCCTTTAACAAAAAAATTATTCCATAATTTTCCTAGCTAAACCTAGTTTGTTTCTTGGTCTCAAGTGGTAGTTTGAAGTGGGCATCATAGTATTTGCACATTCCTTTTATTTTATTCATATTACAACCTATAATAGGGATTTTTAAATTCTTGGTATTCTTATTACCTTCCTCTGCATTTATCAAGGACTCTACTAGGAATAAGTATTAACTTTTACAATGAATGTTCTACTCTAGGCCCTCAAGATTGGGCACACACAGTTAGGATTGTAAACATAAATTTAAATTAAGAAATCCTCCTTTAGATGGTTTATTACCTTTTCTTCACTTTTTCAACACCAAGTCCTTGTGATCAATGCCCTAAAATAGACTCAAGTATTCCATTGAATCATTATGTTCATGCTACATAATAGTAAACTTCTAAAACAAGATATAGTCTGGTCTAAGTAAGTCTTGTTATCTATTTTCCATTCCCTAGACATTATGAGGGTTCCATGAAGCCTTGAACACCATTATAGATAAGAAGACAATCCAAAACAATATATTTACTCATGAAAATTATTTGCAAAATAGTCTCTAACCTCTAAATATGATATCTTGGTCTAAGAGGATTGTGTCACTTAATGTGTAAGCCTATAACATACCCTATAACATACCTAGAGCTATTCATATATATATATATATATATATATATATATATATATATATATGATACATTTGGAGGAAAATCCCTATTATTTCATATGGAGTCCAAATGGACTATTACAAGCAATGACCATCTCAAGTGGACCCAAGATACCCCTAGTCACCTAAGAAATCCAAAATTTATTATTAAAAGGTGTTCCCCAGTAACACCGGAGGAAGGATGCATAGTGATTGAGAAGCCTTATTTTCAATTAAGGGCTTAGTTTTCATGCTTCAAAATTTTCAATTTCTTGATGCTAGTTATTTTTTCCATTCTAGAGCTATTAAAACACCCTCCGAGAGAGTTTAGGAAAGATCTTAAGAATCCATAGGTGATGTCAAATAATCTTGGAAGTGTTGGCAAGTAATTTAGGAAGATTTAGGAAAAATTTTATCATTCAAGGACTATCTGCTCAACATCAAGTTTTATAGGTGCAGGGAACAAACACTCTAATGGTGAAACCTAAATTCTCTAGAAGATTCCAGGAGCTCTATAAGGAGTTAGAAGGGAAAAAATAGGCATTGGAAAGCTACATAAATCCTATACATGTTGAAAACATCCATTTTTTCTTTAAGGCTTGAAGGTTTCATGAAGAATTTCAAAATAGTGAAGCTTCCTTTTTGGTTCCAAACCAACACTTCACCAATGCAACACTTCATGACACCAAAATAGGGAACTACTAATCAACCTTCATTATTTTTATGATTGACACCTCATGCTGACTCTTATGCCACATAAACACCCTTTTCCATCAATACAACTTGACATCAATGATAACACCAATGACACTATGTCCAACACATGTGTTTTGATTTGTTATGTATTATAACTTGGCATTTCATGAGTGCATATATTTGAGCAGCTTTTGTTTCCTTTGAGATTTTTGAGGTTTGTAAAATCTAATTTTGACACATCTAACACTCCTATAAATGTCAATTTACAATCCAAGAGTCACCAAAACCTAAACAATGACTATATTCATTTCCAAAATAGACATCGATTATAGAATTTAAATGCTAAAATATTTAGGTTGAATGTTGAAATCCTAAAAATTACCTATGTACTAACTAGATTAGATTATAAAAACTATCTCCTAAATCGTGACTCATGGACCTATGAGACTAGTTCCATAAGGTGTAGAGTGACCCTAATTTCTTATATTTACTAAAATAAATTTAAGTATAAGAAATAATAATAAATGAAAAACTTAAACATTTATTTTTGTAAATAGAAGCATGCCAAAAAGACACATATAATGTCTATACTATGCAGAACGTGTACGCATTTTTTTGTGTTTTTCCTTTTTCCAAGGTATGCCTCTAGGTTTGGATCCAGTTAAGATCCCCAAGCCTGAGGCATGGACCTACAAAAACACAACAAACATCGTGTTTTTGCAGAAAATAGGTAAAATAGCTATTCTACCATGATAAATCAAACTAAAAAGATTGATACATTTAATAAAAATATGACTATGACATCGAGCAAACTTTCTTCTTTCTAAAAATATAATTTTTCAAATTTTCTAACTAATATAAGGTTTCCATACTAATTATTTTCTAACTATGCCTTTTGTAGCTATTTTTGGAGTTTATACACGTCTATCTTTCATCGTGTATCTTTTTTTCGACTCATCAAAATTGAATAAAAAATTTTAGGCCCAAACTAGGACTAATTCTATACATATTTAAAAAAACTAATTTTCAATTTTTTTAGGTAGTTAGGGGGGCACAATCGGAGCTCCATTATTTTTCAAATTTTAAAATTTATGTACTAGAAAAATCATTAAAAAATACTCACTAAAAAAATCTTTAAAAAATCATAGCACAAACTAGATGCTCCTATCTATCTTTCTACCAAAGGGTTTTCAAAAATACTAAATAGTGCTCAAAAATGGTGGGGGGCATGAAAGATTGTCTACTATGTTTTTTAACAAAAACAGGAGCACATGTTGGTATTTTAGTTATTTGACCCACTTAAACTTAACCATTTTCAAAAAAAATTATAGCTTAGAAACTAGACTCAAAATGATACGATTCATGTTCTTACAACATCTTCCAATTTTGAGTGTAACTATTTCAAATAACTCATACAAGTTGAAGATTTTTATTTTTTAGAAAAAAAAAGTGTCCACTTAAGACCCCCTCTTGGTCCCCTAGATTGGTACACCTACCCCCTTGGAGAAAGTATCTCTAGTGTCTTTCATCAACTAGTAAAGGCTAAAATTATAATATATCCATTTACAAAACCATTTGTAATAGGGGAACCTAAGCCATATTGGTACAAACCTAATACATACAAAGTGACTTTTGTTGTATTGATGGCCATTCCACATATAGATTCGTGTGATTTAATAATTATGTCCAAGACTTAATTGATGACGAAGACATATTTATAGATATCGACGACGAAGCTATCAAAAATGAAGACATGTCAACTACCACAAATTCTGAAGAATATTTAAATTTTTTCCAACCTCCTATCCATAATAACACTCAATGAGATCATGATGACAAAATTCAAATATCTCTAACTCAAAACCAATCTATCTCTTCTATAGATTTTCTTCTATTAGTTCAAACAAACATTGAACATGTTTACAATAACCTTCTAACATCACATGAAATCTTGACCTTACTTCAATACTCCCTTATAGCCCTTGATATAATTGTAGACTCTTCAGAAGAGGGTCCATTATCAAGCACCATTGAGCTTGATTATATTCTTTCACTTTGGACTCCTATGCCTAACATCTCTAGCCTTATTGTAGAAACACAACCACAACAAGTTTGGACACTTGCAAAAACATAGCCTCCCATGTCAATAAATACCTCAAATGATTAATATTATAGGCATCTCATGAATGATGACCCTTACATGTTAATATATTTACATGTGTACACTCTATGAGTTACATATACACAGGAATATTCTTATACAACATTTTCAAGATTTTATTAAAAATATATATCATAAAATAAATTAATCCCCAACCTTGATGGAGAAACATTGAATATTTTCTCTCTATAGCCTATAAGAAGCCTCGGATGTATATCTAGGGATCAGTCATTCTTCCTATAATTATTACACTCACGGATGATTGTGCATTTCTACATATCCTTCACCTCAAAAATCCTCTTCTAACATCACATAGATCTTTTGATCCCGTCGAGGACTTATCTAATCATACATCCTTTGACTTGGACCTTTCGTGCCCAAGTCTCATACTCCGTGATGCATTGAATCCTATGATTCTCTCATTTTACTTGGACCTCATCCACCCAAGTCTCGTACCTCGGGAATCATTGAACCTTTGGATTCCTCATTTGACTTGGACCTCCTCTACCCAATTCTCATACTTTAGGACTACTTCAATCATGAATACATTTAAAATCCTTGTTGCTACTCCTTTAATTGGGATCTTTTCCACCCAAGTCTCGTATTTCATGACTCATCAAATATTTCAATCCCCTCCTTTTATTTGGACCTCTTCCACCCAAATCTTGTAAATAAGAACTCATCAAATCTTTTGATTCTCTCCATTAACTTGGACTTTGTCCACTCAAGTCTCATATCTCATGACTCATTGAATCTTTTGATCCCCTCATTTAACTTGGAACCCGTCTTCCAAAGACACGTAGCTTAGGAATCCTTGAATATTTTGATTCTCTTATTTGGCTTGGACCTTGTCTACCCAAATCACGTATTTTATAACTCATTAAATCTTCATATTATCTCCTTTAATTTGTACTTTGTTTTCCCAATTATCCTACTTTGGGATTTATCGATCATTTATTTTAATCCTTTTACTTGGACCTCGTCTGCTCAAGTCTCATATCTCATGATTCATCGAATCATTTGATTCACTTTGTTTCCTTAGACATCATCCACCCAAGTATTGTAAGTTAATACCATTGAATTTTCATAAACATGGACCTCTCTTCTAATGATTCCATTGCAAATATTCATCTACCAAAATTTAGACACATTAAAAATAATAAAAAGAGAATAAAAATCCATATCCAACCCATCATTAACGAACTATTTGAACATTAAAAAAAGAGAAGTAGAAACATCTTCTTCCAAGAGTTCTTTCCACACTAGGGAAGGATGCTTACATGGTCAACTCATAATTTAAAAAATTGTAATTATTTCATCCTTTGGCAGATATCTCAATCATAACAATATCATATATTCACATTCTTCACCCTCTATGACACAAGTTAACCTTTTCCCTATAGGGCATTATGTGTCTCATCCTTGTTATTGTTTCTACCATTTTAGATATTTTTACCTATGGTTTTATCTCCAAGATTACTAATGGAAAATAATCCTCTCCCATAAGATCTCTCTTTAACATAAAGCTCAAAATTCTTTACTTGGTCATTTTTGACTTCCCATTTCAGTCTAGGGTTTTAAACCCTTACGCCTACTATTTTCATGAGGGTGAGACTTGCGGGCGAATGTTCCTTCCCAATATGCACAATATCGACATATAAGGAAAAAATAAATATAGAATAAATAATAAAAATCATTACAGCTTTCATCCTTCATAGTATTTGGTGATGAGCCCATACTTCTTACTAGTAGTATGCAACTAGGAATGGAGAAATATGCCCTTACTCACCTACATTTTATCTTCGGTGTTAAAACCTTCCCTCTCTTACTAATGGCATGGGGCGGATGTAAGGGGTCCTTCAATAAAACAAATAACCAATAAAGTCTTCAAAAAAGCTGAATCAAAAGTTTTTAATCATAAAAATTCTGAGAATTAATTTAGTTTCTAATGTTAAGAGAGACAAAAATTCCTTCAACCATATTTTTCCAATCAAGTAGCCATCAACGGATCTAAGTCTAGTCAAAACATATAAAGTGGAATCATCTTGGAATCGGTCATATAATCTTGACTAGAGATGAGTTACATTTTTCTCACATGGATCAGTGTTACACCTTGTGTCTTAGAATCCATCATCTTCATTTTCATATGACTTTTCACCTCATTCTCACATCCATCTTGGCTCTTGGTGACAAGCCCACACATCTTCCTAGTTGCGCAGAGTCAAGATTGGAGTGAGACATACTATTATTACATCATCTACATTTCTCGCAATGGAAATAAATGATTACATTTGTTTGAACATGAGTTCATCTTTGTGTAACCCCTTTACCGAGTCATAAATATTTTTTAAAAAGTTAAAAACTCCAAAAAAATTCAAATATGTTTCACAAAATTCAAAAACATTCAAATACGTTTCCAAAAATTAAAAATATTGAAATATGTATCAAAATACAAAAACAACATAAAATTGTCCAAAAATCCCAAAAAATAGTATAAAATTGGAAAAATGAAAGCATTTAGAAAATGTTTGACAAATCTTAGCAATTGTGTAACACTGCTTCAACAATTTTGCCATTTGAATGCTCCTCATGATCATTCCAAATCATCTTTCGACAATAAATTGATTAGCCTTTCACAATATAAATTTTCTTGGGGCACACTTGGATTTCATATTTTAATCCAATACATATCAAAATTCAATGGGATCTAACAAGAGTATATTTTGGAGTACTACTCCGCTCTTCGAACTAATCCAACCCTCTTGCATTCTAAGATATCACTGGAGGAATTCATATTTATCTATTTATTCAATGTGGAACACATTCGAGTGTCATTAGACATCGTTATTGTAAATTATGTTGTATTGTTGTGGTTTTTCAACATTGTGATGATGTTTTTGCCTCTTTTAGTTTTTTATTTTGTTTTAATTTGTTTACCTTTGTTGTAGACCAATTGCGGGAAAAAAATTCACATCTTATTTCACATATATCTTTGGTGTGGTTCCTTCCTTTTCATATTGGGTTTGTTTGACATGTTTGTTTTATGCTTTCAGATAGCATCATTTATTCATAATAAATTATGTGTAACAACAATGACACTCCTCTTGTTTACATCATTTTTTTCTAAAACTTTGTAAAACCATCAAAAAATCATATATTACAAAACAACAAAAAAAATTATATATTCAAAAATTCATAAAAACTCATTAAAAAAATAATAAACATTAACTTCTCACGAAACCCTACAATTAGAAAACATTGAAGTGGATCTTTCAGCATTTCAACACAATCTTAATAAATTCCTACTTTTATTTACTACCTTGGTGATTGTTCCAATCTTCGACTATCACTTTCTTCCCTTTGTATGATTCCTAATCTTGTTTGGGGCAAATCAACTTAGATCATTTGTCATCTGGATCCAATAAGAGTGTCATGAGGGGTATCATTACTTTTCTCTTCGTTCGATCCTATCCCCACCTTGGGGCATTTGCATCTACATAATCATTATTGTGGCATGCATTAGGGGCATAGTTGATTGTATTTTTGTTCAAAGTTGTGTTGCATTGTTGATTTTTTCTTTTTATCCCACTTACAAGTAGTGTGATAACATCTTGGTTCTTTTATAACCATGATGCCTACACCTACTTTGTATACTAGCTCTATTTTCCTTTGTATTTTTTTTTTTATCTATGTTTTGTTTGCGCGCATCCAAGGTTAACCATCTTGATTCTTTCACAGTCATGTTGATAACTCTATTGTGCAATAGAAAAATAAAGTTTTCTCTTATATTCACACTCTCCAAATGATTCTCTTCTATGAGCACCATTCCTCTCATCCTTGTTCAACTTATTTTTTTATTCCTATCAAGCAGATCATCCATCGCTTTCTTTACATCACCCACCCACTTGAGGGGGCATTCCCTTACCATTATTACTCATTGGGGCATCCAAATGCTTGACCTCTTTCTGATCACTAATCTACACATGTCTACTATATTTAAAATGTTATTAATTCACAATAGAACTTTAAGGAGGTGTAAATTTAGACACCCCAAATTTACATACTTATTCTCAGTATTATCCCAGTTCACATCCTATTATTCATCCCCTTATGATTAATTAATCATGCACATTACACCCCTTGGATTAATTAAATTATTCCACAACACCATATTAGTTAAGTTAATTAAAATTTATTAAATAAATTGTTAATTAATTATCTTGCACATTATAGCTAATTAAATTAGTTACTTAATTAGGAAAATACACCTATTTTCCTAGTCAACTGCCACTTCACTATCCTAGTTAACTCTATTTGGACTCCACTTCCTCATTCCTAGTTAATTACACTTGAACTCTAGTTCCCTATTCTACTTGGACTCAACTTATAGATTCGTATAAGGGTGGGGAAATTGGGTTATATGATCAATTCAATTATCGGATGTAACTTATGTTATTCTAAATGTCTATTTCCACTTCAAATTTGCATCTCCCAGACTCAATCTACTTTTTATTCTCATGTATTTACCATAATTAACATGAAGCTTAGTCAAATATTCATCCACCTTCCATGGTCCTACCCTCAGCTATAAGAGGAGGCCATTTTTCTTTGCAAAGTCATCCTGGAAGATTTATGAATATTATAGATAACTTCTGAATTTGTTTCTCGTATCCTTGCGAATCCAAGCTCATAGAATTTACAAATATACTTTTGAGAGCCATATCAAGAGCATTAAAATTCCAAAAACCTTAAATATTTCACAAGCCCAAGTTCTTCAATAATATTATTGAGGTTTACAAGAGATTTATAGATAAGGTATATTTGTGTTTTAATTTTTATCTTTCATTTGTCTGATTAATTTTCATTTCTCACACCTCTATGAGATAATCTCCCACAACATTATCCTCATGTTGAAAATAACTTAAGTCCTATAAGTTATTCTAAGTAAACATATCCCATTTACATTGGTATTCCCCCTCGTATCGTAGTGGTGTTTCATACCACCCACCTTGTCATTTTCACAGAATATCGATATATGCTCGAATTTCTCATTGTTCTCGTGTGTTGCATAATGAAAAGGATAAACCTCATTATTTTTGAATAGATGTATTTAAAATATTTTTCCAAAATATGTGTGTTTATTGAGAAGATTATTCAATTTTCATAGAAGGTTATTATTATTATTATTATAATCATAAATTTTAAATGAAAATATATATTTAATAAAATAAGTCAAATAATGGAGGGGTAGTGAGGAAATATGGATCTCGAGGAAGATATAAAGTTCTTTCCCGAGTGTCTCATTTTACTAACAATGAGTTTTAACCTTGAGTTTTTCATGAATTCACGTGTAGAAGCCTCACCTAGATATTGATCACAAGTGTTTTCATTGAAAATCGTAATTAACTCTCGATTGTAAAATAGTGATATAAAGTTTTCTAATAATAAAGTTGGATAAAATAATACATATTCATGCCAATTTCATATATATGGGGTGTGTGCATCAAGGTTTTGGAGGATTTGATTTTAGTACGAAATGGATCACATGAGGTGTGTTGAAATTGCCTTGAATTCCTTTCTTTTTGTAATTACTACTTGTTAAGTAAAACACCTACTAGTACCTTTCCCCTGTTAGATGCATTGTTGAATTATTGGATTTGGTGTTGGGAAATTTTAAGAAAATGAAATTGATTAGTTTCTTATAAAGAGTGGAAAGAGCATATTGGGAGGCACCCAACTCTTTCTCCAATTTTTCACCATATATTTCCACCCTCCCATCTCACACCTATGATAAAAATTAGAGCCTAAAACAACACGTGGTTCCTCCATTAAGGCCGCATGAAAGGTTTTTTTCTACACTATGCTAATTTAGTGCTCGAGGATACCTAGGGATCAAGAATGAGCACTAAAAATATTCAAGAAATGCAAATTAAATATGGTGATAGTGTGGATCAAAATATTGGCATCTCTTCTTGGGTTTATGATTTTTGGAAGGTGGGGAATGCTGCTTGCACCATCCCATCCCACACTCTCTCATCATGTATGGATGTGGAAGCATGCATTCAACACATGAAATGTTCAACCAAATGAATTAAAGAGGCATGAACTTAACGACTACAATGATAGCAAGATAGAAACAAAATGGGTTGTTGAAAAATCCTTAAAACTATCAAGAAAACACAATTAGAGTGTGTATAGCCAAATTCCAAGCCTATGTTAGCATTTTCATGGTTTGTGTCAAAATGGAAGCTTTGAATCAAAGTATGGACGTCCATCAAAGAACAATATAAAAATGAATTTTGTCAAACTTGGTAGTTACAAATGCTCCCGAATACCTATGCATGCACCTCTACTTTGTAAAATATTCCATCTAATTAAGAGATACCAAAGGGAATCTTTAGGGGTGGCCTGTAGAAGTTTCTTGTATAAAAGAGATAAACATTTGGGCTACAATGTTTACAATTGTGCTCAAAATTATTTATTGAATCATCCTCTTTGTTATTATGTAGTGGGGTAAGTGCACCAATTTGGGGGGGAAAAGTGGAATTAAAACTGAAAAATGAACGAAACATGTATGCATTTTGTAATAATGTGATCGCGTTCTTTTTCCTTGGCTTGTAATTCCCAAACCTATAATGCGTATGCATTATAATGTGTACGTGTTATGTTAAACTATAAACAAAAATAAACTTGATCCCTATTCATTTTCATTTCCCCAAACACGAGTTTTACAACAAAACCCTACCCTCGCATTTCAAATTTAGTTGGATCTTTCTCAAACGATCGTCTGAGAATCGCCACGAAGATTGGAATCGATGATGGCACCATAGAGAAGAGGTAGGCACAATTCTTTTCTCAAAATTACATTGAAATTTGGTAATTATAGAGTAGAATTTGAATTAAATACATATTTTTTTATTGTTACAACTCCATGTCAACCCGATCAACCACAACCAAACCCTGCAATTCTTGTGATCCCTCCTAGCCCTCCTACAGTTGCTCAACATCCCCAAGAAGTCAAGAATATTTAGCATCCCATATAGTGGAAAAAAATATTGAAATTGAGGATTTAATCAAAACAATGAGGGATTCACATTCTACAAACCCCCACCACGCCTCTCTTGCAAACACATTGGAGGCATTAGTGGCTCAAGTTGACACAAAAATGACTCAAATTGATCATTGGACATCCTATAGAGAGTGTTGTAGGGTTTATTATGCCAACAAATTGTCATATACACATGTAAATAAAAAACAAATTACAAAAGACAACAAACATTCTTTATTCACGGACCCCAAACCAATTTTCTTATTCATTTTTCATGCAAATGGTTTCCCATCCACTAGTGCAATAATGATTTGATTAAAAATAATTTTTGGGAACAATGGTGGATGGTGTTTGATTTTCCACCTTGCAATAAAAATGAGGTGCCACTATAATTTTTAGGAAACTCTATTGTGATTTTATCCTCAACGAGATCCCAAACTATTTTGATTTCTCGAGATTTCCAGGCCAAGGAAAAGGCTTTACATAGGATTGACCAGCACAAAATGTTCACCTATTCAAGAGGGGTAGAATCCCCACACGTAATCCCCTCACCTTGAGACTATCCCTCCAACATGCTTATGGAGATAGTAGACATTGATACACTCTACGTGCTTCAAGGTTTATCTGATACCCTTGTTCGACATATGAGGGAGATTTATGACCCAGATGTTCATGGAGGTACACAGTAGTATTCCTCGGGAAGAACTAGTATGAGACCACATATTTTCTTGACATGGGGTAGCATATGTTTGGGGCCCGAGGAGGATGATATTTTCATGCATATTGGTTTTGGTGCATTTTCTCGCTAGTGGTACACATGATGATGCCACTATGTCGATGTCTTTTTGAGAGAGACATTTGGATTACGAGTCATTGGTGTCACCATCGCAAGTATTTATTATGTTTTATTATATGTGTTACAAAAATATTAGAGTACTTGATTTACTTATATATATATTAAATTTTTG
Source organism: Taxus wallichiana var. yunnanensis (assembly GCA_018340775.1). Taxonomy (NCBI): domain Eukaryota; kingdom Viridiplantae; phylum Streptophyta; class Pinopsida; order Cupressales; family Taxaceae; genus Taxus; species Taxus wallichiana. The sequence continues at coordinate 191,174,690 of CM031234.1, forward strand.
AAATAATTGTATTTTTACATGTATGCATTGATATTACAACATGTGGGAGGGAGTCATCATCCCAACCATAGGATGTGAGCACCATGCTTACACATACATTCACAAAGGTAATTTAGAATGTTAATTGTGTAAAATATTCACGTATGAAAATATGTATATAACTTTTGAACTCAAATATATGTATGTTCTTGTTTGTTCAACTAACTTGGCGTGATATATTTTAAATAAATTTGATGACATCACTAGACACCCCACCATCTTTGCGACGAGTAGAGAAATGTGTTGACGCTAAGATTTCATTTGTGTAGTAACTCACCGAGGTATTCAAACAACATGTATTTTCGTTAAATTTCTCGTGTGATTCATTTTATGTTTAATTACATGTTAATAATTTCCTTCATTGTAGCATTATTAAATTATGTTAATAATGTCCTTAATTTTGTAGACACAGGAGTTACCTATGATAGGTAATAGCCCTATTCATTTGATTCACAGGCATGGCGTGGTAAAAAAATTATATTGATAAAATTAGTTAAAATATTTTCATTACACATACATGTACTTAGTTGGCGTAATTTTTTTGATCTGCATTCAAAAAAATTATTGTTAACATAGTTCTATTTTGGATAATTTTGATGTTTGATTTTGTGATCTTATGTGTATGTAGGGAACTTCAACCCCTTCCATTTTGACTTCGAGGGCACGGACTCCTCGAGATCATTGTTTTGATACTTGTATTCATGCTACAGAGCTCCCGATGACTCATCTGAGCGTGAGATGCAAATTCAGCATGACCGAGAGCTTGTGGTAAGTGTGTGTATTTATGTAAATACTTTCATTAGTATGATCTTAAATACATGTTGATATATAAATTACGTTTTGACAAAAAAATTATTTACATTTTCATGTTCAACTACAGGCGAATCTTCGGCGGAAGAGGACTCGTAGCTTGGGCACGAATGATATGAATTCATCTCATGTATCTCCATCTTTATTTAAAGGAGGGCCTTCTTCAAGCAAGGCCAAGAGAGGGATATATTTTATATATATATATATGATTAGGATATATATATATATATATATATATATATATATATATATATATATTTTTTATATATATATATGTCTATATGGGCATTTGAACTTGATATTATATGACATATTCATGCATTTTTATATTTATTATGCCCGTTAATACTATTTGGAACTCGATATTTTTATATGAGACCTTACATTTCTGAGATTATTTTTGTATGAAACTAATATGATGTGCACTTGACAATATTTAAGACATTATGGATTATTTTTTCATTTATTGGTGATGTATGTACTAGCGTTTTCAATGTATAATATGCATCAAAATTTGGAAATCAATATTTATATAATGTATGTATATAAAGAGTTACCTAATCTGAGTAATTATTCATTCAATTTATCAATGTGTATATGTGTATTTACCTTACCTACACTTCTTCTTGCTCATGGTCTCTTTGTACTGGTTCCTATCTTATCATGCACCTATTGCATTCTTCAATGCTTCTTAGTCTTCTCCCCTATTAAAACACTTAGTAACAACTAACAAGAACATGGTGAGCTCAATACATTATGGAGGTCGGGAACATGTGTCACAAGGTGTCAAACATGTGGTTTTTTTCCAGCTTCTAATGGGTCATCCTGGATTGCATAATACCATACATGGAAATACGAGAAATGTGAAAAATTTTCGAAAGGAAAATCTTGTAAATATCTATGATTTAATCAAATAAAAACAAAACATTACACAATAAAATAATAAAACTAGAGATATTGTAATTCATTCAGAAAATTCCCGATGGAGAGATTACGTATAAATAGCTCAATGAAATCCTATAAGTAAGGAGTCAATGCTAATCTCTAAGTCCTCTCAATATCCCAAATATATCTCAACTATGAGTTGTGCATTACAACCGTTTTACAAACTCATATATTATTTTATAATTATTAAATACCTATTACTACCAAATAACCCAAACCACTCCTAAGTGTTCACACTATGAACAATATTTATGTAATGTAAAAGAGAGTGAGAGTGAGATTGAGATTGTGAGAGAGAGAGAGAAAGAAAACATGAGAGGGAGAGAGAGTGAGAGGTTGTCCAATCCATTATTTTGTAAATAGTAGTTCATGGCACCAAACCAACTACACCAACACGTCTAGGTGGCCAGGTAAATACTTATGAGTCTTTGTTTCAGTGTGGGATGCTATCATTACTTCCGTGCTACTTCGTTTGGGTGTAGCAAGGTTCATTTTAAGAGACCTCTTAGAAATCGGAGGTGGAAAATACCTGGCGAATATCCTCATAACCGGTTTCACATAAATGTGAATTTTTTGGGGGTCCGACAGAAAAATTTTCACCTAATTTTTAAGTGGTGTGATAGAAGAGTATAGATGCATGACAGAGATTATCTGTCGCGCGTCAACAAGGTGGTTAACACATGTCAACGAACCTCACTGACACGCATCAACAACCCTGTTGATGTGCATCAATGAGGTTAGTTGACATGCGTTAACCGCCTTTATTGATGCACGCGTAACAAGGTTGCTATCCGACAAAGATCTCGTTAACGCACATCAATAGGGTTGTTGATATGCGTCACGAGGGTTTGTTGACATGCGTCAACCGCCTTTGATGTGCGATAGATAATATTCTTTCACATGTTTGCAACCTCCGCCCTCTGCTCATGCAACAACAAAATCTCTGTGTTGTGCGTCAACAAAGTCTCTATCATGCATCTACTTCCTCCACACTCCTATTGCGCATCAACAAACTCTCCATGTCGAGCATCAACGGGGTTGTTGACGCGTGTCAGTGAGGTTCGTTGACGCATCTTGTAATGCTCTGATTTTTACGTTATCTTGGTGAATGTTTTTCATACTGTTATAACTACTGAAATGAAGGCAAACATGTTAAGATAACCTCTGATCTTAAAGGAATGTGTTGCTAACTTGGATTCTTGCATATTATAATTTATTGCATAGGACTGCAGTTATTGTACTTGCGTGTTTGCTGATGTGATGACAAATTGTCGTATACTTGCTAAACTCTCGTTGCTGATTGACAGCACACCTTGAATCAATTTCATTGATCCAAAGTATGCTGAGGTCTTCTTGTGATTTCTGTGTCGATTTACTCTTGAACCGAACCGAGGTTGCTTATGAATGTGCGCGCTTTGTTTCGGTATGAGCAGCTGGCACGTAAATGCCAACGACAGGGGTTCGATTCTTGAACCCTGTACTGTCGAACTTGGGACCTCGTGAGGCAAGAAATGCCTGGACACGGGTGGCCTTGGCATGTGATCCAAAGGACGGAGCGCTCCGCACAAAGATTAACGTGAATGTCAGTTGGAAAACTGGATGGATGTTGTTTGGTGTTAGTGGTTAGTAGGAATTAAAATCCTAAGCTAATCCTAAGTCCTAACATGCATCCTAAACTACTATCCTAAGTGGATTTTTAAATTACAAAAAAAAAAGGGGGAAATAAACCTAAGTCCTAATAACCTAAGGTTAAACTATGACCTAGGTTGAACACTAATGGGCAACCTAAACTAATCCTAATCTAAAGGGGCGCGTAGACCCTTGAAGGGAGAGGATAAGGATGGAGGGGAGTATTCATTAGCATTTAATGGAAATTCCATATGTGGACAAAGACCCGCTTTGGCGGACAGTAAGAAATGGAGGTATCTATTTGGAGATAGAGCCAAATTCGGTTTTGCATGGGAAATTTGAAAATTTGAGTTCGCCAACTCAAGTTGGCAGTGGCGTGGGAAGTTGGGAAAAGGCAGAGCCTTTAATGCATTAAGTGTTCTTGGTCCTCGCGACCAGCTCGCCTTGGAAAGTGTATGAGGGAATTTTGATTTTCATTTTGTTCGATTCGGGCTTTTGCAAAGTTGCTCTGCATTTGGTTTTTCTGGTCTGGTTCAGTCGAACCAGCTCTTGGGATTTGTCACTGTTCTTGGAGATTTTGAGGCTGTTGCTAAGCCTGAAGAAGAAAGGAGTGTTGGGAAGTTTTTGTTGTCGCTGTGGAAGGAAATAATTCGGCAAACGAAGCTTTCTTCGAGTTCTGGAAAAGAGATCACAGGCATGTTGAGCCCTTCTCTTTAAAAATTCTTGCTTTGTCTAAGTGTCTCATTAAAACAACCCTGCTCTTGGGTTGGGATTATGTGATTGTTGTCGAGTCGATTTGATTTGGATTTCGTTGATTCTTGCTTTCTTTTCTTGGAAACGTTAAGTAGAATCGCTTCTGGTTGCTAGGCTTTGATTTGTCTTTGCACGAATCGAGTTGGAATATGAGTTGTTGTACTGGTTGTTGAGAGTTTGGAGGATTTGAAATAGGTGTTTCCTTCTCTGTTCATGTTGTATGAAATCGGAACAGACCGTATGAGTTGTTCTCCTTACTGTGTAACCATTTTCTTGTTGTTGTGTTTGGAACTGTCTTTGCATGCTTAAAGGAATTGTAATACAGTCGTATTGTGTTGGTTTGTTGACAGTATTGAGGATGTTCCTTACTGAAACTATAAGAAATTATGGTTTTGAATACTCAGCTGAGAGTAAATTAATTTTGAGAGGGTTGTTAACAATACTTCGAACTAGATAATTCTTTTTAAATGACCTTATGGAATGAAATATCCACGGACTGTGCGAGTTGTTTGAAGTCGTATTCTTTACTAAAATTTTTAAAGGAAATAGGATTGTTTTTCCTTCTGCTGTTTTGGATTTTGATGAAAATGGCATTTGGGTTTTGTATGAGCATACGAATTGGCTTTGAAGAAAGAAATGATAACACGTTTTACTGTTTCTTCCCTTTTCTTGCTTAAAAGAAATAAAACTTTTCTCTTCCTTCTGCTGTTTTGGAATTAGAAGGAAATAGCATTTCTGTATTTTAAAGGAATTGGCATTAGAGTTTTATCTGAGTATTGTGAACTCGATTAGACGGATATGCTAGTAATACAATTATGCTGTGTTTCTTCTTTTATGTGAATTGACGAATACGAATGAGTATTCGTGGGAGTTGGAAAAGAGATAGTTTTTCCACGAGATTGTTTCTCTTGCTGAGAGAGTAGATGATTGTTGCATTTCATTGTTGTTGTTCGACCTTTTTGTTCGGGCTGTCCTTGTGGAAATGCATTTTTAGTTGGATTGCTGTGCAAAGAAGAAATTGCTTGGGGTACTCGTTGTTTATGTTATATTAAATTTAAATGGGTTCATTCTTAGATTTGCTGTTCATTATGAACGATTGTTCAACTGTCATTACGACTTGGACTGTCCTGGTAAGGTAAACATGAGATGTTCTTTTTTTTTATTTCCTTGAAGAAGTTGATTGTCTCTTACGGAAATTATAGGGAAACAAATTCTTCTTCTTTTGCTGTTTTGATCCAAATGAAACAGTAATCTGGTTTTGATGAACGTCTTAAGTTCATTCTGACAAAAAGAATTGCAGTGGTATTTAGATGGTTTCTGAGTGCTGTTATTTTTTTGTACTAATGGAAATTTTGAATGTCTTCATGTGGTCTTCTGATCTTTGCACTGTCATTCAAGGAAAAATGAAATCGGCACGAATAATTCTTGTTAAGTTGAAGAAAACGATTGTTTCTTATTTGATTAGTTAAAGAAACGAATTCTTCTCTTTTGGCTGTTTAAATTCTAGAAATAGCATTATGATTTGTCTTGCTGTAGGTAACAGCATTGAACAAAATTTTGTTTTGAATGGAATGCGTTCTTAGACTTAAGAAATCATACGAATAATTGAATGTATGACTGTATAACTGCATATGAGCTTGATTTAAATGAAGTATGAATAAGGACGATGAATTCTTCCTTGTTTTCATTTAAAGCTGATTATGAATGAAATTACTCTTACTGCCGGAAAGTGGATTCTGAATGGATTTTGTAAGTTTCACTCTGAACTGTTATCTTGATTTGTGTCTCGTTTGGATTCCATTTTTAGAACAGTCATGTGGAAAGAAATAGGGACATGGATGAATGACTTGGAAAAATGATCTGTTCTTCTTTCATTCAGTTGGAAATCTATAATTCGTTGATAACGAATCTTGTAGTGCTTAGATATGAGCGACTATATGCATTGTTGTTCGCTTTCTTGTCTGTGCTTGATTGCTTGGAATCTAATATGATGCATGAACTGAAAGGAAGGTAATGGGTTTACATTTCAGTTAGTTTCATCCTTTGCATTTATTATTAATGAAAGGCGTGGAAAGGATAACAGTATGTTATATCAGCAGTAAGCTACTTGTATTCTTAACTTTACAAATATTGTGAATTAAGACTTGTAACGGTTATGTGGAAACGGGACAGCAGTTCTTTGGCTGATTGTGATGATATTTTGATAGTTCAGTTGTTATGCTGATCTTTCTTTTGTGCCTATTTCGTGATTGATGTCTTACTGTCGTTTCATAAAAGCAGGGTTCTTTTATTGAGACAGTTAGTTGAAGCACCTCATTTTAATGATAAGTGCTTAATATGCTCAGTTCATTGAACTGACCCGTGTAAATCATTTTGCAGATGGAATTTGATTAGAATGAAGACATGGCTATTTTCTGATGCTTCTTGATTAGTTGAAGATGAATTGTAATTATTACCTTTATTCCTCTTCGAGGAATTGTGAAAAGAAGAAAGTATATTCTTCTATCTATGAGTTGTATTGATGTTTTATGTAAACCATGCCCATTCAGTTGGATTGGCAAATGTATGGATTATGACATGAAATGATGAATACAATTACAAGTGTGATATTTTAATAATTATATCAGTTTGATATTGTTGACTAAATTGGAAATATAATGTTATTTCTTGATTTGGATTTGTTTAATTGTCCTTGGATGGATGCTAAATGGGAACTGATATCTATTCTTACCTAAATGCAACTTTTAAGTTGAAATATGCAATTAGTTCATACTTGGATAAAGATGAATTTTTAATTGACATTAAAAAGGATTAGGAAGAATATGATTCCATAACCGAAAGGTATTCAGGATTAGCTTAGGAGCTAAGGAATATCAATTAACTTCGGAGTAATCGAATTTCACTTTCGAACTCCATTAATGATCTCGTATGCTAAATTCAGAATAAAGGATATAGGACAAGTATATCCATAACTAATGGACCTTAACTATGTAACGTTAAGGAGAACAAATGAATACATTTCTTGGGAATTAGACCTCGTTTAAATGACGTCTAATAAGTTAGAATTCTGAATTTAGTTACAGTTGGGAAAATCTTGGCTAAGTTTAATAGGTTAAACTTATCACGTCCGTCGGTACGGACTGCTTAATCCAATGATTAAGAAGAGAACCAAGTAGGAAATGCAGCCCTTCGGTACGAAGGAGAAGATGCATAGCAAGCTAATGGATGGATTTAGTCCCTCTTAGCTATATACAACTGTAACGGAAACGAGGATCAAGGGATCAACATGGATGCTGAAAGTTGATTCTTAATTATCAAATCGTATCCAAATCACTTGAGCAGGATGTGTATTCTCGATGGGAGGATTCTGTAGGACATTGGCATATGCCAAAGCCAATGAGCAGTATCTCCATGAAGACGGGGTCTTCATGACGACACAATGTTGCAGCTGACATATTGCAATGCCCTCCCGAATTAAAACATCAAGAATACATAGGCTGAATGTGTAACTCTTGGCAGGGGATAGGAGTATGATCTGGTATACGGAGTGACTCCGGAATACTAAAGATAACTAGACACACGGGGTCATGGGGAAATGACACCGTATGTCTGCGTATCTTTAGTTACCAGGAGTGCCTTCCTATATTCATTCATATTACTAGTTGGAAATTGGAAGTTTAAATCTGACCTTAAACGAAGAGGACTGGTAGGAACCAGGAAAGACCATTCTAGATAACAGGTGAAGTGAAGTGAAGGACGTATTTCGTTGATGTGTATCATATCCAGGAATATGATCATGTAAAGCATGTGAAAATCTTTGGCCAAAGTATCGCAAGTGCTGGTTGCGTTGTCCTTATCACTTAATTTAAGATGCAGGATGTCAGATGAATATTAGTAACAGATATTCAGATAGGCTTCTTAAATGGATCACTTCGATAACCAGAAACGGTTATGAGAACAGGTATATATAATATACTATGCATAAATGAACATGAAGGATCGGTTGTTTCCGAGTCATGAAATGAAGGATCGATGAAACTCCGAGCCATGAAAATGGAAGATCGGCAGTTCCTCGAGTCATTTACAGCAGCATATAGAATCTGTTATAAGATTGAATGGCATTGAATGTGTGTTCCATATTGTAAATATGTGAACAGGGAACATTAGTTTTAAAAATAAATTGTGTGATCCAAACTACGTTGTTTGGGCAAAAAACAATTATTAAAACTTGAACGTGTGTTTGAATTTTATAATTCATAACAGAGAACGTTATCAAAAAAAAAAAAATATCCCTTGTTCTGGTATCTTAAAATGGGGATGTTACATCTTGGTATCAGAGCTGAAGGTTGCAGCTCTTGGACCTAATGAGTCCACGATATTAATAAGGTTTACATTTTCTTATTGAATGTAAAAATGGTCGTGACAAGAGAGGAATGCTGCGAATAACCCGTTACAGGTGGAGAAGCAGCGTGATCGCCCAAAAGCTGATGAAATCCTTGCTGCCCTACTTGATACGAGGGATCGCTTTGACTATTCGGAATAGCAATCAATGGGCAATGAAGAGGAGGAGAATGAAGCTGAAATAAATGATCGCCTTCCTCCTATGGACAACATCAACGGAGGGAATCAGGTGTTGATGATAATAATGTAATTGCTCCTAATCCCCACGAAAATAAAAGGGCAAGATTAGCAAAATGAACTTACAAGATTATTCTCATAATGCACTTTCCATCTCGATTCGGTGATCTTGTTGTCCTATTGTTTACAAACATGCCAAATATTGTAGTTTGAGTCATGTAAGGTTTTCCAACGTAATATTTTGCAAACAATAGCTCATGGTACCAAACCGACTATGCCAACACATCTGGAATGCCCGTGAACATCATTGGAGGCTTCGTTTTGGTGCGGGATGATGTCATTACTCTTCCGCTACTCTATCATGTCTTAAGAGCCCTAAGACCAAAAAACTATATAAGTTTGTTGGGAGATTCCTCGACTCCGTGGCACCTAGAGATGTCTTGTTAGATCCTACACATCCGCATAGGGACCTTCTATAAAATCCTATCTCAATTTTTTCCATATCATTTTTCTACTCTCGTTGTCCTACTATTTGTAAACGGGCCAAATATTATAGTTTGAGTCAGTGTAAGGTTTTCAGATGCTATATTTTGCAAACGAAAGCTCATGGGACCGAATCCACTATGCAAACATGTTGGTATGGCTCATTAAATTCTTAGGAGGCATACTTACAGTTCCCTACGCTCCCGGTGCTTCCAGCGTAGTCCCTTAAGATCCCTGAGACCAGAAAATGTTATAACTTAAGAGCCCCGAGATCATTGTATTGTATAGCATATATCCACTTGTATGAGGTTCCATAGGAGAGGTATCATAATTATGGGAGGATTCAAGGATTTTCCTCCACCGTGCCACAATAATAATTGTATTCTCATGAATAAACCTGATGGTGATTTGGCAATCTCAAAAATGTACTTATCATAATAATGGCAAATAAATCCAACTAATAACAATTAATCATCAATAAGTAAATCAATGGCAGGACAATCAATGTCTACCATGTGCCACCTCCAAATTCCAAATTTCATTTCATTTAAATTTGCTTCAAGAAAGGTTGGGGGAAATGAACTCGCCATTTTCTTCACACTTTCAAAGGTCCGAATGTCAATTCGCCCCAAATTTGGCAAATATGGAGAACTTGGAACTCCGAATTACCTTACTATTTCATCCTGATAAAAAAGTTCCCAAGATCCGAGGAGGTTTTAAACTTATCATACAAGCATGGAGAGATCTCTCTAATAATACCAGAAAGGCTACCTATGATGTCATCATAAAAACCAACAAGGGCATAACCCCACCTTCCACCAACTGAATTCCACAGCACCGCCACTACCATTGGCATTGCAACAATCTAAATGGGAATAATTCTTCAAGTGTGGATTCCTTTCCTGAAACTTCCATATTTGATGACCACAACCAAAACCAGAAACAAAAATAAAAATAGGACCAAGAACACGACCTAGACTAGGATCTAGATTGGTACTTTGAGAGGATTTCTGAAGTTCAATTTTATTTTCCAAGATGCATTACTCGATGCTTGAGAATATTTATCCGTATGCGACGACATTCCGATTCATACACTTGATGATTCTTAAATGTCCAATCCTACCACAAACCTTAGTAGTTCTTGATCCTTGGATACAGGGAGACATTATTACTTGGCTTCCATTTATAACGATAGAGATATTTGTAAATTCATGTTATGACCTCTAAATATATATGCATTTCAAGTTTTTTGGAAATCACATCACACCCTTCACTAGGATTGATGACTACCCCTATATTTTTAAGGTGTTTTTAGAAGCATCCATGGGTTTATCATAGAATAAATTATCAATGAATGGAAGGTCACTAAGTTGTAGGCCAACTAACTCCCATTCAAAACTAAACAAGAAATATTTACTAGGTGATTGATAACCCATGTGTGTTCTTAGCCATTCCCTAGTTGTTATGCTTATTTTGTACAAGTAGACTCAATGATGGTTCTAGGTATGAGTAGTACGAAGTTACGAGTTCTTGTTACTAAGTAGTAATGCCAAATTTTTAATTTTCAAGGTACAGTGATTACATTGATAGGAAGTTGGAAGCCATATTAGTCTTGTTGATTCTTAGTACTAATTACCCATGAAATATAATTATCTGGCTTTCATTTCCTTTTCCATCTTGCACGTCATACTGAATAATTGATTTGATAGGGGCTCTTCCCTATTCGATGGTGATACATCAAATATGATCCTCGAGAGTTGACCCTCATCCAACCATAATACCATAAGAACTCCTTTGTTGGTAATGTTGCACAGTCATTGTCCTTTTACTTTTGTTAACAGATATTGTTCTAGATTTTTTTGTAAAGACATATCTTATATTTATATTGTGAGCAGTGTGTGTGGACGTAGAGGAAGAATGGTGAAGTTGAGTGTGATGGAGAGAGAAAGGACAAAGTTGAGGGATATAACTTCGTTGGTTGATATTTTTGTAACCATGCAAAATACTACAAATGGAAGCTCATGGCACTAATTCGACCACGCAAACACGTCTGGGTGGCCAGGTAAACACTAGGGGATGTTTCTCTTTAGATTCTAATTATCCCAATGCTTTCAGGATACTTTTTCTCGGTGTAGTCCCTTACGATCCTTAAGACCAAAAAAAACTATAACTTTGACAAGTGATATCTGGGTGTTGGACCCCGTAATATTAACCAAGTATGAAGGCACATAGGCACACAGATCCCGTTATGAAAAGGCACACAAGATAAAAGCATGCAAATGAAAGGTTTAAGGAAGAACATAGCACGCATGATGTGCGAAAGGAGGCTCGAGACTTATTCAATTTGAAATCCCTGGGAAGAACACGTGAAAAGCATGATCGGTTGCACATGGATAAGGTGTCACCGGCGATAAGATGGCCCAGAAAGAGCATGCCTAGGATGGAATCTTCTAAGAACATCATGAGATAAAGTGGAAAGCTCAGTTCGGAAAAGCATGCTCGCATGGACCACATTCGACACTTGGCACCAGATCTGAGGGCACTGGAAGGTGAGTTGGTAGTATGGGAGAATTATAAATACAAGTGCCTGTGAAGTAAAAGATAGAGACTAGGGGTTTGATATACATGGCGAGTTTGAGATATAGTATGGGTGGAGCTCTGCAGAACTACTACGAAGATTCTGTTAGTGGATAATTACATCCAGGAGAGAATGTATTGGGCATGGAGTTGTAATTTTTCTTTTGATGGCTTAGTTACATAAGTCTAGTGATATGCATGATTGCGGTCTGCTCTCTATGACTCTCTATAATGAATCAATGAATGTAATGAGGTTACCGATTTAATATATACATGAAATCAATGGTTCTAATGCATATTTCTATCTTATAAGTTCTCTTTCCTTTCATGCTATGAATGAATGCTTGTATAATTCTTTCTGTCATAATGCATGTTCTAGATCCTATTGGAACATTTAGTTTGAGGTGACTCGCAAGAATCTACAGCCGTTCGAGCCATATGGTTCTTATATGTTTCAAACTCCCTCATGAAAACCCTTACCCTAATCCTAGATGATGCTTCCCACTAAACACACATAAAAGAGAGACTCGATACTGTGCGTGCCTTAGGTGAGCACTCGGCCACCGGGTGATAGGCCAAAGTGCACATGGGATTTCTTCCTTTTGTGATGGGGGTAAAAATGGCTACACCGGGTCTCCTTGGAACCCGGAGAGTTCTCTTCTAATCCTACACCTCTGCATGGGTACCCTCTATGAAATCCTATTGTAGTCATTTTATTTACCCTCAATACTACTTTCTAACCCCAAGCATATCACTTATCACCCAAATGGGTGCTTAGGCACTCACTCGAAGCACACGTGAGAAATGAGACCCTCCTTTATGTGAGAATTATGAGAATTTTTTTCCATTAATGGAGGATGAATTGTAGAATGAGAAGTACATTTACTTAGTTAAAAGAAAAGTGGAAGGGACAGCTTACATATCCACACATTAATGCATTACAAAAACTTAATAATAATGTAATAAGCATAATAAACCAGATTTGAGCCATGGTAGTCATATAACATGAGGGTTTACACCCTTAAGCATGATATGCATAATATATAATATATATATATATATATATATATATATATATATATATATTCATTTAGAATAGTTCTAGTAGCCACATTACAATCAAAAGAGGTCATCACAGACCATACATGTTAAATGACAAAGACCCAACTCCTACAAATCTTCCTTGTATGAGACCCTAGCTATACCCTTCCATTTTAACCCATGTTACAAATCCTAGTGCCATACAGAGGCTCATGAAATCCCTCACAACCCTTAGCACTAAGTGCTCTAAAACCTAGAATTACTTTGCATCACTTTGTCACTCATCATCTTACTCTCTATGCATTATCTTCTCCTTCTCTCCTCCCCGATGTCTCTTTCTCTAATCTGAGCATCTCTTTTTATAGGATCAACACCCACCGATATGCCTTTTATTCTTAATAGATCGCGTGTTGAGTGTCGATGTGGTCCTCCAATGGTGAATTCTTATCCCTTTGCAAACCCTCCACTCTCTGTAATGATGTCTCCTAAGAATATTCCCTACATGGAATATCCTTTTCTTGACCTCCAAGGTTCCAAGATGGCATCTTATCCACTCATCACACCTAGTCGAGTCCTCGTGTTTTTCCTCAAGTGTCTTCAGAATGCTAAATATGGCTAAGTCCTTTTAACCCATGATCTACCTTTCATGTGCACCCTTTGGTACTTATCCAATATTTCAGGGCCCAACACCTATCATGGTTTACTCCATCTTGATTTGGTTTTCTCATTGTGCTATTGGAGGATTGATCACCCCTTTTAGAAGGGCCTTGTCTCATAAAAATTTTACAGACCTGCATGAAGCATTGGAAGCTTCCCTACATGCCAAAGCTGTTGGTAGTATTGATACTGGTGTTAGCCCATTCTTGGAAGCTTAGATTGTTGCTATGGAAAAGCAGTTGGAAAATTTATCTGCGAACTCATCCCATGAGACTCATAGTGTTTGTGGTGCATAGATTGTGAGATAGAGGAGCACGTTAAGGATAATTTCCCTAGAGGATGGTACGCGCTATGACAGTAGATTGTGAAATTTTTCATGGGGACCATGATGCAAGTAGATGTCCCTTGCTGCAACACGCGATCAGGAAGAATGTGTCTTGTTATTGTAAAATTTTCACCTCTAAAACCCATGATACTAAGGATTGTAGGCTCATTGATCATATCCATGAGGCCATTGATCATGGGGTGTGTCAAACCAGTGTTGTCAATGGTTCTAATGATAATAATCACCGTTATGAGGAGCGCATAGAAGGAAGTGCACGTGGAAGAGGTTTTCAAGGAGGATTCTGTGGTCAAGGTAACCACGGAGGAAGGAGTGAGTTCCCATGTAGAACATGTTTCAACTATGGATCTACAGAACATTACAAATGTGAGTGCCTAGACCTATTGTAGTGCTCATGGTGCGGAAAGAAGCATAAGTATGAGGAGTGCCCGAGTTATTTGAGCATATGAATTAGCAACACCAGAAGGACAAGGGTGCTGCAATGGTTAGTATTAAGAAGGTAGACATATAGTGGATGCCCTGGGTAACATGGGATGAAGGTTTGGATCCTGTCTTGGTAACAACAAGGGCAGAAGTTACGCACGCAAGAGAGGTACCAAGACAAAAGACCCTGGTTTTAAGGGAGGAGGTCATTCATGGAAAGTATCCAGACCCCAGCACATCAAAAGGAGATATATCAGACACCATGGATGTTATTCGGAGCTTACAAGGGGAGATCCAATGTCTAAAGGAGAAATCCAGAAGGGAGGAATAAGGAAGGAGAGTCGAGGTGCAAAAGGATGACCTAGATGAGGTCAAGGAGGTGTGTAAAATACTAAGGCAGAGAATATCTTTCCTCACTAGATCCCGGTTGAGAGAGAAGGTACCACGCACTAGAGAAGAGAGTGAGAGATAGGTCTCACATGTGAACCTTCCCCTCACAACCTCGGCAACTATGACAAGGAAATTATGTTGAATTCAATTATAGATGGATGGCTCCTCAACAATATCCTCATTGACATAGGTGTAGAGGTTAATGTTCGACTTTGGATGCATGGCATCGATGGGAAGACCTGCATTATAGCCATCTTCGAATGTGTTGTATATGGAAAAAAAGACTAAGGATATTCCCATTAGTGTCTCAAGGATGCAACTATTACTATCCAGGAGCCAATTTTATTGGGGACTTCAAATTCTTGGCACTCACCAAGGTAAACAATTTCCCAAAGACTACTTGGGTGCCCTCGGTGCTAAGAACAATGCGGACCTTTGGTTCAACAAGGGGTACATCAACTTCGAGAACAAGGAGGAACGGGTCATTATACCCTTCGCTGATGGGAAGTCGACACCATATATTGAACCATTAGGAGAGGAAGTTCTGGATAGGATTTATGTGCACTCAATCATAGATATTGAGATGATACACCCTACTAACGAGGTTATCCAGTTTGAAGATGCTCAGTCAGTGAGTGATGCCACCAATCTGGCATGTGAAAATTGGGTGCATGGAACTTACAAATTAATGGGATGGCAGTTGAGAGGGTTGGTGACCAATGTGACTAAGGCATGCACGGTTAGGTGCCTTGGAGGAAAAGAACTACCCAAGTATTCAGGAGGATCTTTCCCTGAGATATTTCTGTAGGAGGTGGAAGCTCAATGGAAGGATGGAAAGGAACGGAGGGGGATGTTAAGTTATGTCTTGTTTGGCACAACAACTCGGTGGTGGGCCACACATCAGAAGAGCCTTTTATAATGGCGTGAGGTAAGAATTTCTCTCTCTTAAGTTTTCTAGGAGCAACATACCCACCATCATCAAGGAGTACCATGCGAAGGAGCCCGCCTCTTTCCATATCTAATAGTGTGAACAGATTTGGAGAGAAGGTGTGGAAGCTTTACCACCATCCCTTTGGGTGCACAAGTTGTATTCTACACTACAAGGTTACACGTGCACATGGTACATTCATTCGGAGACACGCCACCAGACAAGGAATTGGCAAGAGCTCACGGCTGACCTTATTCAAACCTTTGAATATCGGAGTACCAAGCCATTGGTTGATAAGGCCTTGCAGGGTATCAAGCACCTTACCATGGGGGATAGTTCCAGGATGGAAGATAGGTTGTTGGAATTACTATGGGAACCAGGATTGGAGGTGCACTTTGAAGAAGAAGAGGAAGCAGAAGAGTTACAGCTTGAGCACGCATGTTTGGAAAAAGAGAAGGGAAAGTTGGTGTATGTGATTGATGGAGAGGAATCAGAAAGCTTGGATGTTAGCCATTCTGTGGGGACGCATGAGGTAGTGGATAGTGTAGATACTCACGCGCACACCTACCATGAGCCTTTAAAAATGAAGAAAGTTAACATCCGTTCAGGAGAAGAACCTAAGGAAGCTATTATTGGGGATTATTGGAAAAAAAAAGGAAGTATCGAAAATCATTGATCTATTGCGTGAATTTGAGGATTTATTCCCTCGTAGGTACCATGAGCTCAAAGGCATTCACCACTACTTGGAAGAGATGAAGATAAAGCTGAAGGATGATGTGCGCTCGGTTAGAAAAAGGCCCTACCAGATGAATCTCAACTTACGTGTGAAGGTCAAGGAGGAGATAGACAATATGATAGCTTCTTCAGGATCATTGAGGCGGTGGAAGACTCGAGTGGATAAGCTCGATGGTAATCAACATCAAGAAGGATGGGTGTATTGGATCATAGGGAATTAAATGCATTTTATGTCATTGATCCATTTCTGACCCCTTTCACTAAAGAAATTTTGGAAGGAGTCACCGGGCACAAAATCTATTCCTTTACTTGGATGGATTTTTAGGGTACCACCAAGTTTGATTTGTAAAGGAAGCCCAGGAAGATGAATTTCTCCACCGAGTGGGCAAGTTTTGCATATACGATCATGCCATTTGGGTTGAAGAATGCGCCTATTGTCTTTTCGCACATAGTGTTGCAAGCATTCCAGGACTTCATCCATAAGTTTCTTCAAGTTTATTTGGATGATTGGACAATATGGTCTGGTTAAAGACCATTGTGACAACTTGAGATTAATGTTTGAAAGGTGTAGGTAGTTGAGGATATCCCTCAACATTAAGAAATGTGTGTTTGCTACACCCTTTGGGACTTTATTGGGGCATATCATATGTAAGGAGGGCTTGCTAGTAGATCCCGCTAAGGTTGCAAGTTATTGTGGGGTTAAGGGAACCTACTAGCCAGAGCGCAGTGCATGGATTCCTTGGGCATACGAGCTATTACAAAAATTCATTAGGGGATATGCCAAGATCGCCACACCTTTAGAGGAGCTTCTTAGACATAAAATTTCCTTCCATTGGGAGAGGCGCAACAGAGGGCGTTTGATACATTAAAAGATAGGCTTATTACCGCACCTATTTTACGTTTTCCCTCTTGGGACAAGCCCTTCCATGTCCATGTAGATGCCTCAGGGACCACCATTGGAGCAGTGCTTGCATAGCTAGGTGAAGGGATTGTTGATCACCCTCTGTGTTTTGCAAGCAAGAAGCTGACACCAGTAGAGCAAAATTATACCACAACTAAGCACGAGGCATTGTCAATGATCTACGTGCTCTTCAAGTTTAGATAGTATCTGCTGGAAACACCCTTTGTGTTTTACACCGACCACATGGCATTAAAGTATTTAGTGAACAAGCTTGTTCTACAAGGATGCATATGTCGATGGGTGTTATTGTTTCAAGAGTTTGAATTCACCATTATAGTAAATCCTAGAAAAAACAACTGTGGGCCTGACCATCTGTCAAGAATTGATTCAGGGGAGGATGCGTAGAGTATTGAGGAAGCAATGTCAGATGCAAAATTGTTTAGGTTGTGGCATGTGCCCTCATATTTGGAAGAGATTGTAATATTTTTAAAGGAAGGTGTGGCACCGAAGGAATGAAGACATTGGAAAAGAAGCAAGGGACATACGCTGCCGCACCCTACATGTTAATCAGTGGAGACTTATACAAGTTGGAACGTGATGAATTTTTACATAGATGTGTCTTAGAGCATGAGCACTTGGCCATCATGGAGGAGGCACACGGTGGAAGTGCGGGTGGGAATTATGTAAGTAATGCCACCGTGCACAAGATATTAATGGCAGGTTTGTGGTGGGACACCTTGTACAAATATTGTAGAGACTATTGTAAACCATGTGACCATTGTCGCGCATTGGTAAACCAGAAGGAGAGATGAAATTCCTTTGTGCCCTATTCCTAGTACGGAGCCTTTTGAAAAGCGGGCGATAGACTTTATAGGACCTATTACACCAGTAATGTGTAAGACTAGGTCACGTTATGTCATCACTTGCACAGATTACCTGACAAGGTGGGTAGAGGCAGCCCCAACTAAATACTGCATGGTAACAACAGTTGCAAGGTTGTTATGGGAAAAAATTATCATGAGGTATGGATGCCCGTTGATTTTAACTAGTGATAGGGGTACACATTTCCTGAATGAGACTGTGAGGATCATGTTATCTGAGTTTATGGTAGCTCATCACAAGACTATGCCCTATCACCCACAAGCAAATGGAACCGCGAAGCATTCAACAAGATAATAAGTCATACCTTGACCAAAATTTGTGATGTCGGAAGACAAGATTGGGATGAAAAAGTATTGGTAGTATTATGGGCTTACTAGGACAATGTATAAAAGGCTGAACAAAGCCACACCTTTTCAATTGGTGTTTAGCACGAAAGCTATTTTACCGGTTGACTTTATGTTGCCTTCTCTGTGAATAGCGCGTAGGAGGGTTAGCCAATGAACAAGCACTGGAAGCAAGAATTGATGAGTTAGTAAAACTAGATGAAAGACGATCACTCACACGATGGAGCCAAACAACGAAAAAGGAAAATCAAAAGGCTTGGCATGATCGCCACATTATAAACAAGAAATTTGAGGTTGGGAAGATGGTGTTACTATATGATTCCAAGTTTTTGCACCACCCAGGGAAGTTGAAAGTCCATTGGTTGGGTCCTTATACAATATCGTACATCCTTGATTTAGGCGCATGACGATTCTGAAGCATTGGATGGGACGAAGTTTCTGGACACTTCAATGGGAGTAGGTCAAGCTATACTATAAATAAGTCTTCTTGGTGTTTGTAAATAAAGTAGTTTTGCCGCTTAGTTTAGAAGTTCCCTTTATGCATTTTCCCTTTCTTGTGTTTCCCTTTCACGTTGTTGTTTTGTTTTGCGCCTTGGGCGCTAGTAACCTTTTTGCTATTTTTGGAGAATTTGTGAGTGTGCAGAGGACTGTGCATCATTTTAAGTGTGGGGTGGAGAAATGTAAAGGAGTGCATGATTAAAGTACCAAGGAAGTTGTGTTGAAAAGCCTTGTTGAATGGCCCAGTTGAAAGAGGTATACAAAGAAAGATGGAAGAACGGTTGGTGTCAGGGTAAAGCTACTTGTAGATCCCATGTACTAAGGAGGAAAAATTGCATTTAAAGCAACATGAGGTAGGTGAGAGCAAGAATCAAGATAGAAGAAGTGCCTTCAGCGTAGGTTACGTGTGTGCAAGAGTCTCCTGTCAGGTTATATTGGTTACACGCCAAAAGGTTGGAGGAGTCTTCGCGCATGATGGGCACATAAGTGAAGGCGCTGAAGATGGGATTTGTTTGAAAAATCCACATTAAATGAACAAAGTATAGTGGTAGGTGAAGTAGCATTTAATGTTTAGAAAAGAGAAAAACTATAAGTAAAGGGTCAGGGCACTCTCATTTTTACTTTACGAAATAGAGGAGTTTGAGATATAAGCAAGTTCTATAAACTAGGGTTTTTAGATTCGATCGAGTGAAGAAATATCTGTGAGATTGAATCATGAGCAGCTAGTTTGATTTTGTGAACTAAAAGGAAGGGGTTACATAGGCATGGAAAGAGTTGAAGAGGTATTGTCTTGTGAATATTTTATCCCAGTTAGGGTTCGGCAAACTAGGGCATGGGTTCAAAAGAGTTGTATTATGGATTTGAGATTGGGGTATTGGAAGAGGTAAGACAGAGTAACAAGGAGAAAGTAAAGCAATAAGAATACCTCAACCATGACACCTAAGAAAGGAAAGGCCAAGGCCAAGGCCAAACACCTAAGAAAGGGCAAGGACTATAATCACCGCATAAACACAATAGAAAAGGAAATGGCACTGGAATTAGTGTGCCCCACCAGAAAATGAACACTAGAGGGTTTTCCAATATACAATGATGATGTTAAGATCAAAATGGAGAAGGCAAGGCTTCTGCAACTCTATGAGTTTCCTTATTTTGGAAAGCCAGAGTGCCTGTACCAATGGTTGATGTCACGGGTACACGAAGATTATTTCCACTTTGCAGGGCATAAGATGCACATTACTCCCCAGCTTATCTCACAATTTACAGGCCTCATATGTGAGGGAGATAGCTTGGAAGATGACCTTGGCGACAAGGAGGCTATTCAAGAGATAGTCACCGAGTATGCCTGCAAGAAGGGGTCATAATATTACAACATTTCAGACATCAAGGACCCCATGATGAGAATGGCCGCACATCTAGTGACTAAGCTGAATGGCTAGGAGAGGTGGACCCAGGTCAATAAGCCTTGGCTACATGTTTGTAGAAAAATTATAGAAGGCACTATATACAACTTTTCTTCCTACATCGCGTAGGAAATTGTCAATTTCGTGAAGGAAGGGGATAGGATCCTCTTTGGCAATGTCTTACTCACCATTTTATCATGTAGATTGGGGTTCCTATCACATTGGACAAATTTGTATGGGAGTACCTCACCGAGGATCATTCACTCACGAAGAGGTTCAAGTATGTTTGTGATACAATGACAACACCCCACAAGGCACGGGCCGGAGAAATGGTACATGTGCCCGAGAACATGTTTGGGGCAGAGTGATAATCCCTAAACAACTCTTAGTGGCCAACAAGGAGGAATCTAAATTCACGCTTTATCAACACTTCGACACAGGGAAGATTCAAGCTAATAGACGATTCATGGATCCTTTGTGCAAACTCCCCTTTGCATTCATTGCTCAATACTTCCAAGTGGGAGTGAATAGATTTAAGGAGTCAAAGAAGCTAAGGCTGGAGCTAGGTAGTCTGGACCGGGAACATAGGGAGATGAGAAAGAAGTGAATTACCCTGGCAGCAAGTGCGTGTATGTGGAAAAGTACATGTCACATGAGATCTAGATGACTAGGCCAATAACACTACCCATCGCTGGAGGTGCCACGGTGCGCACATACCTCCATATAAGGCCAAAGTTTGAGAAGGGTGCATATCTAGAGAATGAAGTCTCCATACCTGAGGATCCCATGGAGAGAAAGAAGCCCATGCCCAAGAAGAGGGGAAGAGAGGAAAAAGCACCAAGTGTGTCGACTGCTTAGACAATGAGCATGCCATCCACGAGCACTAAGCCAAGCACTTACATACGAGAAAGAAGTCTCCGGTGAAGGAAAAGACACTGAGGTAGAGGTGCCTAGGAAACCCATCACCATGGAGGTGTCACCTGAGGAAGAAGATAAGGTTGAATCCCCTGATCAGGAGCCACCTCTCAGGAAAAAGTAGAGGGTGGATAAGGAAGCTGACTTAGAGGTGACCGAAAGCTTCGAAAAATATTTGGGGGAAAGAGGTGATGAGAGTGAGGAATATTATGGCAAGGAATAAGAGGCAGAGAAATACCAAGATCCACATGTTTTTAGTCTCTACGACTCAGAAGAGAAGAGTGGAGGTGAGAAGCAGAAGTTCATATTCGCATGGCACAAGGGCGCACAGGATGAGGAAAACACCGAAGACATGGAGGATGAGGAGGTTGCCAAGGAAGAGTAGGGAGCCATAAGTTTTACAAAGGAGTAGATCACCGAGGTGGTGGAAAGAGAAGCACAGAGAATGCTTGAATTCCTGGTAGACCAAGAGTTGGAGCACAGCACGTACATAGTACTGAAGGAAGGGAAGGAGGAGAACATCGAAAAAGATCATAATAGCCTGGGAGGCCCTGCTCTAATAGTAAGCTTCCCCAAAGGCATGCACTCGGGTAGAAGAACTCTTGAGGAAGAGCAAAGACAAGTAATGGGATATATTTATGACACAAAGAAGGTATTACGTGCACATTTCCAAAGCACTATACCCATGGAAAGGCTCTTAGCCATGGGGTATTTTGAAAAGGATGGCATGTACCCTAGAACTAAGAAGATGCTCTCTTGGGTGTTTGAGTCCCATATTGATGAGCCAGACTTTGAAGTCTACCAAGGAGCGCTCATCACATTGCTAGAATCTAAGGGGTCAATCCCTTAGTGAATGCTCAGGAGCTCTCAGACGAGAAAGTCTATAATGCACTTGAACAAGGTCGCAGTCGAGACTAAGGCTAGATTATTCATGTGAAATGATAGGATCGTGAGTCTTTGAAGGGAAAGTTAGGGAAGAAGGAAGAAGAACTAGCGAAAAAGGTTGATATCTTCAAACAGGAAGAACTATTCAAAGTGCATAGTTAAGGTGCGAGTTGAAGGAAGAGAAGATAAAGGTGTAGGAAGTGTACAAGAAAATTGAGTCTATCAAAGGTGCCATCCTTTTGAAGCACCCAGACTTAGCACCACCCACACAGAAGTACTCGTCCCTCCTGGAGTGTATAGAAGATCTAACACATGTCCTCACTATGGAGAGACAATCTTTAGCCCTAGAATATGCAAAAGAAGTGGCCACGTGCTTGAAAGAGGAGGATAGATTGAATGTGGTAGCGCTCATTGCCGAGTACAACCAAGTACTCATGGAGGTTAAGGTCATTGCCTAATTTACGAAGCCGCATATGATACATGCATAGACAGGGATAAGGTGGCGAGCTCCTTGGTCGCCACACTCGAAGCAGAGTTAAAAGAGTTCCAAGAAAAGAACAAGGGGAACAGAGTAGAGAGGGACAAGGTTCTAGCCAAAGTAGAGAAGAAATTAGAGGTAATTGAAGCTTTAAGGAGCTCAATCAAGGCCCAACTAAAGGAACTATACCCCCTGGATAAACTTGAGGATCCGGGAAAAGAGATGGAACAGATCGTGGACACTTTGGGCACCCAGGGAATTGGCCTGAGTTTTGATGAAGTAAGCACCCTGGTGGGTGACCTCTACCAGAAGGCACAGAGTGAGGTAGAATAGTGGAATAAGCTTGAGTCCAATTTGTGAAAAGATTTCCCTAGCCTAATAAGTTGATGCCCTCCCCCATTCTTCATTCTTTCCCCAATTCTTTCATTTCTTAATCTTTATAAAGTGTAAGACTATTCATTGATTCCCTTGACATCATGCATCTTGGTTAAGTAAGGTGTTTCCAAGGACAGAGAATAGGCATAGTGTGGGGTGATGTTGGACACCTATAATATTAACCAACTATGAAGGCACATAGGCGCGCAGGTCCCAGTTATGAAAAGGTGTGCAAGGAAAAAGTGTGTGAGAGAAAGGTTTAAGAAAGCACATAGCATGCGTGACGTGCGAAAGGGGGATCGGGACTTAGTCAATTTGAGCACCTTGGGCAGAACACGTGAAAAGCATGACTGGTTGCATGTGGATAAGGTGTCAGCCTAGCAATAGGCTAGCCCAGGAAAGAACATGCCTTGGATGGAATCTTCTAGAAGAACATCATGAGATAAAGTGGAAAGCTTAGGCCTAGAGAAGCATGCTCGCATGGACCACATTCGACACTTGGCACCAGATCTGAGGGCACTGGAAGGTGAGTTGGTAGTATAGGAGAATTATAAATACAAGTGCTGTGAAGTAAAATATAGAGACTAGGAGTTTGATATACATGGCGAGTTTGAGATATAGTATGGACGAAGCTCTGCGCGAACTACTACGAAGATTCTCATTTAGTGGATAATTACATCCGTAGAAGATAATGTCTTGGGCATGGAGTTGTAATTTTTCTTTTGATGGCTTAGTTACATAAGTCTAGTGATATGCATGATTGCGGTCTACTCTCTGCGACTCTCTATAATGAATCAATGAATGTAATGAGGTTACCGATATAATATATACGTGAAATCAATGGTTCTAATGCATATTTCTCTCTTATAAGTTCTCTTTCCTTTCATGCTATGAATGAATGCTTGTATAATTCTTTCTGTCATAATGCATGTTACAATCCTGTTAGAACATTTAGTTTGAGGTGACTGCAGAATCTACGAGCCATTCTGAGCCATATGGTTCTTATATGTTTCAAACTCCCTCATGAAAACCCTTACCCTAATCCTAGATGATGCTTCCCACTAAACTCACATAAAAGAGAGACTTTGTACTCGTGCGTGCCTTGGTGAGCACTCGGCTTTCACTGGGTGATAGGCCAGTGCGCATGGGATTCCTTCCTTTTGTGATGGGGATAAAAATGGCTACACTGGGTCTCCTTGGAACCTAGAGAGTTCTCTTCTAATCCTACACCTTTGCATGGGTACCCTCTATGAAATCCTATTGTATTCATTTTATTTACCCTCAATACTACTTTTTAACCCAAAGCATATCGGCCTAGTTAAAAGTAATTTTTCTTTTGATGGATTAGTTACATAAGTCTAGTGATATGCATGACTACGGTCTGATCTCTGCGACTCTCTATAATGAGTCAATGAATGTAATGAGGTTACCGATATAATATATACATGAATATCAATGGTTCTAATGCATATTTCTCTCTTATAAGTTCTCTTTCCTTTCATGCTATGAATGAATGCTTGTATAATTCTTTCTATCATAATGCATGTTCTGGATCCTGTTAAAACATTTAGTTTGAGGTGACTGCAAGAATCTACAGGTCGTTCTGAGCCCTATGGTTCTTGTATGTTTCAACCTCCCTCATGAAAACTCTTACACTAATCCTAGATGATGCTTCCCACTAAACTCACATAAAAGAGAGACTTGGTACCCGTGCGTGCCTTGGGTGAGTGCTCAGCTTTCTACTGGGTGATAGGCCGGCGCGCATGGGATTCCTTTATTTTGTTATGGGGATAAAAATGAATACACTTTGGGTCTCCTTGGAACTGGAGAGTTCTTTTCTAATCCTACACCTCTGCATGGGTACTCTCTATGAAATCCTATTGTATTCATTTTATTTACCCTCAATACTACTTTCTAACCCCAAGCGTATCGGCCTATCACCTAGCGGGAGCTAGGCACTCACTCGAAGCATGCGCGAGCACCGAGCCCCTCCTTTATGTGAGAATTGTGAGAAGTTTTTTCCATTAATGGAGGATGAATTGTAGAATGATAAGTACATTTACTTAGTTAAAAGAAAAGTGGAAGGGAAAACTTACATATCCACACATTAATGCATTATAAAAACTTAATAACAATGTAATAAGCATAATAAACTAGATATGAGCTATGGTAGTCATATAACACGAGGGTTTACACCCTTAAGCATGATATGCATAATGAACCCATATATATATATTCATTTAGAATAGTTATGGTAGCCACATTACAATCAAAAGAGGTCATCATAGACCATACATGTTAAATGACAAAGACCCAACTCCTACAGATCTTCCCTTGTATGAGACCCTAGCTATACCCTTCTATTTTAACCCATGTTACAAATCCTAATGTCATACAGAGGCTCATGAAATCCCTCACAACCCTTAGCACTAAGTGCTCTAAACCCTAACATTACTACAACACTCTATCACTCAACATCTTACTCTCTATGCATTCTCTTCTCCTTCTCTCCTCTCTGATGTCTCTTTCTCTAGTCTGAGCATCTCTTTTTATAGGATCAACACCCACCGACATGCCTTCTCTCTTGAACAGATCACGTGTTAAGTGTCAATGTGGTCCTCCAATGGTGAATTCTTATCCCTTTGCAAACCCTCCACTCTTCTGTAATGATGTCTCCTAGGAATATTCCCTGCATGGAATATCCTTTTCTTGACCTCCAAGGTTCCAAATGGCATCTTATCCACTCATCACGCCTAGTCGGGTCCTCATGTTTTTCCTCAAGTGTCTTCAGAATGCCAAATATGGCTAAGTCCTTTTAACCCATGTTCTACCTTTCGCACGCACCCTTTGGTACTTATCCAATATTTCAAGGCCCAACACCTATCATGGTTTACTCCATCTTGATTTGGATTTCTTGTTGTGTTATTGTTTGCAACCGTGCAAAATACAGCAATTTGAGTCATTGTAATGTTGTACGATGCTATATTTTGCAAATGGAATCTCATGGAACAAAACCAAATGTGCCAACACATTTGGGTTTCTAGTTAAACACTAGTGGAGGCATTGTTTCAAAAGCCAACGCTCCCGATGCTTCTGTGCTACATTGTCCGGGCGTAGTCCCTTAAGAGCCCTAAGTCCAAAAAAGGCTATAAATTTTTTGGGTGATTACTCAAACTCAATCACACCTAGACAATTCTTATTAGATCCTACACCTCCACATCAGGACCCTATACAAAATTATGTCTCGGTTTTCTCCATCTCCATTTAGTTCTCTCGTTGTGTTATTGGTTATAACCTTGCAAAATATTATGCGTTGAGTCAGTGTAAGGTAGTCCAACGTAATATTTTGAAAATGAAAAATATTGGAACCAAACCAATGGTACCAACACATACTTGTGACCATGTAAATGCTATTTGAGACATCATTTCATAGGCCAATGCTCCCGGTGCTTCCAGGATACTTCGTGCGGGCATAGTCCCTTAAGATCCCTAAGTCTAAAAAAAGCTATAACTTCGTCGAGTGATTTATCAGAGTCCATGGAACCTAGAAAGGTCTCATTAGATCCTACACCTCCATGTCGGGACCCTCTAGAAAATATTGTCTTAGTTATTTCCATCTCCATTTGGTCCTCTCGTTGTCCTATTGTTTACAAAAGTGACAAATAGTGCAATTATAGTCAGTGTAATGTTGTCTGATGCGGTATTTTTCAAATAGAATCTCGTGTCACTGAACCAAATACATACGCACATTGGTATGACCTAGTAAATACTAGGGAGGTCTCTTTTGTTTCCCTACACTCCTGGTGCTTCCAGTACCTCGTCTGGGCATAGTCCTTTAAGAGCCCTGAGACCACAAAATGATATAACTTCAACGAGTGATTTATCAGACTCCGTGGCACCTAGAAAGGTCTCTTCAAATCTTAAACCTCCATGTTGATACCCTCTACAAAATCCCATATCATTTTTCTACATCTCAATTTGGTCCTCTCATTGTCCTATTGTTTACAAAAGCACCGAACAATGCAAAGTCGGTGTAATGTTGTCGATGTAATATTTTGTAAACAGAATCTCATGTGCTTGAACCTATTATGCACACACATCGGGATGGCCTAGTAAATGCTTAGGAGGTGCCTTTTTGGTTCCCTACACTCTCGATGCTTCTAGGCTACTTCGTCCGAGCATAGTCCCTTAAGAGCCATGAGACCAAAAAAATTATAAGTTTGTCGAGTGATTTCTCGGACTCCATGACACCTAGAAAGGTCCCATCAAATCCTACACCTCCACATCGATATCCTCTACGACATCTTGTCTTGTTTTTCTCCATCTCAATTCGGTCCTCTCAGTGTCTTATTATTTGAAAAAGTTTCAAATAATCCAGGTTTAAGTTAGTGTAAGGCTCTCCATTTCCAACCACGTGAATGATATAGGTGGTTCATACAATATAGGTGGTGAAATGAGAATTTTTATAAGATATTTTTACAATATAAGTAGTGAAATGAGAATTTATGTTTATTATTCCTTTCTAATATTTAATTTCCCTTAGCTTCACTTGGATTTGAGAATAATAAATTCTCTACTAACAATGCCAACCACGTGAAGGTGGAATCTTTTTTGGCACCACTAACCTACATAAACATGTTAGTAAGTAATTAAATAGAATTTTAAATCCTACAGAAATTTAAACAAAATCATTAAAGTAAATATTCAAATTAAACTCATTAAGAACATACATTTACAAATTCAATCTAATGAACCACAAGGATCAACTCTACTCTTGACAATAGTAAGAATTGCTTCATTATCTAATTCACGAACCTTCCACAGATTCTTGTTTAATGGCCTACCTCAATATTTGATTAATTGAATATTTTTTGAAAGAACGAATTATGAATAGTGAATTATCTTTCAATGTACTTCATAGTCTCACACAACCAAATATTTTATTTTTTGATAGTATATCGTCAAAGCCAAGTTCCAATGACTACCACGATCCATTGGGATAATCAAGACCTTTCAACATCAATGACTATGGAAGTCAAAAAAATTCCCCTCTACACAACAAGAAAAGTAGTTTGTTCCCTCTTCATTAAATTATGTCACAATAACTCGCAAAAATGTGTCATACATTACAAATTAAAACTCAAGTCAAATTTAAAATACATTAAGAGTTAGTCATTTAATAATTTATAAATCTAAAACATGACATACATATATGTACATTGTTACACTAAATCGGAGACTTGGTCAAAGTCGGGTGATGTTGCCATATGATCTCGAAGACACCGCAAGTTGTAATGCTTGTGGAACATATATGTGTCGAGTGGAAATAGAGGTCTACAATTACATTTTTCCACCCACTATTTTGACTCACATTCATTCCATGCAAAATCAATGCATGATATACAAAAACATGTCATGCACCTAGTATAAATAGTCCAAGCATTTCAATTTGAACTATGGAATGAGTGCATATCACTTGATTTTGCAACTGTCATACAATATTCAAAGCTTGCCAAATGTTGTTCTTATATTAACTAGAAATATCTATAAACCTTTGATCTCTCTTGAGATTCATGGCCCATGTTCTTGACATAACAATCAATAATGTTTTTTTCATCTATAGATGAAGCACCATCCTTGAACTTTAACTCTTCTCTTGCAAGTGTTCTTTTCACACATGCTCCTACACCATCATGCTCTTATTTTCCATGTCCTACCTCAGTAAAACTCCAAATATGTTATACACTTGTTTCTTTGTGTGCATATTTCTTAGCCAATAAAACATTTGTGCATTCTTGAATTTTGATGTACAGTTGTCCGACCAAATGTAATGTTGATTGAAAAAAATGTTCCTCTCATTCAAGTTCACATAAAACACCTAGAAACACCCTTGCACATATTATGTAGAATGTGTCCAATCATCACTGATGTAGAAATGATACTCTCTTAATATTTTTTTATCTTTCTCAGTGTTTTCTAGAGAGTGCATAAATGTTATATACACGAAAATAGCAACTTGCACTAAGTTATAGTATTGATATTGAACCTCCAATTTTGGTTGCAATGTGTAATTATCTGCATAGTCAACTACTAAATGATAGTACTAAGTGGGAATATGTCCTTGCTTAACTTGAATTTTTCATCCAACCATCGAGCTCTATGTGTGTGTGCAATGCATACTCATAAAAATTACATCTCTGAATTTGACCATATATTCTCGATACGAGATAATTGTTTTGTAACAAGCTCACACCTCTTAGCTTATTTTCCATATTTTAATTGATATTCCACTTTTATATTTGTTGAAACTAGCTAATTATTTTCCTATTGAATTTTACTCTTCTTATGGATATAACTTTTTAATTTTTGCAAGCCACTACATATGTTGCATGTTCCATCCAAACATCCTTTGTTATAAAAAATTTGTCCAATTGATTTTTCAAAAATATCATTGGAATAAATTCCCTTATAGATTTTGGTGGGAAATCTAATCCACGCTCCTACAACATGATGTTAGCATGTAAAATAAAATGTATTTGACAAAAAAACATCACAATGCATTGAAATTTTAACATGATACCTACAGCAACAAGTGGTACATGAGTGGTTGATTTTCACATAAAATGGTTTGTTCATTTCAAATCATATTTGGCTAATGTAAATTTCTAGATTTTCATTCTTAAACCTAGAGAACAATTGTATATGAGTCATATCCAATAATGTTTTAACAAATGATTCATGATTACGAGAACCTATTATTATTTTTACTATATCTCTTCTATTCGATGACACCCTTGTGTTCTCATTCCAATACTTTACAAGTAATTCTTTTAGAATATCAGATGTATGCTTGTCTTTCTATGGGAGTCTACTAGAGAATTCCCAATAGTCGATGTTATTGACTGACTCAAGACTTTTGCATCTCCCTATTACTTTCGCTAGTGTTTTTCTATTTAGCTTCAAAGCTCTACTTGTTTTTCTAATCAAACATTTATTAATTATTTTATCACTTACTATACAATTAGTAAGTGCACGTCGTGTAGCATTACTATCTTTGGTACATCTATTGACACCTACAATTTGGTATGCTTTATGTATATTTTCAATAATTGACACATTTTGATCAAGAACATTAGATGTTATTAACCCCATGGTCTTCATTGTAGGTCTCATCTTAATTAATTTCATCAATGTAAAAAATAATTGACATCTTTGTGTGTTGTTTAAATTCTCAAAGTAATTATCCCAAATTCCACTAGCTTTTCTTCTCTCATTTCTTTCAGACATTTTGTTAGGCATTGGTTTTATAATATTTTCATCAATTTCAATTAAGTGAATTGGTTTTCTTCACAAAATTAAAGGAGGTGTTCTTAGAAGTGAAGATTCATTATTAAGGTTAATTTCTTCATTCATTGTTTCCATACAAATTTCAGGATTAACATTTGGATTCTTAGGTAAAGGTTCAACATTTGGATTCTCAGGTAAAGGTTCAACATTTAGATTCATATCAATTTCTTCATCCATACCAACATTAGCATTCAATTCAATATCAATATTCATTGCAAAATCATTATTCTCTACATTTATATTATGTATTTCATCATGATTTTCTAAAATATTTGATATATCGGATGTACATTACCCCACTACTTGAAGTTTTTGCATTCTCTTTACTTTCTTTATTCTCATATCTTCCAATTTCTCTGTTGTCTTATTCTTGACTTTCCTCTTGTCCTTAGCTCTACTTTTATCACCCATGATTACAAAAATTCAACTAGTGGGGTAGGGGACAAGATGAACTACTCAAAATTCATGTAAGAATGTACAGGAATCTGCAGACATAGAAAGGAGGAAGAAATCCCGTGAAAGAGATGAAAAGGATGTTGGCATGCCAAAACATATATACAAAGTATAATGTGTATGCATTATAAAGTGTACACATTATGTATTTTCTTTATTTCTGAGGCATGCCTCTAGGATTGGATTTTCTTTTGATTCCCAAGCCTAAGGCATGGACTTGCAAAAACATAGCAAACAACGTGCTTTTGTAGAAAATAAGTAAAATGGCTATTCTACCATGATAAATCACACTAAAACGATCGATACATTTAATAAAAATACACCTACGACGTCGAGTGAACTTTCTTATTTCTAGAAATATAATTTTCCAAAAAAACATTACTTATATAAGGTTTCCATATTATTTATTTTCTAACTATGCCTTTTTGTAGCTATTTTTTGGAGTTTATACATGTCTATCTTTCATCGTGTATCTTTTTTTTGACTCATCGAAATTGAATTAAAAAAATTAGGCACAAACTAGGACTAATTCTATACATATTAAAAAAACTAATTTTTATTTTTTTAGGTAGTTAGGGGGCATGGTCGAGCTCTGTTATTTTTCAAAATTTAAAATTTATGTACTAGAAAAATCATTAAAAAAATACTCGCTAAAAAAATCTTTTAAAAAATCTAGCACAAACTAGATGCTCCTAGCTATCTTTTTACCAAATGGTTTTCAAAAATACTAAATGGTGCTCAAAAATGGTGGGGGCATGAAAGTCACTCTATTATGTTTTTTTAACAAAAACAGGAGCACTTGTTGGTATTTTAGTTATTTGACCCACTTAAACTTATTCGTT